>CM076571.1:400344402-400709057 GCA_034641835.2 Pinus albicaulis
AATGTAAAAGTAGTGGCATTTATACTTGCACACTTTCATGTTTTATTGATCTTTTTTCTTCTGGGGTATATTATTTTTTCTAAGTCCTTTGATTGTTCTTTTAGGACTTTTTACCCTCTTCTTGATTTTTTATTTTTTTATTTTTTACAAAATATGTGAATACAACTTGCAGAAGTTAAAGTATGTATAGATTTACAAAATTACCATCAATCAAGTCAAAATTATGAATCCTATATTTATAGGTCACTAACATATCCTGATGTCCACTTGCGCCTTCCTGCTCTTCCTTTGCCTTTGTGATCTAAATCTCCAAATGTGTCACACTCTTCAAGAGTGCTACAAGAAAACTCTAATTATCCATTATTATGAGAGAGAGAGAGAGAATAATGAGAGAGCTCCAAAAAATCACTTACAAAAGGTACCAACTAATCGTCGGAAGCATTTTTATCAATGAGGCCTCTATTTTCTTCATTTTCCATTACTTCCCTTAATTTTTCTCCTCATATGCAACCCGTGACCTTTTACCTCACTTTTCTCATAATTTCCATTATTTTCCTAAAGAAATGTGAGAAAAAATACTTTTTTTCTCTTTAATGCCTTAGTCATTTCATTTTCCATTTTCCGTAGCCATAATAAACCATGTGAACACCTGCACCCGGATGTTTTTCCCAACATTCAGCTTGGAATATGTGTCCCATCAACCTTGGTTATTATTTTAATTTTATTACATGGAATTTTCACCAGGGTTGTTACATGTACTCTATGATCAACGAGTTAACTAATAAATCAACCATAAATAACTCATGCATGTGTGATCTACGAGTTACCTAGTTGATATTGGAGTTGAAGGGAATTGTACTATCAATTATATAATCATCGAAATTGCATCGGTGGTGCATGAAGTCAGAGGAAGGCCTATGATGGATTGCGCAGTTATGGATGAGGATTTTCCCTAATTAATAGGGGATAATTCCAAAGGAAATAGTGAAAGGAAATAGGGACGTGGGAAAGCGTAAAAATTTGGTTAAATATTGGCCAAGGCTTGTCTAGGAAGTAGTGAGATATATTGTGGTAATGTAGAGGTTACTTAGGCTTGAGAAAATCATTGTGATATTCTCTATTTTTTTAACTAATGAAATATATATATAGGAGGGGATTTTAGATGTGGCTTTCCCCTAGAAATATTTTTGTAATGTCTTGATCGAAGTATTTCTCTTGTATGCTTCAAGATTTCATGGTCGTTTATTTTTTTCCATAGTTGGTAGAGTAGATCCATGTCTATTGTTTTAGTAAATTTTAACTATCATTTTTAATCTAAAAGGACTTTCAACAGTTTACCCTATCAAGTGCTTACAATACAAGCTTAGACTGGACCTCACTATTGAATCCTTCGACTGACTAAGGACTAAAATTTTCAAACCTATCACTTTGTTTGGGTATATAATGGTTCATATTGTGATTATTGGCTCGTCACATCCTTATAACGCTATTGGGTAAGGAAAATTCCTCCACCATTGTCTATTGACCCTAGCAGGCTTGATTTCCGTCATAAATTCCTCATAGAATTATTATTCTTTTCTAATACAAGTTTTTAGAAAAGAAAAATATAAATAATTCGTATCCATTACAACCTGAAATACATTAAACTAATATTTAAATGTAAGAATAATTATAATAGGAACAACCAAATTTTAACCACAACATTCACTTTTCAGTATTCAATTCATGGCCATTCCCATTATGAAAAATAAAGTTAATTTTTTTAACAAGAAAAAATCATAGTTTCTATGATAGGTAAAACACCATGAAATAATAATATTATATCATAATTTTTTGTAATAATTAAAACACCATGACTTCAGTAATAAGAAAATACCACAGTTTCCTGTACAATCAATGGCTAATGTTAAATACTTATCTGATTCTTTTTTTAGAGGCGCCATGGAAATTAATGGAGAGTAAACTCCTCGCAAACACTGTTATTAGTAACCACTACTAAATCTCCTCCAGTGCCAATTCCACTACCACGCTGTCAAAATAAAAATTATCTTTGACCTCAATAGTCCACTAAGATCATTAAAAATATTTCTCTATTTAGGGGTTCCATTGGTTTCGCCAGCTCATGAATCCCCTACTAGAGGTGTCTTTCCTTGTCTTCCATAGCATCCTATGGAGGTACCCGATCTCTCTTATTTCCCCTACTTTTTCCTTCTCTCATATTTTTATTCTCTTTTTTTTTCCACCAAAGGGTTATTTTTTCCTCAAGAAACAAAGGCAACTGTTTCTAACTACCTGGTAATGAAATTTCCACTTAATGATTCCTACAGTAATTTCCTTGGTTGACCTAACTAACTTTTCAACCAATTAAAATTCATTTCCTTTCATATTATATTAATAACCATATCGAGTTAATTTCTAGGAGTAAAAGTAACTTTTGAATATTTACAATAACCAAGGGGCATTACATCTCCCCCCAATTTAAGAAAAACAACATCCTCAGTGTCTGTTCCCACCCATGGAATATGTTGGGGTCTATTTCCTGCATTAAACTTTTATCCTTCCAAGTGGCCTCTCGTAGGATAAAGTGCCTCCACTCCACTTTAACTTGGATGATAGCTTTCCTCCATAGCATTTTTTCTCTTCAATTGAGAATACGCAGGTGCTCGAGTAGGAAGTCATCGTCTGGTTCGACCTACCAATAAAATTTATTAGTCTTTTTATTCATGAAGGATACCAAAAATGAAAATGTTCAAAAACATAATGCGTATATGTATAAATATATGTGTCTATATATTTATATACATATTTTGAAACAAGCCTTCTTTAACCTTGCCTATATGTCCTACCAATTAATGACGTGCCTGGGGTCATACACATATTTTTTCAACAGAGAAATGTGGAATACATTATGAACTTGCATGTGACTGGGAAGTGATAACTAATATGCCATAGGTCCCACCCTATCCAATATTTCGAAGGGACTACAGAAACGAGGGGCTAAATTAGTACTACTTCCCCATTTTAAGGTACTTTTGTTAGTTTTGAAATTTACATATACATGGTTCCCTACAAAAAATTATTGAAAGGTCCTCTTCTTATTAGCGTAAGTCTACTATCGATACTGGGAAAACCTTAAATTTTTTCTGAAATTCCCTTACTATTTCTTCTATTTTAGCCAACATATCAGGTTCTAATAGGAATTTATCCTTAGGAATACTCCAATTGATGGGAGTTCGGCATTTTATTCGGTAAAACACCTCGAATAGACTCATTTTCAGTGAAGCATGATAACTCTTTTTGTACGCAAACTCTACTAGGTGAAGTTATTCCTCCCATAGATTTGGTTGCTCAGTAACCTACATCTGCAACATATCTTCTAGTACCTGATTCACCCTTTCCTTCTTCCTGTCAGTTTGCAAGTGATAAATGGTAGTAAACTGAACTTGTATACCCAAATAAGTAAAAATAGTCCTCCAAAAAGCAAAGGTGAACTTCACATCTCTATCTCATATCACCACATTTGGAATATCATGTAGCTTAAAAATATCCTTCATGTATATATCTCAAATTTGTATAGCTTTATAAGTGTATTATTCCAGTATAAAGTTTGCACACTTACTCAACTTATCTACTACAACCATGATCAAGTCATTTCTCTCTTTTGACTTTAGTAAGCCCGTGATAAATTATAAGGTAATGACTTCCCATTTCCTCTCACTGATGGGTAGGGATGGAGTAATCTAGCGGGGTGCTAGTGTTCAAGATGATATTTATGACACTCAATATAATAAACCTCCTTATAATAATAGGGATGTGCCATTATATTATCCTCCAAAATGTAGGCTAAGTTCATAATTGATATCCATCTAAACTATTTTGACTTTGGTGAGTCGTAGGGAGTAGGTATTAGGTCTACCTAGGAATAACCAAATGCAAGCAATAATCCATTGAGAGGGCCACTTGATCCTAAGCATATTTGAAATCCCCCCTTCCCTATATACTTGATTGAGCTTTTGAATCACCTTGATGATACTAGTGTTATGATACTACGTCTCGCACATAGTGTAGTGTAGTATAATTCATTTCTAGCAGCCTTTAAAAAAGTTTCATCAAAGGATTACCTTATACCTATAGGATTAGGGCCTTCTATCCACACTGATTATAAACCACAAACTCCATGTAGCTAGGTTATTATTTCTAGTTGAATTTGAGTATCATTGTATACATGTTCTCATTCAAGCCATAGTTAGCATGCCTCGATGGAAAATATTATCCATGAGAAATTTATGGATCATATTTATAAAAATATTAGTTGATGTTAAATAATTCATTATATATTTAATTTTACAATTGAAAAACATTCAATAAATATAAATCTAAAGTACTTTTTAAATTTTGGTTTTAGTCATTTACAAATGTTATGACAATATATTGCCACATTGAGGTCATAAGACACTAGTTCTCCAAATCTTGTTACAATCATCGCTACAAAATTTGACATTATGGCACCTCAAAAACAACTATTAAAATTAATTGACCCTTGCTTTCTTCAATGATAACCTGGAAATAATTAAAAAAAAAAAAAAATTGCAAATGTCCATTTTATTCAAAGAAATGGATCTTAATTTTGTATGACACATAGATCACCTCCCACCTAGGTAGAATATGTTAGTTGTGTTAGCTCCCTGTAATTTCAGCAGATTGGCAAGACTAAAACTGTAGAGAGAACATTGTGAACCACTTTGGGATTCTAGGATCTATCCCTCCCGAATCCAGAGAGGGATCTCTCTTATAAGTGCAAAGATTGATTTATATTTAAGGCTTTTAGGTGTGATATTAGGCTAGTTATTAAGAACAAGGGTTTTTGTTTGTTTTGGATGGTTGAGCATGATTTTTAGTTGAGTGGAAAGTCCTAAAATGAAAGAGTTTCAAAGGGTGAATATGTAAACAATCAGAACAAGATTTGGCTGATAGCATAGATATGAAACTGGTTTTAGTCCATTGGGCTAATGGAGTCATAAAAGGGTTTAATTTCAACAAGGACTTATCAACTTTACAAACAAGAAAAACCTGTTAAGCAACTGTTTTAAACCAACCAAAGGACAGGGCTAACCATAAAATTCTTTGGACAAGCTTGCATTAAAGCTAACTTATCAGACAAACAATCCAGCAATCCACATGACTACTTTCATAAGGGATGAAAACATATAAGAAAACAAAGTGCAGCCTAAGATCAAGCAAGATACTTTTAAATCTAAACCTGCTTCAGCATACTCATAGGGAAACCTTCAGAAAAACCTTTGGATAAAGAAACTAGAAGATAGGGCAAACCATAAAATTTTCTAGTCTAACTCTACTCAGCATATAATGAAAATATCATTCAAGAACTTCCTTTCAAGTTTTTCACATCAAGACAGAGACAAACCAACATTCCTTGATAATGTTTACACTTAACTTAAGTCATTCTTAAACACACAATTGGAGGAAAATATAAAGATAAATCTTATCAGACAGAGAAGGGTAATGTAAATAGTAAATCCTAACTCTATGCTTGATGTTCTTTATCAAAGAAAAGTGAAGAAAATGGCACACATCAAAGGAAAATGATAACACAGTAAGAGGTACTTCACCGATGATATAGACCAGGATCCCAAGAATCAGCCTGTATATTGATTTCAATCCAGTTACATACTTCAAGTCTAATGTTTCAGTAGAACAATCATCTTCTCTTCTCAGCCTAACTTATTTGATCACAAACAGAGCTTCAAGAGCCTCTGAAAAATATTTACATGTAGAAAGTTTCGAGCACAAGTATTATATCAAAATCTAGCAACCAACCCTTTAATGTGCTCCTCAAGAATATTTTATAGGAAAATGAGGAGGTGGAAGAGTTTCTTGGGTTCAAGTATCATAAATTCTACAGTTAATGCAATTCTCTACCTTGAAAACCATTCAAGGCATAAGGCAGGAATACATTTGATCTATATCTCTGTTTCATAACTCTGTTCTGCTTTCGAGGCTTATTGGATTAAAAGATTTGACTTTAAGGCTATTTCTTATCCTTGTAATAACTCTGCTGACAGTTTGTAATAAGTTTCTTTGATTTGAAATAACTATTCAGCTGTCCTTATGCAAATATCTTATGTTTTGGTAATAACTAGGCCTTCTATGATTGCTTTGAGGCTGTAAGTGTCTTTCTGGTAGCTGGAGAGGATTCAATTAGCCTCTGATGTGGCAGTGGAGGCTTCTCGGACTGATAGATATGATTATTCTTCCTTAAAACACTGTCAATTTGTTTTAATTATGTGTCTTAGACTTAATTAGGCCTAATTTCTATCTTATGTTATTCAAACTGTGTTCAATTGAGTGCATTAGGCTTTAGATAGTCGATTTTAGGCTGTAATCCCTCAAAACTGCGTTAACAATCTTCAATTCTTCATCTTTGCTATGATTTTATCCTTTAACACTGATACTCTTTGTTTGATTAATGTCTGCTATGTTTTGTTACTGTGCAGGCATTACAGATGGTTTTATAATGTCGCCAGTGTTCATGAGGCACCGATAAATCATGATGTGAAACCCTGCAGAATGATCCTACTTATGAATAATGGCCTGAGGGATCATCATCCCCGACCTTTGATTTTCTTTTAAAATAATGGAAAAACCACTAAAACCTACACAAACAAACGAAATTATAAAAAATCCTGCGAGGTAAGGTTTAAACTGCTTCAGAGGTTTAGGTCAGATTGTGACCATTGGATGAAAGTCATCAATGGAGAGGATTGCTTGCTGGGGTCAGATGGGGAGGTGGTGGATAAATGGTGGGGAAGATTAAGTCTGGGCCGTTGATCCGCAAATATCAACGGTCGAGATCAATCGGGAATATATAATGTAGAGGGGGCAATATTAAAGCGAAATGGAGGAAGTTACAAAATAAAATAGGAGAAAACATTTGGTGGAGGCGAAATGGGTTTAATTAAATTTGGGGTTGTTGAAAGATTCTGGGCCGTTGGATTAAACTAACCAACAGAGATCGACAATGGAGATTCGTTGATGAAATCCCTCAGAAGAATGGCGGAGGGCGATGGCTTAATGGAGAGATTAAACTGAGACTGTTAGATCTCAGCGATCAACGACGAAGGTTGTTGAAGATTGCAATAAGAAACAGTGAAGGAGGAATCCTGAAACATCATTCCCGATCCTAGTTGGAAAATAATCACCTAAACTAGGTGGGGCCCACACAGGTGATTTTTGGCGCAAAGTCTATTTTTAGACATGTCGATCATATTCTATGAGTTGCGGGATGATATTTGTCGATGGTTGGTCAAGTTGGAAAAATAGATGGATTTATATTTTTAGACACATTGGGGAATCTATTTTTAGATTGTCGGTCTAAAAATAGATATGTCGAATATTATTATCTCTTAATAATATATGGACTCTAAACAATATCTTATTCTCTTGGAGCACTTCAGTTAAGTGCACAGATGTGGCACAGGAGCTGACAGAAAGAATTATGTTATTCCTGAGGGTTTACTGGAGCTATTGCATCGAGGACTTCAGTTAGAACTCATGTGACAGAGTTTGGTGGAGTTATTGAGGTAGTTGATGGAGTTGTGTTCAGTTTAACTGAGTTAAACATAGTTGAGCTAGTTGTATCTAGTCTAACTGATTGATACACTAGTGAGAGTGGTGTGAATTAATTATTAATTAATTCACTAATTATTAACTCATAAATCAACTAAAGAATACATCAGCTAACTGCAGTGCATGGACAGTTCAGTGGAGACCAGTGAAGCGATAGGTGAAAGAGCAATGTGACTATCAGTTGTGACTATACTATTGCATGATTTGCAACAACTAGTGATTGGAGATGCCAATGAGGATTGCGCAGTACAATATAGGGATGGATTAGAACCATCTAGAGCCATTCTTCGCAGGGATTGCACACAGAGAAGCAAAGGCCGGAAAAGATCTAAGGCATGGATTCGGCAAGATCGGACTTGATTAGTGTGTAGCAATTGGAGATTGTACCGAGAGCTTGTGAGGAGATTTGTATGATGATTGTTACATGATCTCTATGACATATAATATACAGATAGTTGGGGGTTTTCAGCTTTAAGCTTTCCCATAAATTATTGTGTTCATATGTGTGAATTTTTATGGTTTTAATGTGTGCACGCAATTGATTTTATTTCCGCATGTGATGATCAATGGTAGAAGAGATTCTGTATTGTGCATGAAGTCAAATAGTGTGTGATCAGGAGAATCTCGGATGTAAAACATATCCATTATATAATTTCTACAGAGGTTTATTATAAGAAAATGTAATGGAAATGGGAAAGGTGGTTTCGGCCATAAAAACCACTGGTGTCACGCGGAAAAAAGGCGGTTTTAGAATTTCTCCAAAAAAACGCGATATAGGTCTTCGGCCAACACGTGTACTTTAGAAACTGCCCATATCGCGTATTTTTTAGGATTTAACTATCAGACTCAGAATTATGCGATATGGAGTCTTGGTCATTGGATCAAAGGAGGGGAGGTCCAACGGTGGAGATGAGAGCCCGAAAAGATAAGATGTGCAGGTGGAAAACGGTTGGGAAAGCCAAGGAGGTTTTGATCTGGGTCGTTAGATCGTCGGAATGGACGGTCGAGATTGATCAATGGGGAAGGTAGATCCCATAGGAGTTGGTTCTATCGAGATGAATATGGACCATTAGATCTTCAATATTGACGGCTCAAATTCAATCTCGGAGAAACAAAAGCAATGTGAGACGGGGGGTTTGGGCGGAGATTGGGTAAATGTGGACCGTTGATCTGCAGAGATCAACGGTGGATCTTCACCGAAGGACTTTACATAGCGGGGTTTATGAAACAACAGTAGGTTTTAGGGTTTGATCTGGACTGTTGGATCGGTGAAATGAACGGCCTAGATGCAATCGTAGGGTCGCTAATCGGCGAAGGAGAGAGGAAGGCACTCAAGAAAATTTTCGATGCGATTACATACTGACCGTCGGATCTGGGAGTCAGATCGACGGTTGAGATTTAATCTGAGGGATAAACGCAGAGAAATATGGGTGGAGTTTTTATTAATCTGGGCTATCAGTTCTTTTGGATTCAACAATCCAGATTGAATCGCAAGGTCACCAATCGGCAGAGGAGAGAGGAATGGCACAAAGGATTTTTGTGATGCGATTCAATCAAAGCCGTCGATCTTAGAACTAAATTGACGATGGAGATTAAGTTATGAATGACAAAGTCGGACATGCAGGCTTTGGAATAGAGTGATGGGGACCGCTGGATTTGGACTTGGTAGAGCGGATCAACGGTCGGGATTCAATCGTTGGGTCTCATAGGCAGGGAGAAAGAACAAAGGGCAATTTAAAACTTGCGATGCAATTAGGGATGGATCGTTGATCGGTTTATATCAACGAGTGATTTTTTCTGAAACATTTGAACTATTGGGTTTATTAAAAACATAGGAAAGTTGGGTTTTTAATAGAATACAAAGGAAAATTAAGTTTCGGGAAGGGTCTTTATATACGAAGGTCTTAATCGCAACCGGAATTTTTAAAGGAAAAAGGTAACAAGAAGAATAGAAAACCCCGATTTCAATTGCGCGAAAGGGGCTTAACTGTGGGTTATGGCTCCGATTTTATGCGGATAAAAAAGGAGCTGGGGTTTAGGCTAAAGGGGCTTAAAGGCCTTAGTGCAAAAAAGACATTTTTTATGATTTTTTGAAGGTTTTCAAAGGATTTTGAGAGTTCCGATAATGTTTAAAAAGGAGTTTTAAACCTTATAAAAGGGAATTTGTGAAGGGAAAGAAAGGAAATGAGGGAAAATAGAGGAATTTCATGAGGAAAAAGGGGATTAAAATGGAGGTTAATTCTGAGAGAAAGGAGAGGTAAAATAAAGGGGAAAATGGGTTTTTAGTAGTGTTTTTCTTCAGGAAAATAACAGATTTTTCAGGATTCAAGGGAAACAGTAGTGAAGATTAAATTAAGGATAAGTTATCTTCATAATACTTTAAGAACTAAAAATTTGGCATAAAAATTGTTTCTTGAAGGCTTAAAGAATGATTTAGCCACCATTTGATATGAAAAATTTTATACGTGGCTAACAGTGGCTCCACATGGGGATGACACCTTCTTGAAGGTCTCAAGAACTTCAGACTTGTATACTCTGGGAGGTGATCAATGTCTCATCCATTGGGATGCAGATTTCTTTACCTTGTTGATCTTCTTTTGTTCTGACAATGTTAGTAGCCATAAAAAACAATGGAACTCTATCAAAACAAGCTTTCTACCTACCCAGTCCTAATGATCTAACATTTTTTCTTCATTTAGAGTGAATTTGGATTGGCTAACTATTTTTACAAACATTTTTATTCTTTTGAAAGCATAAAAATAGTCTATTTCTAACCTTATCTCTCCAGGAACTCAGATTAAGCAGGTTAGTCCATAAACTTCTCTACCTAACTACACTCTTTCAAGATTAGACTGTCTGACAGAGTTTTATTCTCTAAATTCTACAACCGAAATTTAAAAGTAGACAAGTCAGGATTGAACAGTCTAACTTGTTGCTGATCTATAGCATAAAAACAAGCTGCACATAGATTATTTTTTGCAAAAAATTAAATCAAAATGGTGAAGGCTTAAGGTCTGAAAGTTGTAAGAACATCCTTCTCTTTTCTTCATCTTTGTTTTTAAGCTTGTTTGAGTTGTTTCTCTTTATTAAATGGTTCATGTTTTGAGCATATCAGAACCAGTTTACTTCTATCCTTGGCTCAAGATTTGATCTAGTTAGAGCCCTTCTTTCTTTTGGAATCTTAGGTTCAGATTTTTAGCTTGTTTGAACCTTTATTTTTTCTATCCTAATCTACCTAACTGATAAGCCAAGATTAAGCTGTTTGGAAAATATATTTCACTAACTTATCAGCAGTAAAGTTAAAACTAATTATTCATGATTAGGCTATATGACTAACTAGAAGTGTGTTTATTAGGAGTGGCATTTGGGCTTGCACACTTTCAGATTTTGTTTCTCTTTTTTGGTATGGGGTTGTACCTTTCTTGTTTTTACAATCTGCCCTCTTTTCTCTTTCTATTGTTTTTGTATTTTTTTTATTTTTCTAACTTTGAATGTAATGATGAGTATGATATTCACAATGAAAAAAAATAAAAAAGGCTTCCAAACTGATATGGTCAAGAGAAATAATGTTTGAGCATCTTGCCATTGATAGGACCCCCAAACAGTTCAGCTCCATTAAATTCTTGCAAAAAATAAGCATTGTTACCAGCAGTAGAATGAATAAGATAAGGGCTAAGCCATAAGTTATCAAATTTCCCATGCTTGCCCTTGTCTTCTCTCCTTGAATCCCACTTTAACACTTTTTCACAAATGTTGAAATTGCTGGCTTTTTTCCTTCTAAAAAAAAGCTTCTTGATGCTTTCTTGCTTTTTTAATGCTCTGTTGTAGACCTCCTCTCTGGTTTGCTAAAGATGTATGGTCTGATTAATCCTTCTGATCATGTCATTTTCTTAAGACTGCACTTCTTGGATGAAATTCATGACTGGTACACTGAGGCTGGTTGGAAAAATTGCATCTATTCCATAAACAAGCTGGTAGGGTGACATTCAAATTGATTTGTTAAGTGTTAACCTATCAGCCCAAAGTGCATGTACTAGCTTTGTGTGCCATGATTTCTTATTGTCCTCCAGCAACTTCTTGATTATGTTTACCAAACTCTTATTTGAGGATTCTTCTAGCCCATTACCTTGAGGGTAATAAGCAGTAGAATGGCCCAATGTAATCTGATATTTGTGACAGAATTCTACCATATTTTTAGATCCAAATGCAACAACATTATCAGTGATAATATTCCTAGGACAACCAAATCTAGAGAGGATATGAGTCTCAATGAATTTTATGATGACAGAGTCATTGGCTTGCCTAGAAGTGATGGCTTCTATACATTTGGTAAAGTAGTTTGTTGCAGTGATAATCCATCTATGCTGGGCAGATGAGGGTGGATATATTTCTCCTATGAAGTCTAGACCCCACTATTGAAAAGGAGCTTCAACAGTGATTGGATGAAAAGGTAAGGGAAGAAATTTTATTTTGCCTTCAAAGAGTTGACATTTATGACAGGCAATGATCATTTTATGTACATCTTGTAAGAGGGTGGGCCAAAAGTAACTAGCTCTAAGAATTTTGTTGGTTGTTGTATTCCAGTAGAGGTGGCCTCCACATTCTCCTTCATGGAACTCGTGCTTGACCTTATTTGCATCATTCTCAGGAAAACATTTAAGAAATAACCCACTAGCATTTTTCCAATAAAAACATTTATCTAAAATGTAGTAATTTACATCTTTTAACTTTAAAAACCTTGCCTTGGTTTTTGAAAAAACAGGAGGTGTATTCAGATTGAGAAAAACATACACAATATCAGCATACCAAGAGGAATTGATAAAATGATCTTCAACAATGGGAGTTGACAATTCCTCTTGTTCATCTAAAGCATCTATCATATTAATATCAAGAGCTTCAAAATTAGACTCAACCATTAATATTGCTAGCCCTTGGCCTTTTTTGAGTTTAGTGGGCTTGATTTCTAAATCATATTCAAGTATCACAGCTATCCACTTTCCTCTCTTGCCATCTGGGTCTTGTGTTAAAATGTCCTTTACAACTGAGTTAGGCACAAATGCAATTACATCGGAGTGTAAAATATAAACTCTGAAGTCTTTCAAGGCTTTGACTAAGGAAAAGGCTTGTTTCTCCATGATATTGTACTTCAGAGGTGCATCTCTCAATGCCTTACTAAAGAAGGCAATTGGATACTCTTGTCCCTTTGAATTTTTTTGCAATAGGACAGCGGCCACTGTATGTTCTGATGCAAATGAAAAAACGAAAAAATCTTTTGAAAAATCAGGACTTATTAGAATTGGTGTTTTGGTTAATGCTTTCTTTACTAGCTCAAAATACTTCTTTTCTTCCAAGGTCCATTTAAATCCTTGCTCCTTCTTCAACATGTTTTTTATGTTTCTAAGGATTTCAGCTAAGTTTGGTATGAACCTCCTCAAGAAATTAATCTTTCCAATTAAAGATTGAGGTTCCTTGATGTTTCTAGGATGAGTGATTTGCAATATAGCCTCAATCCTTTTTGGGTCTATCTTTATCCCCTCTTCTGATATGATGTTCCCAAGAAGTTTTCCTTCTTGGAGACCAAATAGTGTTTTCTTTGGATTTAAAGATAACCCAAATTTTATGCATTTCTAAAAGACTATTTCAAGTGTTCTAGGTGTTCTTCATCTGTTTTAGAAAAAACAGTGATATCATCAAGGTAAATAATGATGAAGTAGCCCAATTATTTCGAGAATGAAATATCCATGGCTCTCTGGAATGTAGCACCAGCATTCTGGAAAGTGCCCCAAGGTGTAGTAAAGGTTGTCTTTAATTGATCATCAGGATGTACTAAAATCTGATTGTATCCTAAGAAGCCATCTAGTAAAGAAATTATTTTAGAACAAACAACCCTTTGTAAAATATGATCCATCTTGGGTAAAGGGTAGTTATCTTTTAACGAGGCTTTGTTTAAGTTCATAAAGTCAATACAAAGCCTAATATCTTTTGTTTTCTTCCTAACTGACACTAAATTAGACACCCATTATGAATATCTAATAGGAACAATAATACCAGCTTCATACATTTTCTTGATTTCCTTCTCAACCAAAGTTAACTGAATAGGGTTTATTCTGTGTAGTTTTTGTTTAAATGGCTTTTGGTTTTCCTTGAGAGGTATCTTGTGTTGAATTATTTCAGTATCATAGGACTTTAAATCCTCATAAATCCACACAAAAACATCATAAAATTATTTAAACATCTCTATGTATTTCAGTTTGATGTGAGCTGGTAAAGTTTTAGACAGTTTAATCATCTTTGGTTTTAATTCACTGACTATGTTACACTCTTCTACCTTAGTTTCAATAGGCTCCATCTTTGATTTCTTGGCAACATCATTGGAATCAAACAACTCTTCTAAAGGGACCAGACCTTTTTGCAAACCTTGGGTGTTAGATTGCAGCGTTTCTAAGTCTTATTTTTCTAAATCTGCACTAATTTATGTGTTATGTTCCAATTTATTAGCAAACAAATTTATAACAACAATCTCTGGAGCCTTTACTTCTTCCTCAAGTAAATTTTCTTCAGTAGAACAGTCATCTTCATAATCTAAATCTTAACTTGGTAGTTAAAATTCATTTCTGGACTGTAATAAGTCTTCTATTTGTTTGTCTCCATCAAACACTTGCCAATACTTCTCATTATCAGGAGCAACTGGTCGAAATTTGATTTGAGTTGTGCATTGTTTGGTTTCATACGGTGTTAAACATGTTCTAGCAGCAAAAGCTAAACTATGGGCAAGGATATTTTGTTCTCTTGGGACAAAAATAAGTTGGGATTCCTCAAAAATTTTCAATAAATTCATGACATCGTTCCTATAGGCTCTAAGTCTTGGGTGTTTGGCACTATACTCCCCATTCACTTGCCTAACAATTAACTCAGAATCCCCATGAACTTTTATCCTTTTGGCTCCTAATTTATTCAACAAGTGTAGGCCTAAAAGGAGGGATTCATACTCAGCTATGTTATTTGAACATTGAAAATTTAATCTGTAGGAATGGCCTTCAGTTTGGTTATTTTCTGCGTTATGTATCCAGATGTTTGCACCTACATTGTTCTTAGTGCAAGACCCATCAAAGTTCATACTCCAAAGAGGACTAGTTTTGGGTTCACTAGCTTGGTTACTATCCTCTTTATCTTGTGTGCTTTCAGTTTGTTCTTGAAGATCAGAACTTTTTTGAATTTGTTTTAATTCCTCATGTTTTTTATTTTGTTGAGGACTGCTCTCTTGACTCTCAAGGTTGAAAAGAAATGGATGACTGATTTGTAGCTCTAGACCTGTGTTTTTTTTGTTGTAATTTTCTGATTTAGCAAACTGTTTTGACACTTCTGTCTTGTCTTCCTCTTTCTCTCTATCTACCATTAATTCAGTCAAGGTTACTTGCTCACTGAATGTTTCATCATTGAAAAGGATAAATGAGTCAAGGCTTGTATGCACAGAATAAAGAGGAGATTTTTGTGGTCTCTCTTGGCTAGTAACCATGTATTGCATATGAGATTCCCTATAAATTCTTCTAGATTGATTAAACATACGGATAGTAGCATATGTCATATCCATTTGCATAGTTCCTTGTAACTTAGCTCCCCAAGATCTTGATAACAGCATACCATATTTTGGGGGTACATCATCCACTACAATATCCATAACTAAACACTTGGCTAGAATTTGTGCTAAGTTTACACAAAGGTCTTTGATCAAACCTAAATATTTCACTCTATTTGAATCAAAGGAGTAAAGATATTTGTATGTTCTGGTGATTTAAAGGCCTAGGCTCTCCATTACGACTTTGGGCATTAAATTATGAGAGGCCCTTGAATCATGCATATCGTTGTGTAAAATTTTGTCATGAATCTTTAAACTAACATAAAAGGGAGGAACTTGTCCTTCTTGATATTTACCCTCAATCTTAGGACCAAATATGAGCTTTGGTTGGTCATCATTAAGATTGACAGTGTCATTATTCTCTTCTATGTTAAAAGCCTTCAAAATTTGTGATCTATATATATTTTGGGTGGCTAATTCAGTAAGAGGAACAGAGATTTTTATCTTGGCAATTTCTTGCTCCAAACTAAAAGGCAACTGAATTTTTTCAATATTTGTTTCAGCCTTATTAACCACCATTTTATTAGCAGAATCAACTTGCTGATTTTCTCTATTTACATTGGTAAAAATTGTTTTAATAGGAGCACTAGCTGAGTTGCTAACGCTGCTAAGATCTGCAGTCTGTTTTTCATTAATTTGAGTGCCTTTCTCTTTGTTTCTATCAGAATTTACAGCCACTGTTTTATCTTTTTGTTTTGTAACTGTGGTTTTGTTTACGACTATTTTTTGCAGGATTTTCAGAGGTTTTAATTTTGGTAGTTTCTGGATTCTTTTTACTCCTAAGGTCATACTCTTTTCGAGTTTCTATGATGACATTTTCCAGCACTTGATAGTAATATTAATCCTCTGGTCTTTTATCATCATAGGGTGTATATAGACCTTGTTTTCTATTGTAATGAACTTCAAAATCATCATTGTCCACTCCCAACATGTTTATGTCATCTTCCTCTGTTTGTTCATTTATTTCTTCAACCTCACTTACATATTTTTGATGAAAAGGATGTGTAATATATTGATCATCCTCCCTTGGTCTATTTTGAGGCTGGTTTCTCCTAAAATTCTGATTTTGGTTTTGATTTCTGTTTTGAGGAGCTTATTGGTTTTGACTAGCTTGTGCTCTCTCAAATATGCTCATATTTTTCATCATCTCCTCCATCATTCTTTCCATATTTGAGCTAGATGTGGAAGGTTTAGACTCCTCTCTAAAGGATACTTTCTTCTCATTTCTCATTCTTGCTCTTTTCTCCATTATATTAACTTCCACAGCAAGAGCTCCCTTTTGCATATCTTTGAGAGTCAAAGGATCTCTCTCTCTCAGATGATAGGACATTTTAGGATCAAATCATGTAGGAAACTTGTTTAAAGCTAAGCCTTGTGGAGGTTTCAAATATGGGGGAAGTGCATTATACACACTATTGAACCTAGTGCAATAAGCTTGAACACTTTCCCCAGGGTTTCTTTGGAGATTCTTGTAGTCCGAAAGTATTTGGAGAGGATTTTTCTTAACTTCCCATTTGTTTAAAAATAACTGATGGAAGGCCTGAAGATCATTAATACTGTGAGGGGTTAAGCCTTTAAACCATTTTCTTGCCTCTCCCCCTAAACTTTGAGCAAATAATCTAAGTTTGACAGATTCATCATCAATCTAATTTCTATTAAAGTAGTCATTCATCTTATCCACATGTTGTGAAGCAGTAGTAGCACCACTAGCATCATAAAATGGTATGTTGGACTGATATTCCTGTGGAAGATTGACTAAGGGTAAAGGAAGTACCAAGGGGGCATACCATGTTGCCATGATAGGAGGTGGAGGTGGATTTACAAGGGGTGGATTAAAAAGAGGGAAAGTGGGCTGAAGTGGCGTGTTTTGGAGAATGGTTGTATGGGTAGAAGAAGTGGATGGAACAACAAGAGATTGTTGAGCTGATCTTGGATGAGAGAAAGAAAAATTGTGAAGAAAATGTAAATGGGGTGGTGCAGTTTCTCTACTACCAGGATGTTCACTTTGATATGGGGATGAAAGTGAAGACGCCGAATCTAGCTGATATATATCATCAAGTGACCTAGTTCTAAATGGATTTCTTAAGTCAACTTGTGATTCTTGTAGATCTACAAGGTTTTCAGGAACAGAATTAGCTCTATGGGGTGATCTGAAAACAGATGAAGATTTAGCTTCAGTAGACTTCCTAAGGATTCTTTCAGGGTTGTCAACTATCTCAGGAGGATTTGGGTCAGGATAGGCTCTAGTATGAATCTTTCTAGGAGCCACTATGCTGTGTTTTTTAGACCCAACTAAACAATAAGATTTTAACCAAATATGAGAATCTTTTAAGAGGCTAACTGATTTTTTAAACAAGAAACCTTTAATCCTAAATTCCTCTTAACTAATTTTATATGGTTTTATGATGATAATGGGTTTCCCAGTGGAGTCTTAAGGTCTGTTTGGATTGTGGAGTCACCATGTGGAAATTTTTAGCTCTTTTGGAGGTAAAGTTTTTTATGGTCCACCACCATGTTTATTTGAATACCAATCTTGAAATATTTTTGGGTTTTATGAGTTTTTTCAGTCCTATGGGTTCTAAGAGTGTCCTAAATCTGTTTCAACACTTAGCTACGGTGATGAGACAAATAAAAGCTACTCTTATGGCTAAGCTAGCTGATTCCTTCAAGGTTTGATAAGATCTTATGAGAATCCTAAGGCTTCCTTAGTTTGTCACTTATTCAAATAATTTTTACGATAATTACCATTTTCTTAGTAGTGCTTGAAGAGGGCTACTTGTACTCAACGGGTTTTTATGAAGTCTTAAGGGTGTCTAAGATGAAATTTGACTCAGATTCCCCAGTGGAGTCGCCAGAAATGTTAGCTCCCTGTAATTTCAGTATATTGGCAAGAATAAAACTGCAGAGAGAACATTGTGAACCACTTTGGGATTCTAGGATCTAGCCCTCCCGAATCCAGAGAGGGATCTCTCTTATAAGTGCAAAGATTGATTTATCTTTAAGGCTTTTAGGTGTGATATTAGGCTAGTTATTAAGAACAAGGGTTTTTGTTTGTTTTGGATGGTTGAGCATGCATTTTAGTTGAGTGGAAATTCCTAAAATGAAAGAGTTTCAAAGGGGTGAATATGTAAAAAATCAGAACAAGATTTGGCAGATAGGATAGATATGAAACTGGTTTTAGTCCATTGTGCTAATGGAGTCATAAAAGGGTTTAATTGTGCAACAATTTAAAGAGTGGTCCAAGGGGAAAGTCGTCTATATCAAAATATCCTTTAGATTAAATGATATAATGGAACATTAAAAGTGTTGAAAAGGTGGAAAAAGCCAATAATTTCAACAAGGATTTATCAACTTTCCGAACAAGAAAATCCTTTTAAAGAAACTGTTTAAAACCAACAAAAGGATAGGGAAAACCATAAACTTCTTTGGACAAGCTTGTATTAAAGCTTGTTAGAAAATTAAATATTACAGAGAAATGCAACACATAAAATATGCGGAAAATACAAGCACACAAAACACATAAAACCAGAGAGACACAGATATACGTGGTTCACCCAGTTTGGGCTACGTCCACCTCGAACAGCCAGTCCTTCCTTTCTATTATCCAGCAAAAATGAAGAGACAAAACCTACAACAGATCCAGTGTAATATCCTCTATTCTCTCTCACAGTCTCCCTCTCTGTTTCTCACTCTGAGAATACACACACAATGCACAGCTGCAATACAATGCCCTCATAAAAGAGAGGGGTTGCCTTCTAGGGTAAAAAACCCTAATCTAAACATAACTTCTACCGTCAGATCATTTGCCTGATGAATGGCCTAGATTGACTAGAAATTACTATACTTTTACAAGGAAATTTTACATCTGTTTTTAGCTTCGGGGGCGCTGCCCCCCAAAAACCCCCGCTAGGGGGGGGGGGGGCTTCGAAAAGCGCTGCCGCCCACCCTGGACCCCCCATGGCAGCGATTAATTACGGGTGGTGTTGCCGCCCCTTTTAAGGTACAGGGGTCCAATGCTATGATACAAAGTAAAGAAGATAATCAGGCTCCACACCCAACAAAGCTAACTTATCAGACAAACAATCCAGCAATCCCCATGACTACTTTCAGAAGGGATGAAAAACAGATAAGAAAACAAAGGGTAGCTTAAGATCAAGAAAGATACATTAAAATCTAAACCTTCTTTCAGCGTACTCTTAGGGAAACCTTCAAAACAACCTTTGGAGAAAGAAACTAGAAGACAGGGCAAACCATAAAATTTTCCAGTCTAACTCTACTTAGTGTATAATGAAAATATCATTCAAGAACTTCCTTTCAAGTTTCGCACATCAAGACAGGGACAAACCAACATTCCTTGATAATGTTTACACTTAAATTAAGTCATTATTAAACACACAATTGGAGGAAAACATAAAGATAAAGCTTATCAGTCAGAGAAGGGTACTGTAAACAGTAAATCCTAACTCTATGCTTGTTGTTCTTTATCAAAGAAAAGTGAACAAAATGGCATACATGAAAGGAAAACAATAACACAGTAAGAAGTACTTCACCAATGATATAGACCAGGATCCCAAAAACCAGCTTGTATATTGATGTCAATCCAGTTACATACTTCAAGTCCAATGTTTCAGTGCAAAAATCATATTCTCTTCTCGGCCTAACTTATATGATCACAAACATAGCTTCAAGAGCCTCTGAGCACTATTTAATTGTAGAAATTTTCGAGCACAAGTATTATATCAACGTTCAGCAGCCAACCCATTACAATGTGCTCCTCAAGAAGATTTTACAGGAAAATGAGGAGGTGGAAGAGTTTCTAGGGTTCCAGTATCATAATTTCTATAGTTAATGCAATTCTCTGCCTTGAAAACTATGCAAGGCATAAGGCAGGAATACATTCGATCTATATCTCTATTTCATAACTCTGTTTTGCTTTCGAGGTTTAGTGGATTAAAATTTTTGATTTTTAAGGCTATTTATTATCCTTGTAGTAACTCTGTTGACAGTTGTAAATAAGTTTCTTTGATTTGAAATAAATATTCAGTTGTCTTTATGCTAATATCTTCTGTTCTGGCAATAACTAGGCCTTCTTTGATTGCTTTGAGGCTGCAGGTATCTTTCTGGCAGCTGGAGAGGATTCAATTAGCCTCTGATGTGGCAATGGAGGCTTCTTGGACTGATAGATTTGACTGTTCTTCCTTAAAACAATGTTAATTTGCTTTAATTTGTGCTTTAGGATTAATTAGGATTAATCTCTGTCTTTTTTTCTTCATACCGTGTTTAATTGAATGGATTAGGCTTTAGATAGTCGATTTTAGGCCGTAATCCCTCAAAACTGTGTTAACAATCTTCAAACATGATTTCTACTTCAATTTTATCCCTAGATACTGATACTCTTTGTTTGATTAATGTTTGCTGTGTTTTTTTGTTGCACAGGCATTACAGAGGGTTCTTATAGTGTTATCAGTGCTCATGAGGCACAGATAAATCATGATGTGAACTCTGCAAAATGATCCTCCTTATAAATATTAGCCTGAGGGATTGTCATCCCCGACCTTTGATTTTATTTTAAAACAATGGAAAAACCATTAAAACCTGCACAAACAAAGAAAAATTAAGAAAATCCTGTGGGGATAGGTTTAAGCTACTTCAGATGTTAGGGTAGATCATGACCATTGGATGAAATCCACCAACGACGAGGATTTCTCGCTAGGGTCAGATGGGGAGGCGGTTGGATAAACGGTGGTGGAGATTAAGTCCAGGCCATCAACGGCTGAGATCGATCGGGTTTATATAATGGAGAGGGGGTGACTTTATAATGAAATGGGGGAATTTACAAAGGAAACGAGCGAAAAACCTTAGGCGGAAGGAAAATGGGGTTAAATGCAATTTGGGGTTTCCGAACGATTTTGGGCCGTCGGATTGGATTAGCCAACAGAGATCAACTTATTTAATATTTGCTCATGGGGTTTCCTGTTTATACCATAAACAACTTAATAAATGTGGTTTACTAAGTTATTTTCACAGCGAAAGCAATTTTACTTAGGGTAAAATTGGTCTTACATGGTGTACTTGGGTCCATCTAATGATAATAGGTTAGATGACCAAACAATGGTGTAAGAATATGAGTTGAGAAACCACTATTAAAATACGAAACATTTCTGTTACTTTGAGCCTTGAGAGTGGATAACACATTTTTCAGTCTTTTTTTTCCATATTTGTTCATTCGGATTTTGCGATAATTCCTTTGAAGAACTTCTAAGTTTGCAATCTTTAGCCAGGTGTCCAAAATTGTTACATTTTTAACATTTGACATCATCTCTCAAATGATCAAAATTGTTAATATTCTGTTGAGTTCTGGAATATCCATTTTTGAAAGATCTCCCAAAATTGTATTTATTCCAAACATACATGCAACATTCTATATCTCTATGTCCAAACCTTCCACATGAATAACAATGACCATAGAAGATAGGTTGATACCTAGGAGGAAATATTCTTCGAGGAATTGTCTTCAATGGTTCTTCCTGTGAGTCCTGATCTCTTGAGTTTGCTGGAAGGTCTACCTGCTTGTTAGACTTTTCACATCCATCTTCTTTTTTTGTCAGAGAAAGACTTGGCTCCTTTTCAGATTTTTCTTTGTAACCAAGACCAGTCTTGTCACTATTTGATCATTGATTGTTGATGATTTCTTCCAATACCTTGGAGTTTTTGGTGTAGTTTAGAAGACTTTTTCCATTTTTACTTGCTTCCGAACATAAACTATTTCAACTTCCAATGCTTCTCTTTCCTTTTTTCTTTCACCTATAATTCTTCCCTGACTGATTCTTCAACTCTTTTATATTCTTAAACCTTGATTTTAAGATTTAAGACCTGTTCCCTTTCTAAATTTAATTTTTCTTCAAGAGTGTTGACATGATTCTTCTCGATCTTGAGCTCTTTGATAACCCTGATCACTTCGTTTTGAAATTAAACCTTAGTCATCTCTTCTTCTTCATATCCTTCTTTGTCAGATACTTATTGCTTATTATGCTTGGCCATAAACAATACTCTTCCGTTGATTTCTTCTTCATTATGAATTTCTTCATTAGATGAGGAGATATTTTCTTTGGAGAAGAAACTCTTCTTAAACCATTTCTTCTTGCCTTGCTTGTTGAACTTCCTCAAACCTTTCTTTCCCTTCGTAACAGCCTCATTTTCGTGAGGAAACTTAGCTGCAAAATGCCCAACCTCACCACAATCAAAACATATCAATGGAATTTTACCTTTGAATTTCTCTGTACCTCTTCTCATTTTTCTCTTGAAGTATGCAAATTCTTTATTTGAAAATTTTTCTTCATCTTCTTCCTTTTCTTCTTCCTTACAATGACAAGTTTTCGCTTTCGGAGTATGTTTGTCCTTACTAGTTTTCTTGGATGCGGAAAACGATGTTTCAAGGTGATATGTGTCATCCTCTTCTTCAATACTCATTTCATATGCCGTAAGAACTCCATGCAATTCATCTTTGCTAAGATTGGCTAGATTCGAACTATATTCCAAGATAGATACCTTTCGGTTGAATCTTGCCGACAAGGTTCTAAGGATCTTCCAAACAAAAAATTTCATGTCGACATGTTCTCCCAAACCTTCCAGTGCATTTTTTATTTCATCAACACGATTTAAGTATGCATCAATATTTTCATCTTCCTTCATTTTGAGTTTCTCAAATTTTGCCCTGTAAATTTGAAGCTTTGCTTCTTTCACGTTTGATTCACCTGCATATATATTCTCAAGATTGCCCCATACTTCTTTAGCAGCTTTGCAACTCAGTACCTTAAGATAGAAATATTCGATAAGCCCACTGATAATGAGATCTTTAGCCCTTGCATCATATACCATATTTTTCTTTCCTTGTTCATCCTGGCTCACTGTAAATCACTTTTCAACAATTTCCCATGCTTCGTATCCTTGCGCCAGCAAATGAACCTGCATTATTCCACTCTAAAGTGCGTAGTTATCTCCATGGAATAGAGGAAATATATTCTTAGTATACTCCATGACCTCCTTCCAGTTGTTAGACTGCTATTGAAGGAACCAAGCTCTGATAATAATTGTTGGAAATACTAAGATGGGGTGAATCAATATTTCTTATCAATTAGCACTTTTAAATCCTTTTAGAGCATTAGTTAATCTTCAAATATTCTTTATGTTTATTCAGTAACAACAGTAAGCAATAGAACACAATAGGCACACAAATTTTAGGTGGAAAACCACCTCCGGGTCAAAAACCACCGAGCACTTTTCTAATAAATTCTTTAATATTCAGCCCCTACTGAAATTAAAGGTAAAACTTCATAGAATTCTATAAAATCATTCTTCTCCATCTCCCATTGGAAGGATTCCCCAATGCTCCAGTTTCTTTAGTAGTCAACTGAATGTATGCCCCGACATCCTGAACCAACCTACCACCCTGAAGTGTTTAGAGGCTCCAACCTGTAGGTGACTTCATGCACCAAACTAGCACCTCCCTGCCACCCTAGGATGATTAGATATAATACAAGAGTGTGGAATCCTATAGCAGGGACAATGATCCACTATACAATATGATTCACAATAATTTTCTTGAACTAGACCAATCACCCAATTACACTATGACCTGCAACCCAACATAACATTATCCAACAATGACACTTATACCTTCCAACAATGCCCCTCCAACTTTAGGAAAATTGAATCTTTTACAATAATGAATCTTTTAAAATTTTACAACGATGATTTTTACAATACTAACTTTTGACATGACTTGATACTTTACTTGATACTGTTTCTTTGAACACTAGTAGTCGTTGAGGTATTGTTGTGATTTCTTCAAGTAATGGTACTTTGGAATTGCATTGTCCTTCTAGTATGTGCCTAAGTATGTCCTTATTGCACATGCATTAATGAACAAGAACCAAACCAATATACAAAAAAAATACATACATTGTCCTGCAAACCATATGTTAGAGAAATATTAAAAATTCAAATGTAAATACATTCAACATTTATGAACAAAACCCAATTAAAAATACATACAAAATACTTATACTGTCCTACAAAAACACATGTCAAAGATGATATTAAAATTAAAATTCAGACACTAATCATACATGCCTTGTTCTAGCAGACTTACCCTTGCCTGTTGATGTGTTTTCCTTACTATAGTGAGCCTTGAATGCATACTTTTTCTTTCCTTCTAAAATCTTGATATTCAATATTCTGTATCTATGTAATTTCAGATCTCCAAGGTCTGAAATTTCTCCCTGTGGTAGCCCTCTGAGTCATATTTCCAACCCCATAGGTCTAATCGATATTGGATTCTTCAAGAAATAGTTATGCCCAATCTTCTACGATGACCTGATTATAGATTGGTTCAGTAGAGCGAACTTGTATGAAGTTCCACATGTCACTGTTTCAACCTTTGGTCCTAAAAACAATATCCAACAAACTAAAGTTCATCCTCTTTCTGTCACTTGTTACGAAATTCGAATCCAATTATGAAATAGAAAGTTGTGATGATTTTCCCAAGGTCACCTATTTGACATGAAATTCGAGAGCCTGCAAAACCCTAGCTGTTAGAAAATTAAATATTACAGAGCAATGCAACACATAAAATATGCGGAAAATACAAGCACACAAAAAACACATAAAACCAGAGAGACACAGATATACGTGGTTCACCCAGTTTGGGCTTGTCCACCCCGAACATCCAATCCTTCCTTTCTATTATCCAACAAAATGAAAAAGACAAAACCTACAACAGATCAGCTGTAATATCCTCTGTTCTTTCTCATAGTCTCCCTCTTTGTTTCTCGCTCCGAGAATACACATACCATACAAAGCCACAATACAATACCCTCATAAAAGCAAGGGGTTGCCTTCTAGGGAAAAAAACCCTAATCTAAACATAACTTCTACCGTCAGATCATTTTCTTAATGAACGGCCCAGATTGACTAGAAATTACTATACTTTTACAAGGAAATTTTACATTTGTTTTTAGCTTCGGGGGCGCTGCCCCCGAAAACCCCTGCCAGGGGGGGGGGCTTCGAAAAGCACTGCCACCCCCCCGTGGACCCCCCACGACAGCGATTAATTACAGGTGGCGTTGCCGCCCCTTTTAAGGTACAGGGGTCCAATGTTGTGATACAAAGTAAACAAGATAATCAGGCTCCACACCCAACAATCTCCCACTTGGAGACTGATTGTAGCAACTCCACCACTGCTTCATTTTCTAGATAATGACTCCTCTTTGGACCTGGCTGTTCCTCATCTTCATCTTCATCCTTGAAGACCAATTGAAACTGAGCACATTCTCAGTTTCTCCCTAGTTACAACTTTTGTTAGCTTATCTGCAGGATTCTGGCTAGTGTGTATCTTTTCCAGCTTCAACTCTCCATCTTCTAATACTGACCGTATGAAATGGTACTTGAGATGTATGTGTTTAGTCCTGGAATGAAATGCTGAGTTATTTGCAAGATGAATGGCACTTTGGTTATCACTGTATAGCGTGCCTATATCATGCTTCTTACCCAATTCACCCATAAACCTTTGTAACCAAATAATTTCTTTACTAGCCTCTGTAGCAGCAACATACTCGGCTTCTGTTGTTGAAAGTGCAACAACACTTTGGATTTTTGAAACCCAACTAACAGCTGTTCCACCTACAGTAAATACATATCCTGTAGTGCTCCTCTTGTTATCTCTGTCACCTGCCATATCTGCATCAACATATCCATGTAGAGCAATGTTTGAACCACCAAAGCATAATGCTTGATTTGTGGTACCTCTCAAATATCTGAGAATCCATTTTACTGCCATCCAATGTTCTTTTCCTGGATTATTCATGTACCTACTTACAACTCCCACTGCATGTGCAATATCAGGCCTTGTGCAGACCATTGCATACATTAAGCTTCCAACTGCAGATGCATATGGAACTTTGGACATATATTTCATTTCTTCGTGGGTCTTGGGGCACATCTCCTTACTAAGTTTGAAATGGCTAGCAAAAGGTGTACTAACTGGTTTTTCATTCTGCATATTAAATCTTTTCAACACCTTTTCTATGTACTCATTCTGATACAGTGTTAATTTACGATTTTTCCTGTCTCTAGTTATCCTCATACCAAGGATTTGTTCTGCAGCTCCCAAATCCTTCATTGCAAATGAATTTTCCAATTTTCTTTTGAGCACATTTATTTCCTGCATGTTAGATACTGCAACAAGCATGTCATCTACATACAATAACAATATAATATAGCTGCCATCATTTTGCCTTTTTAGATAAACACAATGATTAGAGTGACATCTAGTATAACCTTGTTCAGACATGAACTTGTCAAATTTTAGATACCACTACCTTGGAGCATGTTTTAATCCATACAAGCTCTTCTTTAACCTGCACACCAATTTTTCTTTCCCTTTTACCTCATATCCTTCTGGTTTCTGCATGTATATCTCTTCCTCCAAATCTCCATGGAGAAATGATGTCTTTACATCTAACTGTTCAAGATGTAAATCTTCCCCTGCTACAAGACTTAAGATAGTTCTGATTGAATTCATCTTAACAACAGGAGAAAATATTTCATCAAAATCAATACCTTTATTTTGTGCAAACCCCTTCACCACAAGTCTAGCTTTGTACCTATGTTTTCCTCCATCTTCTTCCTTCAGCCTGTAAACCCATTTATTCTGCAATGTAGTTTTACCTACAGGCAACCTGACTAAGTCCCAAGTCTGGTTATGCATTAAGGATTCCATCTCTTCTTCCATGGTTAGCTCCCACTTCTTCCTGCTTTCAACCTGCATTGCTTCTTCATAACATTCAGGTTCACCAGAATCAGTCAACAATAAATAATATAATGAAGGAGAGTATCGTTCAGGGGTTCTACTTATCCTGGTAGATCTTCTAACACCACTTTCAGGTGTTTGAGGTGCCTGTTGCTGTTGTGGTGGTTGCTGCTGCTGTGGTTGTTGATTATTATTATTATTTTCAGGCACCTTTACTTTTTCAGTTATCTCATCAAGAACTGTGTATTCCTTGCTTTCTTTTTCCTGTTTCTTTTCCTGCAACTGATTCTTATACAAGACCTTTTCATTGAATATTACATCTTTGCTCCTAATGATTTTGTGATTTTCATAATCATATAAGCGATAACCAAAATCATTAGCACCATATCCAATAAAGGTACATTTCTTTGATTTTTCCTCAAGCTTTGTTCTGTTTTCTTTATTAATATGGACAAAAGCCTCACAACCAAAAGGCTTTAAAAAAGAGTAGTTTACCTTTTTACCTGTCCATGCTTCCTCTGGAATACCACCATCCAAGGAACTTGAAGGCCCTCTGTTTATTAGATAAATAGCAGTATCTACAACATCTGCCCAAAATTGTAAAGGCAATCCTGCATGTAATCTCATGCACCTTGCACGCTCCATGATTGTTCTGTTCATCCTTTCTGACACACCATTTTCTTGTGGTGTTCTTGGAACTGTCTTCTCTCTACGAATTCCATGCTCTGAACAGTACCTATCAAACTCTTTGCTGCAATATTCACCTCCATTGTCCGATCTGAGACACTTCAACTTCTTTCCTGTCTCAATCTCAACCAAATCTTTCCATTTCTTGAAAGTATCAAATACATCAGATTTATTCTGAATACAATAAATCCATGTTTTTCTAGTTGCATCATCAATAAAAGTAACATAATAATGAGAGCCACCGAGAGATGATACCTGAGCAGGTCCCCATACATCTGTATGCACAAGATCCAATTTTTCGCTCTTCTTTTCTTTCCCAACTCTGAGAAATATGACTCTCTTTTGTTTTCCATAAATGAAATTCTCACAGAAATCCAAATCAACATTCTTCAAACCTGGCAAAAAATTTCTTGAGTGAAGAATCTTCATTCCCTTCTCACTCATGTGTCTGAGCCTATGATGCCATAATGCTGCATCTACTCCTTTGGAAGTTAAAGGATTAACATAGTTAGAAATACCATTGCATAAATACAATGTACCAACCTTTTCACCTTTTGCTATTAACAACACTCCTTTGGTGACCTTCCAAGTTTTATCTGTGAAATTTGTCACACAACCTTCACTGCCTAACTGCCCTGTTGAAATCAGATTTTTCTTCAGATCTGGAACATGCCTTACCTCCTGTTAGCCCCCCTATGAAATTCTAGACAAGCAAGCTGGGGGCTAGTTGGCTCTGGAGCCTCCAAGGAATGCCTTTCCCCTGAAAATTCATCCTCCTTGGAGTCTCTGTGTGCTGTGCCTAACATATGGTTCCCCCTGCTGATTCATTTCTCAAAAGGCCCATTTTTACCCCTATATCCTACAAATTTCCCCATCCCAACCTCTATTTTCCCTTTGTCAAAATTATCCTTTAATCTCCCCATTATCTCCTTAAAATTCCCCTAAAATCCTACCTCAACCCAACCATCACCTCTTTATTTATCCAAATTTCCATTTCACCCCTTTATCGTTACCTCCCTTGGACCTGAAATTGCATTCAAAATGAGTTAAAATGATGAAATTTATGAGTTCAGGCCTTAGCCCCATTCCCCATTAGCCCCCGCACCTTCCTCTCTCATAAGACCCGGCGCCGCGACTAGCACCAAATCCACTAGGCGCTTAGCCCTCCAAATTTTTCCCCACGCGAAAATCATCAAAAATCCTTTGCAAACGCGCATTTGGGGGTTTCAATATATTTGGTTTGATCGATGAATCTCCGCCGTCCGTTAGCACCAGATCCAATGGCGCGGTGCTCACCCGAAGCAGTGGTCCCCACCCCGCCTGCGCAGTTTCAGAAGACCGGTGGTTTCGCTCCGCACCACCCATCCATAGTCGGCGGTATTTCCCACGGACCCAACGATTCCATACGCTGGGTGACGCGTGTCCGGGCGCACCATTTTGAAAACCGCCATTTCGCGCATTAATCTTCGGATGAAAGCCGGGTAGCGGAATTCACGATCATCGTCCGATCTCGAGCGTTTCATCCTATGGTCGTAATTCATCGAAGCTGCACATTGCTTAACCTGGTGTCCCGCGCCCCCATGGCCCACTGTGCGTCGCGTTCCGCCGTCGATCTCCCACGATCAACGGTTCAGATCCATCCCTCCGCCGTTGACCGTTCCATTGCATCTCGCCTCACCACGTCAGCTACACATACTCCCCTCCGTACATTCTATCGTTCTATTGCATATATACGTCCCATTCTCAAGTTTTTTAATGTTTTTCATGTGTTTTCACTCTGTAGATCATTAAACCTCCACCAGAGCTTGTTTTATCATTTCGTCACGTTTTCTCCTCTGTTCTCCGTCTGCATGGCTATTTCCCACGTCCACAGTGTGTCTTCATCTCCTCCATCGTTCACATCCGTGAATTTCTTCACAGTTGTTGTTTTACAGGGTTGTTGGAAGTGAAATTCTCCATGTTTCTGTCGTACCATCTTAAATAGAGAGGTTGCAGGTAGAATTAAATCCGGGGGGTGGCGCTGCTAGAAAATTGTCAAGGAAAGCAGCTGGTGGGATTTGCACTAAAGAAAAGCTGGATTTCAAACTTTGTAGCAAATCTCCCATCACCATTAAAAACCGAGTTACCCTGTCCGAAGAAATGGAGCGGCAGAACATTTCAGTGCATTGAAAAAGGAAGATTAAAAGCTAGCTTATGAGGATCTTGAGCTTTTGATCCGAAGTTTAGAGGAAAAAGCAGCAGATTACAGGCCCCGAGGATTGACTACATGATTCCAAGCATAGGAAAAAGGTAACATCAGGGTTTATTAGTTAGCAGAATTTTTTCCTTCAGCAAGTACTGGGCACCCATACTATTTTTATTACGCACCGTGTCCCTGAAAAGATTTCCACCCTAGCTACAATTCAAAGCAGTCAGACATTTATGAGACAGACCTTCCTAGCAGTTTACTTCATTTTTGTTCAAATCATCGAGGAGTACTTCAGCCAAAAGATGTCAAGATCAAATCTGGAGTAGATCATTCTCTCACCAGGAGGGTGACAGAGATTAAATACATAGCATGTCAAGTAGAATGGGTTTCGGCCCTGCATTCATTGTTGCGTTGAAAGATACATTTAATTTCCACCTACTCCTTCAGTCGATCTTAGGCTCACCCTTTGCTATAAAGCATAGAAGGAAACATTGTAAAGGTTGTTGATGAGAAATCAGTGAAATGCAAGTGTTGTTCCTCTTGGGACAATTTCTCTGTGTATATTGTAAGATAGACTGAGAGTTGATGTATTCAGACTAAATGTTCAAGCTATGGGCTATGATGTACCTGATTGGTGTTGTTTTTAATATGACAAGCATGTTTCTTTAGATCCTGATCTAAAGCAGCTGGTGATGTTTCCTCTTTCTCTGTATTTGTGATTGACTTGCTGTTATGTTATGTGTTTGGTCTCAATCTAGTCTCCTAAATTGAGCTCATTTAATTGTCAACCAGGGTTGGTAAACTGCTGAAGTGAAGTGTACTGTATGTACCTAGGTGTTTGTTTCTTAATGCGTTGTGTGTAGTATTTTATGATGTTTTTGGTCTTTTGTGATGATTTCTGAGGTTTTTGGTCTTTTGGTAGTTTTATGTTCACAAGGAAAAATGAATAGAAAGCTAATGGAAAGGAGCTAATGAATAAAAACAGAGTGAAGCCTAATTGGTTGATGACAAATGACAAATGCAAGTGCAATACTGAAATAGAATCAAATCTAAACTATGACTAAGCAGAAACAAAGCTTGATAATGACTTTTAAACAAATGAGTCAAAACATAAATTCAACTTGTCAAATGCTTTCATCAAAGGTGTTTTGAGAGAGAGCTTGAGACATGGTCAATTAAGTATGCAAATCCTCCTATCTAAATAGTTAAACAACTAACTTATAATGATGCAACATTTTGTCCTTGATTAGAGATTTTGTTGAAGAATAATTGGAGTAAAATATTGATACCATCATAAGGTCTTTTACTCTAAGGCTAGTTCCTAACTCTATTCTTCTACTTAGTTTGATAACACTACACTTCACTCAAAGGTTAGAGGTTTTTTAAAATAGTCTCTTGAGGAAATGTTTGTTTGTAAGATGATCAGGAAGTTGCAGAAGTACTTCAGGCCTTAAAATGATATTTTCTTCTGTTCATATGGTTATGAATCAATTATGGGTTTTAGAACAAGAAGAGGTTTGTGAATAATGAAGGCTGTTTTGTTAAGTTTAACAACTGAAGTAATCTAATATGCAGTGAATGACAACTGAATGTGGAGTGCCAATGCAATGAATGAAGCTAAAAACTGTGCTTAAGATGTCACTAGTCTAAAACAGTGTTAAACTACAAGTCATTATCAAACTTAAAGCAAAACAACTGAACATGAATTAAGTGCAATTAAACTCCGGAGTATCCTAACTTATGCTATGCAAACAGAAAGACTGAAAGCAATTAAAAACTAAGATATCATGGCTATCTCCCACTCGTCATTATGATATGTTGGACAAGCGTTTAAGAGCAAGGACAACTATGGTACTTAGTGAAAACACACAAATGAAGCGTTCAAGATCACAATCATGCTTAAGACATTATAAAGATTTCTTGGAAGAGTTTCTTCTTGTGGAAGAGTATTTAGCATAAGTATAACTGTGATGGTGAGCAAAAGAGATTACAATTAAATCCTACGATACTATAGCCATTTCCCATTCCTTTTCATAATCTTTTGGAAGAGCTTCTTCTTTTGGAAGAGTTTTTAGAACGAGTTATAACTATAGTAACTAATGAAAACAACTACGAATTCAACTTCAAGAAATGTAAAGGCAGCTAGGATACTTAACTAAATTACGCAAATAAATCCATGCAAGAGGCAGGGGCCCTCTACCACCTGACGGAATCTAACTCCAAATCAAATTAACGCTTTAAAAACAACACTGTCTGCTTCATTAAAAGAGGAATAACTTGAACAGAGCAATCTGCGTCTTCAGAAATGTAGCACAGAATCTAAGCAAAATCTAGAACAAAATCTAGCCTAGCTTTCGGTTTCCCAAGTGTTTATATAACAAATATACATAACAAGACTTGCAACAATTCCAGGAGCATTGTCTTTCCTTATCGAAATCACATTAGGACTCTTGAAGTGGCAACGTAAAAATGAAAAGGACATCTGGACTGAGACAGTCCTAATAGAAGTCTGCCTTCCTAAATGTGTTCCCACGTATCAAAACCATATCCAAAATCCGTTTCTTCCTTCATGGTGAGCAAAGAAAAATGTAGACATGACGTGGATTATGCCCATATGCGGTTTTTCTTGAGAGGCCACCTGGAACATACCCAAACGTGAAGACAACTGCAGAATTGCCGGTTAGCTACGGAATGTCTACATTCTGCAGCTAGTTCTGGTCAAAATGCTTTACAATGGAAAAAATCACAAAACTTAGCAATTCAGTCATGTAAATCATTCTAAAAGTAATTTTAACTAAATTCATTGATCAATTGGGTCTATGATATCAATGGACAAAGGAAAATGAGGTAAAATAAGATGAAAGGAAGCACAATTTTGAGGCTCAACATACCCCCACTGCTGTCTCCTTGCATGTCCTCATGCAAATTATCCTATAAACTCAGAGTCTTCTGCAAGAACATCTAATCCTCTCCTTCTCCTTTGCCTGGAAGCTAAAGATCTTCTGGGTTTTCTGATGACAAGTTTGAACCTTAGGTTCGTAAGTGCCATGATTAGCTTCTTGTTCCTCTTCTTCAACTTGTCATTAGCCTTTTCCACTTTGTCTATATGTAGGGATAAAGTTGAGTTCATATCGGTTTTGAGCTTGACTTGTTCCTTCAAAATTTCATTCTCATTTTTGATGTGTCTGTTAAGTATCTCCAGCTCGTACCTATCCCTTCTTAACACATCTATTTCGGACAGTGGAGGACTAGGGGTTCTCTCTCTGCTCTCTGAAGCTTTCCTTTCCAAAGTTTCAACATAATCATAAACTTCTTGCTGAGCAGGGTCAATTTCAGGGGTTCCTTCATTAAAATTCTCTTCAACATCTTCTTCAATAGATGTTTCCTCATCCTCTATATTAATCACCCCTGTTTGTTTTATTTGAGTTTTCCTTAGTTTCCCCTTTAGTCTATGGCTTCTTCTTGGCTGAGAAGATCCCTCTCCTCTCTCTGTGGCAGATTTCCTGATTACCTTCTCTTTCTTAAAAGGACATTTGGACTGAGACAGTCCTAATAGAAGTCTACCTTCCTAAATGTGTTCCCACACATCAAAACCATATCCAAAATCCGTTTCTTCCTTCATGGTGAGCAACGAACAATGTAGACATGACGTGGATTATGCCCATATGCGGTTTTTCTTGAGAGGCCACCTGGAACATACCCAAACGTGAAGACAACTGCAGAATTTCCGGTTAGCTACGGAATGTCTGCATTCTGCAGCTAGTTCTGGTCAAAATTCTTTACAATGGAAAAAATCACAAAACTTAGCAAGTCAGTCATGTAAATCATTCTAAAAGTAATTTTAACTAAATTCATTGATCAATTGGGTCTAGGATATCAATGGACAAAGGAAAATGAGGTAAAATAAGATGAAAGGAAGCACAATTTTGAGGCTCAACATTATGTTCCATTTAATTTCATTTCTACTGGTAGGAAACAGAAGTATAATATAGGATTCACCCTTGATAGGTGCCCTATGTTTCCTGCTCTCCCTACCTCAATGTTTTCTGCTTATATATGTATTTGAATGTCGATTTCAATTGATTTAACCAGTGTAGGGGATGATATTGCCTGCTCTCTGATGTATGAATTGATGAAGTCCATGTTTAGATGTTCTTGGTAAGATTTAGCTGGAAGGTTTGGGAACACTGGGGATTAGTGTTAGCCCTATCCACTAGGATATTTTCACGACCAGCTAACCTTTCCAAGATCCCTTGTTTTTCCTCTAATTTTGTCCAAGCAGGCCTGGAGTTAAATGACCTCTGGCCTGATCTATAGACAGAGTTGGTTGGTTCTCCTCCTTTTATTCTCTTTCCTTAATGTCCCATTCCACCAATCATCCTTTAAGATCCCAATGCTCTAGATGACTAGCCCAAATTAGAGCTTGCACATTGTTTACAAATAAATCATTTCTTGACTCCATAGCCCAATGGATTTGATGATCTTTGAGTTATCTGTCTCTACCTAAGCTTCCTCTTTGCTCATCCTTGTCACATATTGGTCCTTCTTTTCCTGATTCCCTCCAACCAAACACAAACAATCAAACCAACAACCCTGTTCCTATAACTAGCCTAAAATCATGACCTTAGAGCTTCAAAGACATATCCTTTGACTACCATAGAGAGATCCCTCTCTGGACCTAGGAGGGATAAATCCTAAGGTCTGAAAGTGGTTCTATGTTGTCTCATCTTTTGGTCTCTGTCAACCTGGCCAAAACATGGGAACTTCAACATAATGGCGACTCCGCTGGGGAATCTGAGTAAATTTCACCTTAAACATTCGTAAAAACCTCAGAAACTTAGAACTCTGGTTAGGTTGACAGTAAGTCACCCCTTTCTTGAATCAACCTCCATTATTGAATATCCACCATACCCTTGGACAGAGCCTGGAAAGGGCCAGGTAGCCTCCAGATCTCATCCTCTTTTCAGAGGTGACATATCTGGTAAATGCCCTCCCAGTCAATCTCTGGTTGGAGCTTGTTGATTCAGAGGAGATTCCTGAAAGGTGATAGTGCCTGAGCACTGCAGTGGAAAATGTACCCCCTAGAAACATCCTAAACCCTCCACCTGGCGACTCCATTGTTCCTAAATGTTAAAGGACTCCACTGGTGATCAGTAGGCCTGCTGATTATCTTGGTTTCACAATCAGACTCCACTGGGAGGCCAGCTCCTGAGACAACATTAACCACAGTAGAAGTGACAAGTAGGGTTAAGCTGTTTGGCTTATAAACAACATTCTGGCTTTTAGAACCATCCACACAAGAGCTTATCCCAACCCCGACCCACCGGAAATAGTTGAAAATCCAGAGAGTATCCTCAGAGGAGCTCCTACATCTAAAAGACCAACTATTTCCAACCACATTCTTAGAGCTAATTCTACACCTGAAAACCTAACAGCTCTAGCACATTTCCTCCCTGGCCTAGACATACCTAATATATTACCGAGAACTAGGTCATTCAACCACCTAGACCAGCAAGACCTCAAAGTTTACAATACACCATCTAACACTGGTCAAAACACTAGGGACAGTGAAACCCCTCCTTCCACACCACCTGATTTTCACTTCCTTCAAAACTTGGGGCTCTCTCACCCTAGATCTTCTCAACAGACTTCTGCTGGTCCAAACATCCCTGTCATCCAAATACCAGCTGCTCAAGCTAACCCTTCACCCCATCAGAACATCATTATGGCAGCCTGGTATGCACCTTTGCTTTTACCTCAACCCTTGTTACCCTTGCCCAATGATTATCAATAAAAAATCTCACGCTTCACTGCTAAAGAATCCATAACAGCTCAGCAACATGTAGATAAGATGGAGGACTCTTTTGATTATATGGAAATTGATGATGAAACAATCAAAATGAGGATCTATGCCCAAAGCTTAGGAGGTGAGGTGAAGTAATGGTTTAAGGATTTACCTCCTGGCAGTATTCAATATCTCCCTGCATTATACCAGACATTCATAAACAAATGGGAGTTAGAGCAAACCCTCGCCAGCTCCTAGCAGAATAAATGTCCCTTAAGAGGAACGTAGGAGAGAGTGTTCACGATTACACCACTAGATTCAACATCATTTACAATGCTCTCCCTCCACACATGAAACCTCCACAAGGTATGGCCCTAGCAAAGTATCCTGATGGATTTGATGCTGACATGGCCTATGAGCTTAGAGATAAAGAGTATACCACCCTGGAAGACATGCAGAAATGAGCCATAACCATAGAAGCAAACTTAATGGAAAAAAGGGCAAGACTAAAGGCTGAAAAGAGGGTAACATAAGGGGATGAAAATGTAGCTTCCACATATGATCCCAAATATGACAGACTTTCAAAAAATGTGGAAGAACTGCAACAAATGATTAAGAGGATGGTTGTCCAAAACAACAACCAAAACAGAAACTAGAACCAAAACATTAGAAGAAACAATGCTGCTCCCAATAGGCAAAGAGAGTCAGATCAACAAATCATTCCCCCATTTCAAGAAATTTTTTTAGATGAAGACGAGGGAATTGTTGAAGAGTCTGGAGGGAATACAATGAACATGTTCGAAGCAGAGGACTCAATCCTAAATTATGATTCAGAAGAAGACCAGCCCTCCACCACTGGTTGTGATGAGGAATGGTTTGAGTCTGAGGATTATAGATTAGGATTTGAAAATGCCATGTTGCAAGTCAGGGAACAATATGAACTTAGGAGCAGGAAAAGCCAAGTTAATCCCAAAATGAAGACTCCTGAGGTAACCATCAATAAAAGACCTGACAAAACTTCTAAAGCAACCTCTGTAAATAATAAAACAACAGCTGAAAGTCCTAGTAAGCATAAGGAGAAGGACAACCAGGACACGGGAAAACAAACTCAACCAACCAGTAGTGCTAGCACTTCAGTTAGTACTCCTGATACAACTGTTCCAAACCTTGTACATAGTGAGAAAACACCAAATGACTCAGCCACCAAGGCAGCAAATAAAATAGAGTCAAGTGTTTCCAAAACACAGTCCACTTTCAATTTAGAGAGTGAACTTGCAAAAATCAAAATCTCTGTACCATTATTTGAGCTGGCCACTTAGGATGTATATAAAGGCCAAATTTTGAAAGCATTAAATATGGGAGAAATGAATGATTCTTTAAATTTGAATGATGATCAACTAGCCCTACTCTTTGGTCCCAAAATTGAAGGAAAGTTTCAGGAAGGGGTAGTTCCGCCTTTTTATATAAGTCTCAACATTCATGACAAGATCCTCCATAATGCCATGCATGACTCTGGTGCATCACACAATCTAATGCCTAAGGTAGTGATGGAAAGGCTAGGCCTAGAAATTACCAGACCTTACAAAGACTTATACTCATTTGACTCCAGCAGAGTAAAATGTCTAGGACTGATCAAGGATTTATGTGTGAGTTTAACCCAGATTCCCGCTAAATGTATGGTCATGGATGTTGTGGTGGCAGATGTGCCACCAAAGTATGGCATGCTATTGTCAAGATCATGGGGAGCCAAACTGCAAGGAAAAATGCAGATGGATGGCTCATATGCCACTATCCCTATATTTGGCCAACTTAGAAGACTGTATAGAGAGTCTCAGATGAAATTTTTAGTCAGTAGCCCTGAGAAACCTGAAAAATCACCATTATACTATGTACATACAGATCTAGACTCTTTCATTCTCTACAATGACCAATCCTCAGAAGAGCCGAGATCAGATAATGGAAATACAAACATACATCCCATGGATTTCAACATTATGGCTACTATGGAAGAATACGAAGAAGAAGACCGTGGGAAAATTGCTGAAAATATAACTCTAAATGAAACAGAAACAGAACAAAAACAACAAGCTAGCCACCTCCCTGATCTCCATGCCCATAATGAACCACAAAATGACCCCCCTCCTAGCACAAACCTCACAACTCAACATAATGGCGAATCCAGCTATAGAGGAGGGGATGAAGACGGAGTAAACAATGAACCCATGTGGGAAATGAAATTTGATGGGTCCTGTACTAGACAAAATGCTGGAGCAGGAGTGTGGCTGCATAACACTGAAAATGATCACGCAGAGAGCCAAGATGTCAATCTGCATTTCAGATGCATGAATAACATTGCAGAATATGAGGCTCTGATCTTGGGCTTAAATCTGTTGAAAAAATTAGGAGCCCATAGGATAGCTGTGAGGGGAGACTCAAAGTTGGTAATCAAACAAGTGAATGGTGAGTATTCAGCAAAACACCCTAGGCTTAGGGCATACAGGAATGATACTTTAGATTTGCTGAAAACGTTTGTTGAATATGAGTTAGTATTCATTCATAGGGGGCAAAACATAGTTACAAATGGATTAGCTTGCCTAGCTAGCTCATATCCTAAAGCCCCAGTTGACCAACAGATTATCATTCAGACCAAATTCAGGCCTACAGTGCCAGACAATGAAAAATATTGGCAGGTCTTTGAAGGAGACAAACAGATTGAGGATTTCCTGATAGGCAGAAATGAGTTTGAATTTTCTGATTCAGACTCCAAATCTGATAGCTTCTGCCTAGATGAAAATTCCTCAGGTGAGGAAGAGACACCCTGTAATATAGAAATAAATTCTTTTTCTGGGCAAACTGGAAATTTTAACGAAAACATGGAAAGCACAGAAAATGAAGAGGTTGAAGTGTTGCAGGCCAAAGACAAGAATATACCTAGAGGCCTGGCACCCTTAGAGGAACTTTTTGAATTTGATGACGTAGCAAAGAAACCCACCATAGAGCATGCTGATTTTGATCTGGAAGAATGCAACATAGGCACTGAAGACAGACCCAAAATGATAAAACTGGCTAAGTCTATACCTGCATACATGAAGAAAAAATACATTGACTTGTTTAAGGAGTTCATTGATGTGTTTGCATGGAGCTATGAAGACTTAAAGGCCTATGACACCAACATCATATAACATAGGATACCACTAAAGGAAAATCAGAAGCCTTTCAGACAAAAAAATTGAAGAATCAATCCAAAACAGTTGCCTGCAGTTGAGAAAGAGATCAGGAAGATGTATGATGCAGGCATAATTGTTCTTGTGAGGTTTTCTGATTGGGTGTCAAACTTAGTCGCTGTAAGGAAGAAAACAGGTGAGATTAGACTATGCATAGACTTCAGAAACCTCAATAGAGCCTCCCTGAAAGATAACTACCCTTTACCTAGAATGGAACATATCCTACAAAAGGTAGTGGGCTCTAAAAGGATCTCCCTGCTTGATGGTTTTTCAGGATACAACCAAGTTCTGGTACTCCCAGAAGATCAACTCAAAACAACTTTTACCACTCCATGGGGCACCTTCATGTACTTGAAAATTCCTTTTTGATTGATGAATGATGGAGCTACCTTCTAGAGAGCGATGGACATAGCTTTCTCAGAGGAGATAGGACACTTCATAGTTATCTACTTGGATGACCTGACTGTCTTTTCTAAAACTGAAGAAGAACACTCGAAACATCTGAGAAAAGTTTTTGAAAAATGTAGAAGGTATGGTCTATCCCTAAATCCTAAGAAAACTGTCTTTGGGCTGCAAGAGGGTAAACTTCTGGGCCACATTATATCTGAGAAAGGGATTAGGATAGACCCACAGAGAGTTGAGGGAATACTTCAAATTACACATCCGAGAAACATCAAGGAGCTACAATCCTTCATTGGGAAGATCAATTTCCTTAGAAGATTTATCCCCAATCTTGCCGAGCATCTTAGGAAAATGACTGAAATGCTAAAGAAAGATGCAGGAATTAAGTGGACTGTTGAAGCCAAGAAATATTTTGAGTCAGTAAAACTTGCTCTCACTCAGGCCCCTGTCCTTATCAGCCCTGACTTCTCAAAAAAATTTCTGATCTTTTCATTTGCTTCCCAACACACAATAGCTGCAGTTTTGCTGCAGAAAAATTCAGAAGGTAATGAACAGCCTATAGCCTTCTTTAGTAAAGCCTTAAGAGATGCACCCTTAAAGTACAAAATCATGGAAAAGCAGGCCTATGCTCTGATTAAGGCCTTAAAAGACTTTAGGGTGTACATTCTGCATTCCCACACCATTTCTTTCGTGCCAAATATAGTGGTCAAAGATATCTTGTCCCAAGACCCAGATGGGAAAAGGGGCAAATGGATTGCTACAATTTTAGAATATGACCTTGAAATAAAACCCACTAAGCTGATCAAAGGTCAAGGCTTGGCCCAGTTAATGGCTGAATCAAACTTGCAGGCCCTTGACATTAACATGATGAATGCCTTAGATGAGCAGGAAGGATTGCCCCATCCAACTGTTGAGGAGCAGTGTCAAAACTCTCCTTGGTATACTGATATCCTTTATGTGCTCACTAGCCTCAATGCCCCTCCAGAACTGTCCAAAACAAAGGCCAGATTCATAAAACTCAAAGCTCAAAAATACTGCATTATGAATGAGATCTTATATTGGAAAAATCCGAATGGCCTTTTGCTGAAATGTTTGTCTGAAATTGAAGCTGAAAGAATCAAACAAGAATTCCATGCTGGGGAGTGTGGAGGCCACCTGAGTTGGAAAACCACGGCAAATAAGATACTCAGGGCTGGTTACTACTGGCCTACCCTCTTCAGTGATGTCCATAAAATGATACTTGCCTGTCATAAATTTCAGATCTTTGAAGGCAAAAGAAAACTCCTTCCCCTCCCTCTACAGCCCATCACCATAGAAGGTCCTTTCATGCAATGGGGCCTAGACTTTATAGGAGAAATTCATCCTGTCTCCTCTGGACAACATAAATGGATTTTAACTACTACAGATTACTTCACTAAATGGATAGAAGCTATACCCACTAGGAATGCCACTGACTCTGTCATCATTAGGTTCCTAGAAGACATCATCTTATCTCGTTTTGGTTGTCCAAGGAAAATAATCACTGACAATGCTGTTGCTTTCGGATCCAAAAGAATGGTTGATTTCTGTCACAGGTATAGAATTGCACTTGGACATTCAACTGCCTATTACCCCAGGGTAATTGCCTAGTTGAATCATCAAATAAAAGCCTGGTTACCATCATTAAGAAGCTGCTGGAAGAAAACAAAAGATCATGGCATAAAAAGTTGATACATGCCTTGTGGGCAGACAGGCTCACTACAAAGAAGTCTATTGGCATGTCACCATTTCAGCTGGTTTATGGGACGGAAGCAGTTTTTCCTACTAGTCTTGGAGTTCCAGTGATCAAACTTATCCAAGAAATTCAGTCAGAGGAGGACATCATGATAAGGATAATTAATGAAACAATCCATTTGCAGCAAACAAGAGAGCAGGTTTATAGCAAAGCTGTCAGAGTACAGGAAAGCATAAAAAGGCAGTTTGACAAAAGAACCAAAGCGTCAGATTTCAAGGTTGGAGATAAGGTCCTAAGATGGGATTTGAGAAGAGAGGACAAAGGCAAACATGGCAAGTTTGAAAGTTTGTGGCAAGGTCCATATATCATACAAGCCACTGTGGGTCCTAATGCGTTTTTTCTGCAAGAACTTGATGGCACAGAGTTGTTGAGGGGTCCTGTCAATGGCAAGATGCTCAAGCACTACTTTTATTGATTTTCCATTTTCAGTTTCATCTCCATTGTACATACCATTGCAAGTTTTCATTTTCATAAAAAAGAGAAAATGTTCCAAAAAACAGAATGAAAAGAGAGGTTCAGACATGCTCAAAACATGAACCTATGAAGCAAAAAGCATGGCTCAAATGTGATCAAAATCTGAGTCACAAGAAAGAAAGAAGGATGTTCCACAGTTGCAGAATTACATGCCTCTACAGTTTTGTTTTCTACAAGTTTCTGCCCAGCAAGTCAGACAGTCTAATCCTGGCTTGCCTGTGTTTAAATTTCCTGTCTTAGAATGTAGGTGAAGAAACCTGTTGGATAGTTTAATCCCAACAGGTAGTAGAATAGGTAGAGAAACATGTGAGGCCAACAATCTAATCTGGCCTCATGGAGCAATAAGGGTAGATTTAGAATAGGTTTGTTTTTGTTTTGCAAATAAATGTAAAGGGTCTGCCAGCTAAAATGCACCCAAGGGAAAATTGTAGAGCTGTAGTTTGGGTAGGTAGATTGGTTGGGAAATGTTTTTGCTGATGTTTATATCACACTATGGCAGCTAAAATTGAAGAAGAAAGATGGCTTATGACAGTAGGCATCTGGCCTACTCCAGAGATCATATCTGGTTTCTTGACTCCTCCAAGGAGAAGCCATCCCCATGTGGAGCCACTGTTAGCCCCCCTATGAAATTCTTGACAAGCAAGCTGGGGGCTAGTTGGCTCTGGAGCCTCCAAGGAATGCCTTTCCCCTGAAAATTCATCCTCCTTGGAGTCTCTGTGTGCTGTGCCTAACAAATGGTTCCCCCTGCTGATTCATTTCTCAAAAGGCCCATTTTTACCCCTATATCCTGCAAATTTCCCCATCCCAACCTCTGTTTTCCCTTTTTCAAAATTCTCCTTTAATCTCCCCATTATCTCCTTAAAATTCCCCTAAAATCCTACCTCAACCCCACCATCACCTCTTTATTTCTCCAAATTTCCATTTCACCCCTTTATCGTTACCTCCCTTGGACCTGAAATTGCATTCAAAATGAGTTAAAATGATGAAATTTATAAGTTCAGGCCTTAGCCCCCTTCCCCATTAGCCCCCGCACCTTCCTCTCTCATAAGACCCGGCGCCGCGACCAACACCAAATCCACTAGGCGCTTAGCCCTCCAAACCTTTCCCCACGCGAAAATCATCAAAAAACCTTTGCAAACATGCATTTGGGGGTTTCAATATATTTGGTTTGATCAAAGAATCTCCGCCGTCCGTTAGCACCAGATCCAATGGCGCGGTGCTTACCCAAAGCAGTGGTCCCCACCCCGCCTGCGCAGTTTCAGAAGACCGGTGGTTTCGCTCCGCACCACCCATCCATAGCCATCGGTATTTCCCGTGGACCCAGCGATTCCATATGCTGGGTGACGCATGTCCGGGCGCACCATTTTAAAAACCACCATTTCGCGCATTAATCTTCGGACGAAAGCCAGGCAGCGGAATTCACGATCACCGTCCGATCTCGAGCGTTTCATCCTACGGTCATAATTCATCGAAGCTGCACATTGCTTAACCTGCTGTATCGCACCCCCATGGCCCACTTTGCGTCGTGTTCTGCCGTCGATCTCCCACGATCAACGGTTCAGATGCATCCCTTTGCCGTTGATCGTTCCATTGCATCCTGCCTCGCCACGTCAGCTACACATACACCCCTCCATACAGTCTATCGTTCTATTGCATATATACGTCCCATTCTCGCGTTTTTTAATGTTTTTCATGCATTTTCACTCTGCAGAACATTAAACCTCCACCAGAGCTCGTTTTATCATTTCATCATGTTTTCTCCTCTATTCTCCATCCACATGGCTATTTCCCATGTCCACAGTGTGTCTTCGTCTCGTCCATCGTTCACATCCATGAATTTCTTCACAGTTGTTGTTTTATAGGGTAGTTGGAAGTGAAATTCTCCATTTTTATGTCGTACCATCTTAAATGGAGAGGTTGTAGGTAGAATTAAATCCGGGGGGTGGCGCTGCTAGAAAATTGTCAAGGAAAGCGGCTGGTGGGATTTGCACTAAAGAAAAGCTGGATTTCAAACTCTGCAGCAAATCTCCCATCACCATTAAAACCCGAGCTACCCTGTCAGAAGAAATGGAGTGGCAGAACGTTTCAGCGCAGAGAAAAAGGAAGATTAAAAGCTAGCTTATGAGGATCTTGAGCTTTTGATCCGAAGTTTAGAGGACAAAGCAACAAATTACAGGCCCCGAGGATCGACTACAGGATTCCAAGTACAGGAAAAAGGTAACATCAGGGTTTATTAGTTAGCAAAATGTTTTCCTTCAGCAAGTACTGGGCACCCATACTGTTTTTATTACGCACCGCATCCCTGAAAAGATTTCCACCCTAGCTATAGTTCAAAGTAGTCAGACATTTATGAGACAGACCTTCCTAGCAGTTTACTTCATTTTTGTTCAAATCATCGAGGAGTACTTCAGCCAAAAGATGTCAAGATCAAATCTGGAGCAGATCATTCTCTCACCAGGAGGGTGACAGAGATTAAATACATAGCATGTCAAGTAGAATGGGTTTCGGCCTTGCATTCATTGTTGCGTTTAAAGATACATTTAATTTCCACCTACTCCTTCAGTCGATCTTAGGCTCACCCTTTGATATAAAGCACAGAAGGAAACATTGTAAAGGTTGTTGATGAGAAATCAGTGAAATGCAAGAGTTGTTCCTCTTGGGACAAGTTCTCTGTGTATATTGTAAGATAGACTGAGAGTTGATGTATTTAGACTGAATGTTCAAGCCATGGGCTATGATGTACCTGATTGGTGTTTTTTTTAATATGACAAGCATGTTTCTTTGGATCCTGATCTAAAGCAGCTGGTGATGTTTCCTCTTTATCTGTATTTGTGATTGACTTGCTCTTATGTTATGTTCCATTTCATTTCATTTCTACTGGTAGGAAACAGAAGTATAATATAGGATTCACCCTTGATAGGTGCCCTATGTTTCCTGCTCTCCCTACCTCAATGTTTTCTGCTTATATATGTATCTGAATGTCGATTTCAATTGATTTAAGCAGTGTAGTGGATGATATTGCTTGCTCTCTGATGTATGAATTGATGAAGTCCATGTTTAGATGTTCTTGGTAAGATTTAGTTGGAAGGTTTGGGAACACTGGGGATTAGTGTTAGCCCTGTCCACTAGGATCTTTGCACGACCAGCTAACCTTTCCAAGATCCCTTGTTTTGCCTCTAATTTTGTCCAAGCAGGCCTGGAGTTAAATGACTTCTGGCCTGATCTATAGACAGAGTTGGTTGGTTCTCCTCCTTTCATCCTCTGTCCTTAATGTCCCATTCCACCAATCATCCTTTAAGATCCCAATGCTCTAGATTACTAGCCCAAATGAAAGCTTGCACATTGATTACAAATAAATCCTTTCTTGACTCCATAGCCCAATGGCTTTGACGATCTTTGAGTTATCTGTCTCTGCCTAAGCTTCCTCTTTGCTCATCCTTGTCACACATTGGTCCTTCTTTTCCTGATTCCCTCCAACCAAACACAAACAATCAAACCAACAACCCTGTGCCTATAACTAGCCTAAAATCATGACCTAAGAGCTTCAAAGACATATCCTTTGACTACCATAGAGAGATCCCTCTCTGGACCTAGGAGGGCTAGATCCTAAGGTTTGAAAGTGGTTCTACGTTGTCTCATCTTTTGGTCTCTGTCAACCTGGCCAAACATGGGAACTTCAACACCTCCTTTAGTAGCCATTGGTTTCCATTCTGTTGTTTTACAAGAACTTTACCCATTCCAACAATTTTATAGGATTTATCATCACCCAAACAAACTTGTCCAAAATCTCCTTGAACATAGTCATGAAAATATTTATTATCAGGTGTGGCATGGAATGAAGACCCTGAATCTACAACCCAAGAATCAGTAACATTTTCGAAAGAAAGAATCAAAGCATCTTGTAACACATCACCTATCATATTTGCTTCATGATTGTTTTCTTGCTGTGTGTCTCCTTCGTTTCCCTTCTGAGATCTACAATCTTTCTTTAGGTGTCCTTTCTTTCCGCAATTCCAGCACACTATCCCTGATCTGGACTTGGATCTGCCTTTCCTTGATTTACTGCGATATCCCGAGCTCTTTCCTCTTTCCATTATTCTTCCCCTAGAATCTGCCCTAAAAGCATTACCTGATGTCTCACCGGAGCTTTTCCGTCGCATTTCCTCGCTAAGGATAGCACCAAAAACATCATCAAACTTTAAAGTACTAGATCCAGAGACATATTTACTAATGGCCATTAATAAACGATTCCAACTCTCTGGCAATGAGCGCAAGAATAACGGAGCTCTAACTTCATCATCAAAGTTTACCCCTACATAAATTAACTGACTGGTAACTATATTAAATTCATTTAAATGGTCTGCAACAGATCCACCTTCCGACATCTTTATATTAAATACCTTGTTCATGATAAGAAATACCTTGTTTGAGGCCGAGGGTTTTTCATATAGTTTCGCCAACGTATGCATCAAACCCTCTGTTGTTGTTTCCTTCGAAATATTGAAGGCGAATGACGCCACAAGACACAACCATACTGTTCCAAGTGCCTTTCTATCAAGAATGTTCCATTCCACATCTGTCATGGCCGCTGGCTTCTTTTTTTTTTTCCGCTCAATGGTAGGTACAGATATTTCTGATACATATAATCTTCCATCTGCATCTTCCACAGCGGAATGTTTTGGCTGTTAAATTTCTCGACCCTAAACTTACCATCTTCTCCCATTGCTCCCACTCGAACCAGGAACCCTTCTTTCCTGCGAGTTTATCAGCCAAATATACCTTCGGCTCTAATACCAATTGCTAGAAAATTAAATATTACAGAGCAATGCAACACATAAAACATGCGGAAAATACAAGCACACAAAAAACAAATAAAACTAGAGAGACATAGATATACGTGGTTCACCTAGTTTGGGCTACGTCCACCCCGAACAACCAGTCCTTCCTTTCTATTATCCAACAAAATGAAAAATACAAAACCTACAGCAGATCAGTTGTAATATCCTCTGTTCTTTCTCACAGTCTCCCTCTCTGTTTCTCGCTCCGAGAATACACATACCATACACAGCCACAATAAAATACCCTCATAAAAGAAAGGGGTTGCCTTCTAGGGAAAAAAACCCTAATCTAAACATAACTTCTATCGTCAGAGCATTTGCCTAATGAACAGCCCAGATTGACTAGAAATTACTATACTTTTACAAGGCAATTTTACATCTGTTTTTAGCTTAGGGGGCGCTGCCCCCAAAAACCCCTGCTAGGGGGGGGCTTCGAAAAGCGCTGCCGCCCCCCCCTGGACCCCCCACGGCAGTGATTAATTACGGGTGGCGTTGCCGCCCCTTTTAAGGTACAGGGGTCCAAATGTTGTGATACAAAGTAAACAAGATAATCAGGCTCCACACCCAACACTAGCTTCCTTAGATCATATCTCTGAAAATATAGCGGTAGATAATAGATAAAAATATAAACCAAAATAGAAGTATACTTGAACACTCCTTCATTTGGTAGCTTAAGGAGTTTCTCATGAATAGTGTTAGCCAAAAATTGACTGAAATTGAAAATGATTGAAGGTTTTGAATCTGCAGAAAATATTGATAAGAAACCTAAAAGGGGTTCATCTACGCATTGACCAGAATAATAGTGTAAAGTGCAGGATAATACATATATGATTTTCTTAGCCTGATCTAGGAACATAGAAGAGCAGTAAGGTGAATTTTTTCTAGACAATTGGGTGTCTTTAGGCAAGAAGAGGTCAAAAATCCGTGATCTTTTGGCAAAATATAACTTTTGATATAATTCAGTTAAGGCTTCTATGGAAAATGGAGTGCTGGTTTCTACAAAAGGGGCCTTCATCATCTGATCAATGGTTTTAGTAGTAATGGTGAGTAGAATTTCACCACTAGGGTTGTTGGAGCGAGGTCCCCTGAGGCACAATTTTTGATGTAATTTTGTATATGTGCGTTGTGCAATTGAGTCAAGGGGATTTGGGGTGGGTCAAAGCCCCTAATTTTGATGTAAATGGGTTTAAGGGTAAACTGTGAGCCTCAAACCATGGTTTGAGACCATAGTATTTGTGTGCTAGGTGAACATAAATAGACATATTGAGTCTAAGAATAGTAGTTCAGTTCTAAATGAATTATTAATGTTTGATAAGTATATGCGTCTAAGGGTTTTTCTGGGGTTGGGTTGAAAGGTTCCTGCTGGATGTGTGCACAGAGACCTAGTCCGGGCTATGTACAGACTCTTCTGGCTTTGTGCGTTGAAGGGTTGTGTAAGGGAAAGTTGATGTACTGAAAGTATGATGTATTGAATAGATTTGAAGCTAATAAAAAGAATGAATTTTTGAAACTTATTATGTTCTTGATCTGAGTTATTTGATGTTTATGTTCTATTGAGATCGCACTATTTTTTGTTAATTATTGTGAAATAGATATCTGTTATGATAATTCATGCTTATTGATGTTTGATAAATCTGGTTAAGTAATTTCACATTGTTTAGATCTTGATTTGGTTCAGTTATACTTTATCTGTGCTAGAGGATCTGTAAACTCTACTTTATTCTATTAAGGATTGCACAACCTTTGTGATTCTGATTTATACTATTGCGCGTGTCTGTTACAATTGATATAAGTTTTCTTTCAGTTTTCTAAGAACCATTTCATTATTTTCTCCCTCAGGGTGCAGAAACCTAGTTCCAACACCCCCCAATACTGCTTCGAGTGAGACTTTGATCTGCGCAGGCAGGTCATTTCCGAAGGGCCAGTAGTTGGAATGTTTGTTGGTTTATCCATAAAATCTGAACCTAGGTAAGGACCCATCAAGCCAGCAAATGGTTCTATTTCCAGGACTAGGATCATTCTCAGGGATATTTGATGTTGTGGCACCTGTCATGAAAGGAATTGCAATATTGGCTAGATAGAAAGACCCTTGAATTTGGAATCCAAGAGAATAGAAGTACTAAGTTATCTAACGAACAATGGGTACAAAATTATATTTATATATAAGTGCATGGAATATTATTTGTTCCTTTGCGCATGAGTTACAGGACTGGTTATCATGCTTACCTAAATTCCATCACCGCATAAAAGATGACGTAGTCACTGAGTGGACTCTTGAATTGATCTAGCAAGTAGAGAAGTTTGACAATAATATCACCCGTGCGGTAGATCATTGGATCGAACTCCTTTTGGGAGGATTTGTGACTAAATTTTCCATTGATCCATTTGAGTCTTATTCTAAAGCAGAAATATGTTTTTCAAAGGCCTAGAGGTAAGTTACTGCACTCATTAAAATTGTTGTTGAAAATGATTTTATGTGAACGAGATTATCTGTGCGAACATACCACTTGAATGCATCAAAGAGGTCCAAGTATGTGCAGTGGAAAATTTTACTGTGAAGATTATGAAAAATTTATTTATAGACCTCTGAAGCCTAGATATGATAGTGAACCTAAACCCAAAACTACTAGCTCAAGTGATTTTGAAGAAGAAATTTCATCACACTAGAAACCTTTGAGTTGTTTTCCAACCCCTTCCACTCCACTTCTACACTTACATCACAGATCACCTACTACACCACGCAGTCCATCTCCACCACCACCTCCACCTCCCCCTGAAGTAGACATGTCTGCATCAATGAAGTTACCTAATTTCAGAGGCATTGGAAATGAGGAAACTAATAACTTATGGTTTGTGACTGAGTCCATATGGAAGGCTCAACAAATTAACAATATTGATATCAGGAATGCGTAATTGGCTACTGCTTTCCAAGATCACGCATTAGATTGGTACATCAGGTACGCTCAAGAAAACCCTAATGCTTCCATGGAACAAATCAAAGCAACCCTAAAAGAGCAGTTCAAGAAACCTAAGTCATACGTGCAGCTGGTGAAAAAATGGAGATTCCTCAGGAGGCTAATGAATTTGTATGGGAGACTGATCAAAGGACGAAGTGCACCATCAGAGATGGTGGATTTGTTATCGATGATACTCAGCATAAGGAATGGCTCATTGCTATGTTGCTCCCACATCTGCGCTAACCCTTAGGTCAACAAAATATTGCCACACAAGATGAGGTTGTGGAGGTTGCAATGAATTTGGAAGCTACCCCAACACCTATTGCGTTGGGAACTAAACAGATTCAAAATTAGTTGGAAGCCATGCATCTAGAAATTCAAAGTCTGTGCAAGGAAAAAGGAAAGGATGTATGCACAGAGGTTTGGTGTATAAAATGTAAAGCTTCTGGGTACCATAAAAACCAGTGTCCTATTTTCAAAAATTATCTGAATGTTGGAGGCCCTAGTCCGTTGAAGAATCCCGTGTGGTGCCTTATCTGTCAAATTTTTGTATTACATGAAACATATTCTTTCCCAAGGATCGGAAAGTATCAGCCTGAGTTTAAGCATTTGTTTTTGAAATTCTGTTCCTCATTAGGGCATGATGAGCAACATTGTTGCACTTTTTATATGATGTTAGATAAAGCAGAAATATATAGAATGCAGGATGAGCCTACATCACCAACATGCCCTTCTGGGCACAGAGGATTCCAAGGCAAAGGAAGAAACCGAGGAGGTGGATCAGCTAGCTGAGGAAGATGAAAAGTCATTTTCTATAACTGTGGAGATGTTGGCCATTATGCACATGACTGTCCTAATCGAGCATGACAGTCCTGCAGGTATTGTAGATAATTTGATCATATGATAGAAGATTTCCCTATCTTGATTACTAAAATGCAGGAAAAGAAGACACAGAACCCAACACAAAATCTTCAGATGGTCTGCGCAAAAACTTGTGAAGAATATCCCAGTGTGAATGTGGTTACTAGAAGTGGTGTAGCTACCAATGAAGATAAAGGAAAAAAACCAGCCACTGATTTTTTTTTCCCCTGTGGAAAAATCATAATTTTCATTATTTGTTAGAAAATTACATGCTGTAGATGCCAGTGGCATATTCATCAAAATTGTGACTTTGGTCACATACAAAATGGAAGTTCAGAATTATCCCCTATTGGGGTGATCATGATAATACAATTTTTTTTTTCTAATAAATATCGTTAAATACATAGAAATATAAACATGATTATATATGCCTACAAAAGACCATGAAAATTGGGCTAGTTGCCCCCATCTAGATTTTGATCTATGTACGGATGGTGATAATAACTGTACTGATCTTGACCAGTGTGTTATTCAATAAACCATTTCCCCTTAGGCTAGAGCGTGGCCTCCTTGGATAGCATGTCAGAAAGATGGTTGCGCTCCCTGTAAATGTGGCAACAAATGATATAATAAAGTTGATATTTTAAGTGCCAAGAGTCCTCCATTATGTGTTGAAGTGTGTGCACATGACATGTAGATGTGTGATTTAACCAACTAATAACAATATTTGAATATCAAAATATTTGTAAATGATGACAACCATGTTCAATGGAAAATTGTAGAAGGTGTATCAATGTGATGAGTTCAACAAAATTGTTTTTGACATGTCCCAAGCCCATTTTTATCTTGTAATGGTGCTGATAATTTATGTATAACATGGTACCTCCACCACATCCATGATTTTTGGCGGATCCATCAAAGTAGGCCCATGGATGTTCACGACTTATGGCTTCCAGACAGGTTGTGGGGAGGGTCGGGTGGCTCGTCCTATGGGAGACAATGGTATAAATAAATAATGTTGGTAGATGTGAGTGGAAAATTGGATGAGTCATCAAGGAAAATAAATTTGTTGTCGATGATCCAAAGGCTCCAGATAATGACAAGGGGGAGGTTGTGTTCCTTGTGGGAAGAAGCATTGTTCCACCAATACTTCCATGCTTCAGCGAGATCAGTCCCATGCCAATGAGTAATAATATGAAGAGAAGCTAAAGTCTGCAACAAGCCACTGATGTATGGATCTGTAAAGCACCAAAGAACAAAGAAGGCTTTAATCTTCAGTGTGCAAAAGAGATCTTTATTGAAGCACGGAAATAATTTGTAGAAGCGAGCGCATCCACATCCGGTAGACCAATGAAGGAAGCAGGAGAAGATGAGGAGATCAAACCATTTCTACAAGCATGTATAAAGTTTTCGCGCAACAAGAAGGTAGTCAAAAATATGCATGCATTGATAGATAATTGCGCGAAGAAAAAAAAACACATGGTATAATAGCGAGCATTCAACAAAATATAAAAAAAAACAAGAAGAGAATGGGTAGGGAGATGTGTATGACCACGCAGATGGTGCTGATGAAATGGACCAAGTTATTCTAGATATGGGATAAGATGCTAATTTTCTACCTAAGAAAACATGGCAGTGCATGGGAGAGCCAAAGTTGGAGTGGTCCACCATTCAACTGCACATGACCAATCAACATAAGATCATTCCTTTAGGGAGGCTATTGTAGGTTGTGGTTAGTATAGAGGGTGTATAGGTGATGGCAGACTTTGAAGTCATCCAAATATTAGATGATACTGATTCCTATCCTACGCTACTAGGATTGGATTGGGCCATTGACATGGATGGTGTTATCAATATGAAGAAAAGGACGATGGACTTTGAAAGAAATGGAGTCAGGGTAATAATTCCTCTAGATCTTGCAAAAGGAAAAATGTATACTAAAATAGTGCACATTGAGGATGACATCGATCAAATCTATAAGCTAGCCTTGTGCTAGGAAGACTGGATTAATAAAGCAACATATGGGAATCTTAAGTGGGAGAAGGATAGCTCTTGTTTTTCAGACTTAGATGAAGAACTAAAAAATTGGGAGAACTGATTGCATGAGGTGTTTGCACTGCATTGCAATCACGTGACCTGATCTGCGATGTATAACATCTGAGGTACATGATTTACTGCACTATGATGGCTCAACTGATGTAAACATGTTTATAGGAGAGGATGAAAGGTCTGTGCCTGAAGGAAAGAGGTTCCATGCTTTGGATCTTGGCTTGCACGCTACTCCAGAAAGATGGTGGGAAACTCATAAGGAGAATGTGGTAAACTGGGAGGAATGTGCACGCATGATTAGGTTGCGGTTTGAATGTCCAGTTATTAAAATGGAAGATGTGTACTCTCGCAAAGAGGATCCATGCACACATTTGGAAAGATGGAATCAGGTATGGGGTGTAGAACCAAGACCTGAATGGGTCCATATGTTTATTCACACATTGGGAAAGGTGCGTACTAAATGGTACTTGGAGACAGAGCTGTGTAGATGCACTGGTGAATGGTATGAACTGACAGAGAGTTTTATTCTTACATTTAGGTTTGAGAATGAATTTGATGAGGGTAGTCCAGCACTAATCCCTGGAATTATTAATGCCCGCTGAGGAAGGAAAATATCAACTGAACACAGTTGGTGGCCATGGAATTTAGGGAACAACGCAAAATTGCTGGAACTTCAAATTTTCCAGCTGAGATTGCTAGACAGTTGTGCTCCATGATGAGCCTTGTTGGATATTGCACGAAGCACATTCCAAATTATGAGTTGATAACTACGCCCATGACTAGATTACTCAGAAGAGGTGAGACATTCCATTGGAATGATGAATATCAATGAAGTTTGCTGTTGTTAAGGGATGTGACAGACACAACTCGATATGATTGGAATTACTTGGTCAATAAGCCTATGTTGGTGGGGGGGCAGGGGGGAGGGGGAAATCTATAGATGGTTTTCATTAACACTATACTATCTGTGTAGTAAGGTGTGACACACGTGCGGTAGCTACTCGAGGGGGTTGAATTAGTTGAGAGGTGTCAAAAACTAGTCGTTGGACCAGTAAAACTGGAAAAGACATATTTATTACCTTTTTCAGGAGCGTCTATGATGCATTTAATGAAGGGATTATTCCAGATTTGGGAATGTTTTGTCAGTAATGGAGCCTCATTAATCCCAAATTAGTTATTGAAGATGTGCCACAAGTATAAATATGACCTATGGGGTTGCAATAGTTCCCTTTTCTTTTTTAGTGATTTATATGCTTTGAGCTCCTTTATTTCCACCGCATTTTTTGTGTCTATGTTTGGTTTGGATCCAAGGTTTGAGGACGTGTTCCACCGAGCAGGGTTGGGAAATGCTATTCCTGAGAAAATGACGGCCACAAGACCGGGTGATGACCCTGCTACACCTAATGTTCCAATTATGGATTCACCTACGCCCTCCAAGTCTAAAAAGGGGTAGTTTTCTGGTACACGCAAATCTCTGAGCGAAAAGACCCCAAGGCCATGCCCTTCAGTGGGTGAGAATATTAAAAGACCTATGTTAGAGGGCCCTAAAACTATTGAGGAATAAGAGGAGGATGTGGTCAAAGTGGCCCAATTATCAGGATTTCCAAGCTATATTTAACCGTGCAATCCATCACTCAAAGTATTCAAATACCCCATAATCCATGAGAATGTCCCGATGGAAGGGGACATGTTTGCTAAGATTTCACAGCTCAGATTTGACTATTGGGACATAAATTATGTCGAGAAATTCCCAGAGCTTGCACCGAATCTATACTTGGATCATATCACTTATGAAGGAGGCATTGTGTGCCTCGAGCCAAAAATATGGGTCCTAGGACTGCACAAGGTAGGCATATTAAATATTCTCTAGATCCCTCATTTTGGGCATAGCGCCATAAATGATATTCACATCATATAGTTGCTGGCATTAGTACATGATGATGCACTCTGGGTGGGAGAGCACATCCCCACTGATGCTGAATTAATACATAGGATCACAGGTCTACCTGCTAAATCTGCACTGGAACTTGTTTAGGTAGGACTGCAGGAGCTAAAGGTACATGCGAGCCAGATTCAAGTGAGCATAACTCAGGCGAGCCAGACCAGTGCGCAAGTCACAAGCACGCAACCATTAGACTTTTCTTTACCAGCCTTCGGGCTTGGTCTCTTCGTCCAAATCCCCATTCCAAATCTTCAGATGGAAACCAATAAACGTCTCCAATTCAGAGGAACATGTGATATATATATTAACCTTTCTGTGTTACCTACAGGAATGTTACACTGAATGGAATCCATGATCACATATGATCTTCAGTACATAGAGGCTACCACACACACACATACTATGGAAGCCCAGTAGTAGGCCAAGAAAGCACATCAATAAAAAAAATGAAGTGCCTTGTCGAGAAGCAGAAGCCCAATGCACTGTGCTGGAGGCAAAAATTCACCAAGTATGCTGAGATATTCCAATTGTCCCAACCACAAATGTGTCCGAGGAAAAGTTAGAAGGATTGGTTGTCGCAGTGAAATTAGCGCACGCTGAGGTTCATATAGTCCACATATAGTATGAACAATAAGATAGTATTGCTACTGTAGTCACCGAATGTGACAATATTTTAGACAAAGCCATGAGTTTTTGGACCTCAGTCCATAATGATCCCATAGTTTAGTAGGTGCGTGATGCCCTCCACCAGATGGAGTAGAATTTTTGAGGAAGTCAGGACAATGGTGCAAATGTTTGTTCTTTCTCAGCGGCTTACTCGTTTGTAGGAGTTCAGAAAAATCCAAATAGAAATTGAAGAATTACGCTAGAAGGAACAACTGTTGGAAGCATGCATTCAACCATGGGCAGAAGAAGTGCTTCAACTTTTGAAGACACTGGATAGCACTCTAATGACAATGCAGCCAACTTAGCACAACATAGAGATGGAAATTGAAGGGCCTACCATAGAAAAAATGGTTCAAAAAGCGTGGGGCGTCGTAGTGAAAAATTTAGAATTAGTGCTCCCTCTCAAAACTTTTGTCAGCACGCTTGAGGCCAACATTAAGGAGCAGGTACCGCAGTGAATTGGGACGAGTCACATGTTTGTGTTGTGGGCCTGCTATAGTGGGATCCCATAAGGCACAAATTTTGATGTAATTTTGTATATGCGCATTCTACAATTGATTCAAGGGGCTTTAGGGTGGTTCAAAGTCCCTAATTTTGATGTAAATGGGTTTAAGGGTAAATTGTGGGCCTTAAACCATATTTTGAGACCACAATATCTGTGCACTAGGTGAATATAAATAGACAGATTGAGTCTAAGTAAAGTAGTTCAGTTCTAAATGAATTATTAATGTTTGATAAGTCTATGTATCTATAATAAATTGTGAAGGGTTTTGTTGGGGTTAGGTTCAAAGGCTCCTGCTGGATGTGTGCGTGAAGACCTAGTCCTGGTTTTGTGCGGACTCTGCTGCTTGTGTGCGCGGAACGATTTTGTAAGGGAAAGTTGATGTATTGAAAGTATTATGTTTTGAACATATCTGGAGCTAATATAAAGGATGAATTTTGGCAACTTCTTATGTTATTGATCCGAGTTATTTGATGTTTATGTTATATTGAGATCACATTGTTTTCTGTTTATTATCACGCAAAGGATATCTCTTATGATTATGCATGCTTATTGATGGTTGATAAATCTAGTTAAGTATTTGCACATTGTTTAGATCTGGATTTGGTTAGGTTATATTTTAACTGTGCTAAAGGATCTGTGAACTCAACTTTATTCTGATAAGGATTGCACAATCTCTGTGATTCTTCTTTACACTGTTGCACGCGTCTGTTACAATTTATATAAGTTTGAATTCCATTTCCTGAGGATCACTTCATTATTTTCTTCCTCAGGGTGCAGAAACCTGGTTACAACACCCACCCATAATTCTTCGGGTGAGACTTTGATCTATGCAAGCAGGTCATTTCCGAAAGGGCCTGTAATTGGAGTGTTTGTTGGTTTATCCATAAACTCTGAACTTGGGTCAAGACCCCTCAAGACAGCAAGGGGCTATGATGGCTCTTTGGTTTGGGATATTTAGGGGAGTGAAAAGACTGGGGAAAAATATAATGGGGAATTTTGGACTCCTGATCTGAAATGTGAGAACTTCTTATTTCTAATACAGAGATTGACTGTAGGGGCATTTACTGGATATGTCACCTTTAAAGAAAGGATGAGATCCAAAACCTATCTGGCACTTTACAGACTCTGCCTAAATAAATAATAGAAGTAATCACTAATGATCTGGAAATGAAACTACTTGTTTGCTATTGAAGGTATTCATTATCCATAAAATTATGTGTGCAAACTATTTTATATGTTTTGCAATTGGAACAAAATGCTTTTGGTAAATTTATGAGTCTTTTTGTTTGTAGGCGGCTTATTTATTTTTACTATTTAACATATTTAAATCTAGAAAAACATAGCAATATAAATCACATATATAACACAACATATGATAAGGCAGTTCACCCCTCCTGGGCTACATCTGCCGGGTCCAAGGCCCCCAAATGGGCATGTCCTTGCTCTTATTATGCTAAAAATTGGTTATACAGTGTGAAGAAAGACTAAAAAGGCAAAAATAGCTGTATAAATGAGTTTAGAACACAAAAAAATAGTAAATATAGGCTTTTTTTCCACCTCCAATGGTTAACCATAGCCCAATACAGCTCCAACACTCCCTAGGCCCTGATGGCTGTCCAAGCTTATCTACTAAACACATACCCAAATATGAGCTCTGTTGCCTCTAAAACCTACACCATTGGCTTTGGAATGCTCAAATTACCCAAAATAATAATAATAAAAAATTCGCTCCGAAAGGTTTTTCCTAGCAAAAGTTATGACCAAAACCACTTTTGCCTAATCAGGGCTAGAAAACCTCAACCAAAAGTGGAGAAACTGCCAGTTAAGATTCCAAAGTTGGCCTGTCCGCCAACTTTGGTGCACTCCCACCAAATCTCCATGCGGTTTTCTTTGGGAAATAAATGTTCAGTTTTGTGGGCAGTCACATGTCCACACCTGTTGGCATATATGTTGGACTAACGGTTTAAACAACCTTTATAATAAATATTTTACAAAACCTCCACTGTATACCATGTGACCTATCCATACCATTAAACTTACCCATTGAATGTTATCCGTTGAAGATGATAAATCATGGTTTCGAGCTTGTAGTCATATCGTAGAAAGGGCTGGCCCCCTTTCAGGCCCGCCCGAATTCTTTTGAAAGTTCTTATAGTAGTTGTGACCCATAAGGGTTAAGCACCATATGTAGAACGGGTGGTCGGGCACATTGGCTGCCAGCCCATCAACCTGCGGTAGAGCCCGGTAGCCTCCCAATAATTTTACATAACTGTTAATTCATCAGCCTGGGGCCACGTGGCAGCCTCCAGGCAGGCCACATGGCGCTTGATGATTGGCTCGATCTTACACTGTTGATCCAAACTGTGACACTTGTCAGGATTTAATTGGTATAAGCAAAATATTCTATGGAATATTTTGTGGAATATTCTTGGAATATTCTATGGAATATTCATTTTTTTAATATTTTTTTTATTCAAAGTCAAACATGGTCAAACTGGACTTTTCCTGAAATTGAGAAATTTCAAACTTGAATATCTTTCTCATACAGTATCGGTTTGAGTGTCGTTCGTGGCTACAGGATTTTTTTGATGAGACCTTTCCTGTCTCTCTAGTTTCAACCAATTCTAAGAAAATAAAATTTTGAGCATTTTCTCCAATTAGGACATGATCACCTGATCACACCTCCCAAATGGGAAGCTTTTGGACCCACAAAAGCCTTCAATTACCTGTTAAGAATATGAGGGTATAGATCCCTCACCTTTTCCACCTCCATCCACTTTGCGTTACTCGGTTTGCTGCCTTTAAGACCAACCCGAACATAATCAACATTTCCCCTCCTTGAAGTGCGTGTCCTTCTGTCAAGGATAACATATTCTTTCAGCTCATCCAAAAATTCTGGTGAGAAATCCTCTATGGATGGCAGCTGTTTGTCACTTTCATAATAAAAAATTAAAGGAGGTTCATACAAACGTAAATTTTCCACATTAACAACGTAATACATTTGCATATATGAAGGAAAATCTAGTTGAAAAGAATTATTTCCAACTTGTTTAAGGATCTTGAATGTACCATAACGAATAGGCTTAAGCTTTTTACCTTCTCCTTGCATTCTTTCTTTACTAATATGCAGCCATACCTCATCTCCTTCTTGAAACTTATGATCAACTCTATGTTTATCATGTCTCTCCTTGTACTTGTCTTGACTTTTTTCAAGTTGTTCTTGAACTTGCTAATGTATGAGCTGAATTATTTCAATGAACATGAGAGATTTGTCAATGTCACTATGCCCACCAATGGAAACATCCTTCTAAAGAATGAAATCTAATGGTGACTTAGGCAAATACCCAAAACAAGCTTCAAAAGGTGAAGTATTTGTAGAAGAGTGCTTGGCCCAGTTGTAAACATGCTGAATGTAATGAAAATGCTCATCCCAAAGCTTGGGATGCTTGTTGCAATAACCTCTCAAAAGATGTACAATGGTTCTGTTCACTACCTCTGTTTGTCCATCTATTTGCGGATGAAAATCAATACTCTTCTTCAACTTGGTGTCCATCATCTTCCATAGATTGGACCAAAAATTCCCAACAAATCTGGACTCCCTGTCACTAAAAATAGAAATAGGCAAGCCATAATGAACCCATACATGTTGAAAATATAAATCAGCAGTTTTTTCAACAGTTATAGTTTTCTTGCATGGCATAAGAATACACATCTTGCTGAATCTATCAACTACTACATAAAGATAATCATGCTGCTTTCTAGATAATGGTAGACCTCCTACAAAATCCATAGAAACACTTTCCCATGGTCTAGAAGATACCATAAATGGCGTATACAAACCAAGCTTCCTATTGCTATGCTTGCTTGTAGCACATAATGAAAAACCTCTAATGAAACGTGAAACACTATCTACCATACGAGGCCAATAACAATACCTCTGTAAATGTGCCACTGTTTTGCTTACCCCGAAATGTCCAGAAATAAGAGAAGAATGAGCTTCTTTTATGATACTTAATCTCTCTCCCCATGGTATACATAACTTGCCCAAATGAAACAGCAAATTATTATGCAAATGATAATAATTCTCCTCAACATGATTCCCTTCACTCAAGTTAGCATACACCTCCTTAAAATCAACATTTGATGCATACTGTTCTATGTAGCTCTCATGTACGATAGAATCATTCTTAAGTAAAGTAGTAGCACTAATAATAGGCCTTGAAATCATATCAGCAACTTTATTGAAAATACCTTTCTTGTACCTTATTACCAAGAGAAATTGTTGTAAGAAGCCCATCCATATGAAATGTCGTGACTGCTGCAATTTACTTTGCGACTGCAAGTACTGTAAAGGTTGATGGTCAGTATGAACAACTGTTTCTTTTCCCATCAAATAGTGTTTCCACTTTTTGACACTTTGTACCAACGCATACAACTCCTTATCATATGTAGGATGATTCACAACAACAATGTCTCAGAATGAAATGCGATAGGCTTACCATGCTTTAAGAGAACTGCACCCATGGCGTAATCACTAGCATCTGTCTGAATCTCAAATGGCTATCTCAAGTCCGGTAATGCAAGGACTGGAGCTGAAATTATCTTTTCTTTCAAAGACTCGAAAGATTTTTTTTTCTTTCCTCCCCATTGGAAATCATGCTTCGCACTTGTCACTGCATGCATAGGAGCTGCTATGGCAGAGAAGTTAGAAATAAACTTCCTCCAATACTGAGATGCACCCAAAAAACTTCTTACCTCTGTAATGGATTTGGGAGTAGGCCAATTCACAATGGCCTCTAATTTGGAAGGATTAATTCTCAAAGTGCCTCCTCCTACTATGTGTCCCAAATAAACCAAAGAATTTTTTCCAAATTCACACTTTGACATTTTAAGAAATAACTGATTTTTCTTCAAAACATCAAGTACTTTCTTAACATGCATGACATGCTCTTCTCTAGTCTTGCTGAACATTAAGATGTCATCTAAGTAGACAATATTGAAATCATCAAGAAAAGGACGTAATACATCATCCATTACCCGCATGAAAGTTGCAGGTGCATTGCATAAACCAAACGACATAACAAGCCACTCAAAGAGTCCTTGTTTGGTTTTAAATGCTATCTTCCAAATGTCACTTTCTGCAATTCTAACTTGATGATAACCACTACGTAAGTCTAACTTAGTGAAATATTTAGCATCTTTTAGCTGATCCAACAAATTATCTATCCTTCGAAGTCGGTAATGATTCTTTACCATTATTTTGTTCAATGCCTTGAAGTCCACACACATGCGCCAAGTTACATCTTTCTTTGGAATCAACACTATTGGTGACCCACATGGCGAAGTTCTTGGTCTTATGAAACCCTTGTCCAACAAATCTTTAATTTGCTTCTTTATTTTAGGATTCTCCATGATAGACATGCGATACATGCCTATGTTAGGAAGAGGACAATCTTGATGTAAATGGATTTCATGCTGAATCTCCCTTTTAGGAGGTAAACCTGTTGGCTCCTGAAACGTCTCATGATGTGCATCAAATACATCATATAAATATGATTTAAGCTTGGAATCACAATTTTCAAATGACTCATGATTCACATCAACCTTTGGCTTGATCATAAGAAGTGCAAAACACTTGCTTGAATTAACTAGCCTTTTTACCTGTCCCGCATTTACCATCACTATATTTGTCTTCTTGTGATGTGCTCTAACAATATACTCCTTTCCATCCTTAAAAATATGATATTTATTTTCATGGCGATGGAAGATCACTTTCCTGTCAAATAAGTAATGACTTCCCAAAACAATTCCTGATATATCAAGCGGCACCACATCAAGTTCAACTGTGTTAATAAAGTGTGCAGTTATTGCAAAGCACAATATGCACTTCCTTGAGACTTGTAAGTTTGCATCCTTGCATATCCACCCAAGTGGATAAGGCTTTGGATGTGGAATGGTCTCAAGTTTCAGTTGTTTGACCAAGTCTTCTGATATGAGATTTTCTTGTGACCCACTGTCAAATAGTGTGTCAAATTTTGTATGTTTTGAGACTACCCTCACATGGCACAATTTAATTCTTTCTTCCTCATTTGGAGCTTGTACATAATAGTTTGAAGTACTACTACTTGCATTAGTTTCAGTTTCCTTTCCCTTCATACTTTTCAAACCCATGGCTGCAATTTTTGTTTCGTCACCCGAATCATCACCTAAATCTTGTGGTGTAGTTGTAGTAGCTGCAGTTTTCTTCTTTCCCTTGTTTTTGTTAAACTGGTTTCTTTTTTCAGGATGTAATTTCCAATAGTTTTTCTCTTCATGGCCCTCTTTTGAACAATGTTTACAAATGAACTTTTCACCCTCTTGTTTGATATATGTATTCTTTTTACCTTTTCCCTTAAAGGTTTGATCTTTTTCCTTCCCTTTGAAAGGATTGTTTCTACCCTCATCAAAAGTATTCTTTCCTCTAGCCTCTAAATGTGTAGCTTGTACACAAACTTCATCTAAGCTAGTAGGATTAAACATCAAAATAGTGTGTTTGAGGTAACTATGAAAACCACCTATGTATTTTAACAAAGTGTCTTGTATTTGTAAATCTACCCCAAGTAAGAGTGCTCTTCTCCTAAATTCCTGGGTATAGTCTTGCACATTATGTCCCTTAAGCTGTCTAAAATTTTGGCAGTTCATTATAGCCTTTTGAAGATGAGAAAGAGGATAAAATTGTTTCTTGATTGTAGTAATAAATTGAGTCCATGATAGAGTAATCTTACCACATTTCTTGATTTCATCCCCTGTTTTGGCTTGCCACCAAACCAATGCCGCTCCATCCATCCTTAGTGAGGCTAATTGTATTTTGGTGTCATCATCATGTAGATTTTGAATCCTTAAATAGACCTCCAGTTGTCTGATCCAATTATCTAATTTCTCTGCATTAACAACACCATTAAACATTGGCAATTCAAATTTGACATCAATATTTAACAAAGGATTTTTACTAGTTTTTTTTGACTTATGTACTGATTTACTGAAGTTGAAGAAGATGATGTTGAGGAATAGGATGATGATGGAGATGAAGGATCACCATTTCCTCCATTCCATTTCTTTGACTGATCATTACCTTTCTTTCCTTCAGAGGAATCATCTCCTTCTTTTGGTTTTTAGATCCCTCTCCAACAATCCTATTATTTCTTTCTTGATAGAGGATCCTTACCATTTCAGTCATATCCAAGAAAGCTTTCCGAAATATTCTTTCTTCTTCCTTGGGATCCATCTCTTCATGAGCTTCACCTTCTCTTGAAGACATGCTTGTAGCTGCTTCTAAGGCTATTTAGGGTGATATAGAAGGTGGAGATAATGGCACCCTGACCCTCCTTGGTTGAGGATTGTCTTGTGCTCTAACCAATTGTCCTTCCCCTCTTTTAAGTTTAAGCCTAGTAAGCATCAAACTTGCAAAACAGTAAAATATTTCTTTGCACAAAACTCAAAACTTGAGCTCAAACCTATGCTCTGATACCAATCTGATCTGAAATGTGAGAACTTCTTATTTCTAATACAAATATTGACTGTAGGGGCATTTACTGGATATGTCACCTTTAAAGAAAGGATGAGATCCATAAGCTATCTGGCCCTTTACAGACTCTGCCTAAAGAAATAATAGAAGTAATCACTAATGATCTGGAAATGAAACTACTTGTTTTCTGTTGAAGGTATTCATTATCCATAAACTTATGTGTGCAAACTATTTTATATGTTTTGCAATTGGAACAAAATTCTTTTAGTAAATTTCCGAGTCTTTTTGTGTGTAGGAGGCTTATTTATTTTTACTGTTTAACATATTTAACTCTGGAAAAACATAGCAATATAAATCACATATATAACACAACATATGATAAGGCAGTTCACCCCTCCTGGGCTACATCTGTCGGGTCCAAGGCCCCCAAATGGGCATGTCCTTGCTCTTATTATGCTCAAAATTGGTTATACAGTGTGAAGAAAGCCTAAATAGGCACAAATAGCTATAGAAATGAGTTCAAAACATAGAAAAAAGTAAATATAGGCTTTTGTTTCACCTCTAATGGTTAACCATAGCCCAATACAACTCCAACACTCCCTAGGCCCTGATGGCTCTCCAAGATTCTCTACTAAAAATGTACCTGAATATGAGCTCTGTTACCTCTGCAACCTACACCATTAGCTCTGGAATGCTTAAATTACCCTAAATCAAAAAAACATTCGCTCCGAAAGTTTTTTCCTAGCAAAATTTATGACCAAAACCACTTTTGCCTAATCAGTGCTAGAAAACCTCCACCAAAAGTGGAGAAACTGCCAGTTAAGATTCCAAAGTTGGCCTGTTCGCCAAATTTGGTGTGCTCCCACCAAAATCTCTGCGTGGTTTTTTTTGGGCAATAAATGTTAAGTTTTGTGGGCGGTCACATGTCCGTACCTATTGGCATATATGTTGGACTAACTGTTTAAACAACCGTTATAATAAATATTTAACGAAACCTCCACCTTATACGATGTGACCTATCCATACCATTAAAATTAACCATTGAATGTTATCTGCTGGAGATGATAAACCATGGTTTCGATCCTATAGTCATATCGTAGAGGGGGCTGACCCCCTTTCAGGCCTACCTGAATCCTTTCGAAAGTTCTTATAGTAGTTGTGACCCATAAGGGTTAAGCACCACACATAGAGCGGGCAGTCGGGTGCATTGGCTACTAGCCCATCAACCCGCGATCGAACCTGATAGCCTCCCAATATTTTTACATAATTGTTAATTCATCAGCCTGGGGCCACATGGCGCCTGATGATTGGCCCGATCTTACACTGTTGATCCAAACTGCGACACTTGTCAGGATTTAATTGGTCCAGGAAGAATATTCTATGGAATATTCCTGAAATATTCTATGGAATATTATTTTTTTTAATATTTTTTTTTATTCAAAGTCAAACCTGGTCAAACTGGACTTTTCCTGAAATTGAGAAATTTCAAACTTGATATCTTTCTCATACAGTATCGATTTCGAGTGCCGTTCACGGCTATAGGATCATTTTGACGAGACCTTTCCTGTCGTTCTGGTTTCAACCAATTCTAAGAAAATAAAATTTTGATCATTTTATCCAATTAGGACATGATCACCTAATCAACTCCCATAGTCAAATTTCATCAGTTTTATCTACAAATTTATCATCGAGCCAACACTAGTGTTCGAAGAGATCGAACTCACATTGAGTCTTGGAGATTTTTCAATCTCGGTTGCAAGGGGAATATGGTCCAGGTCTACAGAGGGATGGATCCGATGGTTGACAGAATCTTCCAGGTTTTCTTCTTGGGAGGAATATTGTTAATGGAAAAATTGAAGAAACAAGGGAAAAATTAAATTTTACCAGGAATTGCATGTTTGTCGCGGACTGCAGGAGCTAAAGGTACATACGGGCTAGATTCAATCCAGTGTAGCTCAGGCGAGCCAGAACAGTGCGCAAGTCACAAGTGTGAAACCATTAGACATTGCTTTACTAGCCTTTAGGGATGGCCGATTCGTCCAAATCCCTATGCCAGCTATTCATATGGACGCCAATCAACATCTCCAATTCAGAGGAATGTGTGATATACATATTAACCTTTTTGTGTCACCTACACGAAAGTTACACTTAATGGAATCCATGATCACAAATGAGCTTCAGTACACAGAGGCTACCACACACATGCATACTATGGAAGCCTAGTAGTAGGCTAAGCAAGCAGATCAATAGCAGCAAAAAGAAGAAGCATCTTGTTGAGAAGCATAAGCCCAACGCGCTGTGCTAGAGGCCAAAATTCACAAAGTATGCTGAGATATTCTAGCTATCCTGGCCACATCTGCACCGGAGGAAAAGTTAGAAGGATTGGCTGCTGCAGTGAAATCAATGCGTGCTTAGGTGAAAATAATCTCCACAGAGTATGAACATCAGATTGCATATCTCCAGACAAAGTTGTAGCCCGAGACTCCACCAAAGGTTCACGTGTGTTAGTCATCAGTATTTTTCACCTGTTGATGATGACTAGTTTCTTAAGCCAAGTTTTCTAGAAGCTGATCTCCAAACTGTCAAATATGTCATCTAGAAAACACCCCTAAACATTTTTTTGTCCTCCTACCCATTCTGGTCAGCCTAAGATGAGAAAAAACCCATTTGTCAAAGACCTATATGGTTTTAGTCAAATAATCTTGTCTATAGTTGCCATAGTTGAAGGTTATCTGCTATCATTTACCCTTATTCCCCAAGTCATTCATTAGCCAACTGTTGATAAAATGTCTGGTCATATGTCATTTAGAGGTCTAATCATACCCAAAGAAAAACACTCATAATATGTCAAGATCGCCCCTAAGTTAGGTAGTGGCGCTTTAGGGAAACCTTTCCTTGGAAAAAACACCCTGAGCCAAAAGCCTCTGTTCAGTACCAGCCAGCCCTGAATTAGCACTTAATCTGCAAAAACAAATCTTGATACATCCATAGGTCACGCCACTAAGATAGGAACAAATTCTACAAAGATCCAAAATAGAAGAAGAAAAGTATGTTCACTGTCTAAAAGAACATGTTTAAGTCAGGAAAAATCTCCATAAGACCCCAAGGAAGCTCTTCAGAGTTCAAAGTCATTATTTGTTACATCTTTGTAGGGGTGTGATTGCAACAATGATCAATGTGTAAAAGAGCGAAAGAATAAGGTCAAAAGGGTCCTTTATGATGAGTTAGTTCGCCATCAGTAAAACAAATGAAATTCAGTAAGTAAAGGGCTAATAATGGATGTAGTCTGAAAGCCAAAGTTGCCTAAAGGAACAAAGCGCAGCCTCCAAGTCATATGAATGCAAAGGGCTAATGTTTTGCTGATCAAGGAGTATTCTCAGTATCTCCTCCAAAAGGAAATTTCAACCTACATCTGCAAACACAGTCAAGGGAGGTTAGTCAAATATGTCTAGCAAGAAAATACTCTCCATATTCAAATGACATGGTTTCTAGTCTAAGGTTCGCAGGGATGTTTTAAAAAGAATATATATCTCAGACCATGCCTCATGAAGCAAATGTCAAATTTCACCTTCTTGCCCATTTGATATGATACCAAGCAGACATATGACTTGCATAAAGATGACAAAGCTCCGAAATAGATGAAATTTCATATCTACAGTGCTAACCTCCTTCATTAAAGCAGATGGTTAAGAGCACAGTGAGAGCCTCCTCCTTTAGAAGAGTAAATGGTTTGAAGATCAGTGTAATCTCCTTCAATAAAAGCAGATGGTTAGAAAATCAGGGTAACCTCCTTCATTAAAGTAGATGGTTAAAGGCATAGATAGAAATTCCTCCATTTAAAAAGTAGAGGGTTAAGTTGTCAATGTGTTTTCAGAAATTTTGAGTCACCTCCTTCCAAGAGATGGGAAAAGATGCATTGGAATTTTTTCATATGGTTTTTGAGCAACTTTCATTTTTAAGGGCAGGTTGACAAACAATGATAAAACCATAAGGGTTTATAGGTTGAAAAAACCTATTTTACATTAAAACAAAAGATGGCATTTTGATGTTAAAAGTCTCTTTTCCTCTGTTTATAGAGACCTCCTCCAAACTGTGATAAGGGTGAAACTTGGGCTAAGGATAGCCTCATCAAAATGTCAACGAAAACCTACATCAGAAGACAAGGAGAAAGGCCTCACACAAATCTGAAAGGCCATTTGTAAGGACTTCCATAATGGTTTCATGACAAATTTTTCATTGAGGACTAATATGAGAAAAACATAGTTTTTATAGCCTTTCTATACCAAGCAAAGTGTTATACTCACCTCTTTGCAAGACTAGCAAAAAAAATCATGGTGTCAAAAGGCTTCCTCCACAAATGAGCAGAGGGCCCACCATTGTTTGAAAATAGTCAAAGTTAACAAGTGAAGAAAGGGGCCCTCCACAAAAAACATTATAGAAAAAACACATTTTTCAAAAGACAAAGGGGGGGTTTTCAAAGTTTAAAAAGAGGAGAATGCTGTTAAAAAGGCCCTCATTATCAAGTTTCAAAACCTGAAGCATACATTCATTAGCCTCCTCACTAAAGAAAGGAAGCATTTTTCGGGCAAATTTGAAGTTTTCAGGCTCAAAACTCTGTGCGGCACGCCTGTGAGCGCCCGACTGAAGCATTTACATTGAGGCGCGATGCGCATGTAGATGCGCGTGGCACGCCTATGCCGGCGCTCACTGGGCACCCAAGACTGACCTGACACCTCCTCTGCGTGGCGTGTTCAGCTCTAAATGCCCGCTCATTCACCTGCCTTCAAAAAACTTCTTTGAACGCTGCACTAACGATCAACAGGGTCCACAAACTCATTTTCAAGGTATTTCCTCGCTTCTTGGTCAGATTTGGAGTTCGAGAAGGGTTGTTGCTGAGATTTCATAGATGAAAAATTGTTGAAGGGAAGGGGGTTAAATATGCCAATTTAAAAATTCTGTTTGTGCTTTAACATAAAAAAGAATATGTGAAATCTACAAAAACACAAAACAAAGTTGGTAGAAGATCTAGTAACCAGCTTGAAGGAATATTTTTAATAGTGTTTTTCATAAACACCTTTTTCTTCAAATTTCACCAGAAGATCAGTGGTTCTAAAGAACACTTTGTTTGCTAATTAAAAAGAGAAAATAGTGATTAGAGGATAAGGTCTTTTGTCTTCCTCAAAGAGTTCTTCTTGCTGCATGTTACAAAGGATTAAAAAGCAGAGTTTGAAAGTGAATGTGCTGTGTGTCAAAATCAAAGGACAGTTGTCTTCAAAATCCACAAACAGTCCTTATCAAAACCCTCATTCCTCAAAAACACAAATGCTGAAGGGATGAAATGGTTTTTTATTCAACTCATACTGATTTGATAAACTATAGAAAACAGTGATCCTTGAGGGAGACAAATTTTATTTTGACAGGCCTATTACTCAGTAACAAGGGGGTGCTTTTATGTTTTGGAAAAATAATAATCATCCACAGAGATGAAGTCTTATTCAAAAATAAAAAATAGTGTTTTCTAAAAGGATATAGTCTATATTTCAGATCAGTCCATTAAACAATGCTACCAAAAGAGATATTGTTTTTCAAAGGGACATCTTTGTTTCTTCAAACAACCACAGTAAAGAGTGATCTAAGGAGAAGGATTTAATATTGTCAAAATCAAAAGAATTGTTTCATTTGAATAAGTTTGTGGGCTGACTAAGGACAGACTTGCCTTTTCTTAAAGGGTAAGGATGTGTTGATTGGAGATTTATGTCAGTAAACACTTGAGACAGTTTTCCTTCGTGGATCAACCAAGGATTTCAAAATAAAAACACCTCCCAGGCAAGATAGCAGAAGTGGTACTCACAAAAAGTATGAAACTTTTTCAACTGAGGAAGTGAATGCCTCTCCTTCAGTACTTTTTAACTTTCATGAAGTAGGATGTTTGGAATTTCGTCAAAAGGTTTAGGAGGTGAAAAGTTGTCTTCCCTTGACACATCTATTTCCTTTAAGGCTGCAAGGGAAGCATGTTGATCTAGCAGGTTTAGACTTCAAACTCTCTCCTAGATCTATCTCTAGAGCTACCAAAATTCCATATGTCAGAGAAAAATGGTTCAAGCAGAGCTACCAGATTCAGATCAATACAAACCCTTCTTGAAACCAGAACATCGGGATGCATGCCCATCTATCTTTCCTTTTTCCTATTTGCTGACCAGCTATGCTCCTCTCATGAATATCTTCATGAATTATTTCACATGCGAAGGGAGGTTTTCCCGGGCTTATGCTTATCATATCAGGCTACTCATGCACTTCACAAGAACCCAAATGCTAAACCTACCCTTTTTCCTCTATAGAATCATTGACAAAATGGCTTCTACTGTTCAAAAGAAGCCTTCCTCCCAACAGCAAGTTTGTCTTTTTCATCATTCCCTTATCATGATCGTCATCCTCCACCAACTTGAGAAAAAGGGAATTTCTTGGGACTCTTTCATTTCACATCCCGATTTCGCCACTGCTTATTCATCCCATGCACCTCCCTCACCATCCAGTCATCATGTTTCTCCTTCTTCTAGTAAAAAAACTCCTAAGAAGCAAAAATATCCTATGATTGATAAAGAAGAGGAACATAATGAGAAAGAGAAAAAAAGTGATGAAGAAGAGCATAGTGAGAAAGAGAAAAACTGTGATAAAGAAGACCATAGTGAGAAAGAGAAAAACAATGATGAAGAAGAGAACAGTGAGAAAGAGAAAAATAGTGATGAAGAAGAGCATAGTGAGAAAGAGAAAAAAAATGAAGAAGAGCAAAGTGATAAGGAGGAACAAAATGAAGAATCCAAGCACAACAGTGAGCATGAAGAGGGAAATGATGAAGAGGTGGAACAGGTTGATGAAGAACACAACAGTCACAAAGAGGAAAATATTGGCACCTCACATAGCAGTGAGCATGATGATGATGAAGCACAAAACATTGAGGATATAGAGCCTAACAGTCCTGAAGAAAGCAGGGACAAAAGTGAACAAGTAAGACCTCAAGGAGACATGCAAGGTGACATCCAAGGCACTCATGAGGAAGGTCAAGACAGTCCTCAAAGGGACACTTATGGTGAAAAATAGGAAAGCCCACCAGTCAGCAAGGATGATGACAAAAAAAGCCCAAGTAGTGAGCATCCTAAAGAAGGCAGCCTTCAAAAAGAGGAAAACAGTGACAAATATTATGAGGGGAGTAGCAAAGGCAAAGACCAAATAAAGCATGTGCTAGCTACCTCTCCTAGGAAAGGGGCCATGCTTTCTTCTCCAAAGGTAAAAAGCCCCGAACATCAAGAAGGAAAGTGGCTCAAATTGTAACTCCAAATGTTACTAGAGCATTCTGAAGCAAAGACAAGTTTCCTAAACAATCCATTGTTGAATTACCAAAGAAGAGGAGTACCAAGAAGGCCACCCAAGACAAGGGAAAAGAGAAGGAGGAAAGTAGTCATGAGAAAGAAAGGGATTTTGACATAATTCAGATAAACAGTGATGACAGTGAAAATGAGGCCAAAATTCTAGAGTCTCTCTTGCTAAAATTCTATAATTGGATGCATTAATTTCAAGGGCATATATTCAGAAAATTTCAGATCAATTGAAGATGTTTTGGTCCCTCAAAATGGCAAAAAACAGTCACTTTTCCAACACTTTGCCTCGCATATCAGCAAAGGCTAATTTTTGGGTTTTTCCACATAGGTCAGATTTTCATAGGCTTCCAGTGATCAGTTTGGAGAAAACAAAGTATTTTCAGAAACTAGACATCTAGTGCTTTCCCACGTGCTATCACGGGCATCATTTTGACATCGGGAAGTCCTCCAAACGTTTCCCACAAGACAGGGAATTTTCTGCTGCTATATTTCTGAAGTATTTTTGTAAAAAATGCAGTTTTCTGAAGTGGCTTTTCGAAATGTGTGTTTAGAATTTTTTTTGCCATTTTCAGTTGGAAAACATCAAATTAATTTCCTTTTTGATCATTTTTAGGATATTTTTATAGATATTTTGTGCCTTGGGCTTTGCAAAGCCTCAAGGACAAAATCATATATTTTTGATGGGCCAATGAGCTTGCTAGTTGCACTAGGAGGTTCTCCTTCATCTTGACCTATATATTCCAAGATTTTTCATTGTAAAAAAGACTGAACTTGTTGATATATAGCAATATATGGTTATACAAGCTTGGAAGAAATACTTGTCTCATGCATTAGATATTTTCTTGAATGTTTTGGATGATGAAAGAGGACTACTGTTGGATTCCTTGACTTGGTAAAATGGTATATTGTTCCTCTCTGTTATGTTTCCTTAGTTTTCATACATATTTCATGTTCTTTGCTTGCTGTAAGACAGTAGAGAATAGATTTGAGACATGCCCATGGAGGCACCTCGGATTTCCTGATTCATTACATCGTCTATGTTTGTCTTCTTTCTTAGCTATGTCAAATGATTCATTCTTAAATGCTCTTTGATACCCTAAGAACTTGTTTTCAGTTTCATTTATGGTTGTTATGCATGCTAAGTATGATTCATGGTATGCCCTGCTTACTCATGGCTAGTCAAAGCTCCATCTCTGAAACCTTCCTTTCAATGTTTGATTGTCCTAGTTGAACCAAAGAGGTCTTGTATCGATCTTTCCCTTTGCCTAAAACTCTGCAATCTTAGTTCAAAGTGCCCGATAGCTCAAATACTATGTTTAGGAGTTCCCTCTTAGTAGCTTGAGTTATTTTTTTGTCTTAATTGTCTTTCCCCAAAGTCTGATAGCGATTTTCCCAAAGTTAAAGAGTCATATATCTCTATGTATCGCTTGAATGTTTATTTTATGCGTCTATCAGTTTGAAGTTACATTTACCATGATTAATGGTTAGCCCTACCATATAAATGTCTGTTATTGAACTATTTATGTGTAAAAGTCTTTGTCCTTCACAAAACCTAGTGTCCATCCCATTTCATTCCACCTAAAGATCCATTTTACCTTGATCAAATCGTCCCTTCAATATACCTTGTATCACCATATGAGGATTTCTTGACCTTTTCGACCCCATAGCCCAGTTTATCTAACAATATTTTATCTATTTAAAACTTTGATCAGTTCCTCCCTCAAAAACCCTAAAACAAACTAAAAACACATTTAACAACTAGCCTAAAATTAGAAACATAAGAAGCAAACAACTATACATCCCTTGCAAAAATAGAGAGAGCCCTTTCTGAGTCCAGGAAGGCTAGGTCCTTGGGCTCCAAAGTTTTTTTGATGTTACCCTGTCACTTGGCTTGCCAATCAACCAAATCACGGGACCCTAACATAATGGCGATCACAGTGGGACCTTCTGAGTTAGTGACGATCTAAGTATACCTTAGAACTTCAGAATCCCTCAACCTAAAAGTTTTATCAAAGAGTAGAATCTAGTTGTCTCACCATCCTAGAAAAATGATGACCCAGCTATAGGATACTCTTACAAACCTTAGGGCCACATAAAGACTCAGAAAACCCCAAAAAATATCTCTAGATTGGTTTTTCATTAGTTATTGGTGGTGGACCATTAACACCTATCTCTAAAAACAACAAAAAATATCCACCTGGCGACTCCACTAGCCTCCAATAGGCCTAACCCTCCACTAAATTCTCAAAGACTCCCATAGGAATACTACCTAGTTGATCTATCCCACCGCTCACTAACATAATGGCGATCACGGTGGGACTTTGAGTGATAAACAAAATTAGATTCCCTAAACCTTCAGAGACCTTTGAGAGTACTATCTGGTGAACTTATCCCACCGCTCACTAACATAATGGCGATCACGGTTGGAATAACTGAGTACATAACAGTCAGCAAACTCTTGTAGATTTATTAGTCTTTCAAAATTTAAAACAAGCAAGCAGCCCATAGAATCCTTTAGAGTAAACTCTTTTTGCTTCACCACCCTAGCAAAGTGATGAATCAGGTTTAGAACACCCTAAAAAACCATAGGCTAGACATAAAGACTCAGAAAACCCCAAAAAACATCCCCAGATTGGCTATTTCCAGTTATTGGTGGTGGACCATAAGTACATCTCTATAAAAACAACTAAAAATTCACCTGGTGACTCCACTAGCCTCCAGTAGGCCTAAAAATCCATAAAAACCAAAAATTTCCTAAACCATACTATACTGTTGACTCATTTTTCCCAAAACTCAAAATTCATGGTGTAGCCTCTGAAATCAGTGACAAACTAAGTATAACTTAGCGATTCAGAAAACTTCACCTAAACATAAGAAATCAAACAGAATAAACTTGCAAATAGAACCATAGCTTTCCCAACAGTCTAGCAAACTGTTGAAACTAAGTGTTAAGTCTTTCTTGCAAGTCTTCACATCAAAGTTTGCTAGAAATTTTTTTCCCAAAAGCATTTTTGACAATATTGGTGGTGGAGCATAGATCTCAAAGAAATCCGCCTGGCGACTCCACTAGCCTTAATTTTTGTTTCAACTATTCTTCACATTAGCGAAACCCCTAGAGAGGTCATCCATCCAAAAATAACCACAACTATCATCCTCTCTAAAATCTATTTTTGAAATCTAGCTTCACGAAGAATTAATACCAGATCTCATCTAGACCCAAATCCCCTATCATAGTTGATAACCCAGAAAAGATTTTGTGGCAAAATTTTGAAATTGGTAACTTAGCTACTGATAGAACCATCTGCAAAGCAAGCTCTGTACCTGAACATCTTACATCCTTGTAGGACTCCCAGTTTGACTTGGGTACAGTAAAAACCCTTTTTAGAAGAAAGTCACAAAGTAAAATCAACCTTGATATATTGAGTCCTTAGATTTGCAACAGAGTCCTAGCAGAGAAGCCTCACCTACTACACCTCCCGATTTTCAGCTTCTCCACTACTTTGGCTCTTACCGCCCCAAATCTACTCAGAATCAGTTCACAGGTCCAAGTACCTCTGCCACACCCATTCAGACCACCACTGTTCAAATCACTTCATCTCACCCTAGAAGCCCTCACACTGTAAATCAACCATTAGCTACCGCCATGGCAGCTTGGTATGCACCCTTGGTATTACCACAGCCTTTGGAACCTTTGCAACATGACTACCAATCCAAAATCCTGCACTTCACCGGGGTTGAGGCGATTACTGCACAACAACATGTAGATAGAATTAGTGATGCTTTTGAATACATGGAAATAAAAGATGAGACCATAAGAATGAGGATGTTTTCCCAAAGCCTGGGCGGAGAACCCAAGAAATGGTGTAAAGGATTAGCTCCTAACAACATACATGATTTCCCAACCCTCTACCAAAATTTCATAAATAGGTGGGAAATCAGGAAAAACCCCATCAAAATCCTTTCCGAATATAAAAATCTTAAGAGGGATAATGGGGAAAGTGTTCGGGACTACTGCACTAGGTTCAACAGTGTTTATAACGCCCTCCCACTTCACTTCAAACCTCCACTTGGCTCAGCCTTAGTAAAGTTTCCCAAAGGTTTCGACCCAGGCATGACATATCAACTAAGAGACAAGGACCCCGCAACTTTAGAAGAGATGCAAAAAGTGGCTATGAGTGTGGAAGCCAACTTAGCTGAAAAGAGAGCTAGGACCATATCAGAGAAGAAAGTCACATACCGTAATGAGGCCACCCCTTCAGTCTCTTCCTCAAATCCTAGAATAGATGACCTAGCTAGATCCATGGCGAAAATATGGGAAAAGATAAGTGAAAAAACACCTCTTAGGGAGAACCAGCCAAACCCTCAAAACAGGAACTGGAACCAAAACTTTAGGAGAGACCCGCCTCAAAATAAACCAAGGGAAAATGACTAACAAATCAGGCCACCTTTCAATGAAAACTATGTTGATGACAGAGAGAGATACATAACCAATTGATGAAAGTCATTTAAACTTAATAGGTTCTGATAACGAGGGTGAGGTTTTCCTCACAGAAGAAGAACAAGTTTTCTTCTCCTCGAATCAAAGTGAAGCAAATTATGAGGACCTCGAAGAACCTGCTATAGGATTTCACAACACCATAATAGAAGCTCACAGGAAGTATGATCTTAGGAGTAAGAAAAACCACGACAAATCTAAGAAAGGTAGCTTAGAAACTGCTATTAATAAAACCCCTGATACAATTCTTAAAATAGCAGTGGATAGTAACAAAATCGTGGCCAAGAAAACTGACCAAAACAAAGATAAAGCTATTCAGACAAGCCTTGGCCTAGACTGTCCTAGTACCTCTACTAAAATTCCTGAGATGGATGTGTTGAACAAGATCCCGAATCAAAGTCAGCAAATTAATAACATAGAGAAAATCATGGCTGAAAAAAAGGAAACAAATCTGTCTAAACTACAAACACCCTTTAGTTTTGAAGGAGAAAATGCCAAAATTAAGATCACCATGCCTCTCACTGAACTTCTCGCCCAAAGCTCTTACAAATCCCAAGTGCTAAAGGTCCTAAACATAGGGAATGATGCAGATACTCTTCACCTAGCTGATGATACCCCTGAGGTGTTGTTTGGTCCAAAAATATAAGGGAAATTCCAAGAAGGAACCACTCTTCCCTTTTACATCAGTCTGAATATACATGACCAAATCCTACACAATGCCATGCTGGATTCTGGGGCCTCGCACAATCTCATGCCAAAAGTTGTGATGGAAAGATTAGGCGTAGAAATAACAAAACCTTATAAAGACTTATATTCATTTGATTCAAGCAGAGTCAAGTGTCTAGGCTTGATCAAAGACCTTTGTTTCAGTTTAGCCCAAATACCTACAAAACACCTGATCATGGACATAGTGGTAGCAGACATCCTTCCCAAGTATGGAATGCTTTTATCCAGAACTTGGGGGGCCAAGCTTCAGGGAAATATTCAACTAGATATGTCCTATGCCACCATTACTGTGTTTAACCAAACAAGAATACTGTATCGGGAATCACACATGAAATATATGGCTAGCAGCCAAGAAAGCCTAGATAACATCCCGATGTATTCCTTGCATTCAGATATAAATTATTTCATTTTACACACTGATGAAGACATTGAGGAACAATCAAGAGAAAATGAAACAAATTTAGGCACACCACATCAGCCACCCCAAGTTCTCTATGATGAGCTGGACGCTCAAAATTATCATGACCCTGAGCAGTTATGTCTTGAGGAAAGAGAATTCGATTTTCTAGAAACAGAAATAGAGCAGAAAGCATAAAACATTATATACCATCAAGAAAATTGCTCACACCATAAACAAACATCAGCAGTAACATCAGGAGACTTTTTCAGAACAGAGGCATTAGAAGACTTGCATATTACAAACCTCTTTGGAAATCAGGGGTAGGGGAGCTTAATGTTCTTAAAATACCTGAATGATTTATCATCTCATAAATTTACCCCCTTAAATGAAACCTTGAATATAGCCACAATATCCAGGAAAAATTCCTAATAAACTTCTTATGAAAGGATATGATGACTGCAGTCCAAATATACCTGAGTTGTTTGAACTAGCTAACATTCTACCACTCCACCAAAGACTTAGAACTGCTAGAATTTGTAATATTGTTCAAGATACTAGTACATGTAGGGAAAACAGTGAGAAGCAATATGACACTACCATCACTTCAAGAAATAGATTCGACAAAATAAAATACAAAAATCTTGACCAAACATTAATAATCAAATACAAGACAGCTGGACATAGGATCTGTGTTGATTTTAGAAACACAACTACACACCCTTGGAATAGAAATTATATTTTTCCTGCACAAGACCATACTATACAAATGATATGTGCTTCTAATCATGTGTCTTTACAAAGTGATGTTTTAGGGCATCACCAAATAATTCGTTTTCAAAGCGAACAACTTAAAGAATTTTTCAAGTATGCTGGAAATAGTTCCATCTTCAAACCCAGAATTGCAAAACCACTAGACACCAAAGACATGCTCCTGAAAGCCATGTTTCTAGTTCTAAATTTCTGCATTATGATGTACCTTGATGATGTCATCATATACTTCAAAAATGACAAAGAATACCTGCATTATTTGAAAAAGATGTACAACAAAAGGAGAAGTGGAGATCAAAGGTATAAAGAAGTACAACGGGAAGGTACAGGGCTGTTTAGAGATTCATGCATGAATCCTTATGTTATGCTTACAAGATAAAAGTTTCCAAACTTTTCTTTTCAAGAGCTGAGTGGACCAAGAGCGTCAGGAGATCCTTATGAAGATAAGATGCTAAAATTTCACCATTTTCAGGATTTCTAGTTCCAGATTTTTCAATCATTGTATATATAATTGTTTGAAGAAATAAATAAAAAAATAGAAAATTTAAAAACAATATAAAATTAGAAAAAGAGGGCAGTTTGGAAAACAACAAGAAATCCCCATGTTCAAAAAATAGTCATTCTGAAAGCGCGCAAGTCTAAATGCCACTACTAGTGCTAAAAAATGTCTTGTTCAGTTATCTAGCCTAATCATAACTGAACATGTTTTAAATATATTTGTTGATAAGTTAGTGAGAGAAGAGATAGTCAAATTGTGTAAGCTTGACTTGTCAAAGAAAATATATTAGGAAAAGATACTGGTTCCACATGCTCAAAACAGAACCAAAGAGGAAAACAGGGATGAAAAACAAACTGTGTATCCTAGCCCTGATTTTTCTAAATTTCATTTTCATGCAAAATAATATTTGTGTGCAGCTTGTCTTTCATGCCACAAGTACATGAAAAATTAGACTGTCTAATCCTGATTTGGTCATTTTTCAATTTCATGTTTTAGATTAGAGAATGAAATCCTGTCAAACAGCTTAATCTTGACAGTCGATCTAGCATAGGTAGAGAAACAAAGGAGTTCATCTGTTTAATCCAAACTCCTGGCGAATATAAGTGTAGAATTAGATAGTTTGATTTTTCAAAAATATTATGCCAAAGGTTGCTAGTCTAAATGCACCCAAAAGAAGAAAAAATGTTACGGAATGTAGCTTGGTAGGTAGAGAAAGACTTTAATGCTAATAATGTTGTCCATTTTCAGAAATAGCATCAGGAAAGAAAGAAATTTGTGCCAGTGGATAAGGCATTGGTATTCAAAAGCCAGAGATCTGAAATTCTGGACACCTCCTGAAAAGGAGTTGCCCTCCCCAAATGGAGCCACTGTTAATCATCAGTATTTTTCACCTGTTTATGATGACTAGTTTCTTAAGCCAAGTTTTCTAGAAGATGATCTCCAAACTGTAAAATATGTCATCTAGAAAACACCCCTAAACATTTTTTGGTCCTCCTACCCATTCTGGTCAGCCTAAGATGAGAAAAACCCATTTTTCAAAGACCTATCTGGTTTCAGTCAAATAATCCTGTCCATAGTTGCCATAGCTGAAGGTTATCTACTGTCATTTACCCTTATTCCCCAAGTCATTCATTAGCCAACTGTTGATAAAATTTTTGCAACCCTATAGCTGGTCATATGTCATTTAGAGATCTAATAATACCCAAATAAAAACACTCATAATCTGTCAAGATCGCCCCTAATTTAGGTAGTGGCACTTTAGGGAAACCTTTCCTTGGAAAAAACACCTTGAGCCAAAAGCCTCTGTTCAATACTAGCCAGCCCTGAATTAGCACTTAATCTGCAAAAAAAAATCTTGATACATCCATAGGTCGTGCCACTAAGAGGCCATTCTATCTTAGTTCGGAACACATTCTACAAAGATCCCAAACAGAAGAAGAAAAGTATGTTCACTATCTAAAAGAACATGTTTAAGTCAGGAAAAATCTCCATAAGACCCCAAGGAAGCTCTTTAGAGTTCAAAGTCATTATTTGTTACATATCTGCAGGGGTGTGATTGCAACAATGATCAATGTGTAAAAGAGCGAATGAACAAGGTCAAAAGGGTCCTTTATGATGAGTTAGTTCGCCATCAATAAAACAAATGAAATTAAATAAGTAAAGGGCTACTAATGGATGTAGTCTGAAAGCCAAAGTTGCCTAAAGGAACAGAGCGCAGCCTCCAAGTCATATGATTGCAAAGGGCTAATGTTTTGCTGATCAAGCAGTATTCTCAGTATCTCCTCCAAAAGGAAATTTCAACCTGCATCTGCAAACATAGTCAAGGGAGGTTAGTCAAATATGTCTAGCAAGCAAATACTCTCCATATTAAAATCACATGGTTTCTAGTCTAAGGTTCACAGGGATGTTTTACAAAGGATATATATCTCATACCATGCCTCATGAAGCAAATGTCAAATTTCACCTTCTTTCCCATTTGATATGATACCAAGCAGACATATGACTAAAGATGACACAACTGTGAAATAGATGAAATGTCATATCTACAATGATAAACTCCTTCATTAAAGCAGATGGTTAAGAGCACAGTGAGAACCTCCTCCTTTAGAAGAGCAGATGGTTAGAAGATCAGTGTAACCTCCTTCATTAAAAGCATATGGTTAGAAAATCAGGGTAACCTCCTTCATTAAAGTAGATGGTTAAAGGCACAAATAGAACCTCCTTCATTTAAAAAGCAGAGGGTTAAGTTGTCAATCCATTTTCAGAAATTTTGAGTCACCTCCTTCCAAGAGATGGGAAAAGATGCATTGGCAGTTTTTCATATGGTTTTTGAGAAACTTTCCTTTTTAAGGACAGGTTGAAAAATAGTGATAAAACCATAAGGGTTTATAGGTTGAAAAAACCTATTTTACATCAAACAAAAGATGGAATTTTGATGTTAAAAGTCTCTTTTCCTTTGTTTATAGAGACCTCCTCCAAACTGTGATAAGGGTGAAACTTGGGCTAAGGATAGCCTCATCAAAATGTCAAAGAAAACCTACATCGGAAGACAAGGAGAAATGCCTCACACAAATCTGAAAGGCCATTTGTAAGGACTGCCATAATGGTTTCATGAAATTTTTTCCATTGAGGACTAATATGAGAAAAACACAGCTTTTATAGCCTTTCTATACCAAGCAAAGTGCTACACTCACCTCTTTGCAAAACTAGCCAAAAAAATCACGCTGTCAAAAGGCCTCCTCCATAAATAAGTAGAGGGCCCACCATTGTTTGAAAATAGTCAAAGTGAACAAGTGATGAAAGGGGCCCTCCACAAAAAACACTATAGAAAAAACACTGTTTGCAAAAGACAAAGGGGGGGTTTTCAAAGTTTAAAAAGAGGAGAAGGCCGTTAAAAAGGCCCTCATTATCAAGTTTCAAAACCTGAAGCATACATTCATTAGCCTCCTCACTGAAGAAAGGAAGCGCTTTTCGGGCAAATTTGAAGTTTTCAAGCTCAAAACTCTGCGCAGCGCACCTATACACCTGCGTAGCGTACCTGCGAGCACTCTATTGAAGCATTTACACTGAGGCGCGACGCGCCTATAGCTTCGGGTGGCACGCCTGTGCCGGCGGTCACTAGGCACCCAAGACTGACCCGACACCTCCTCTGCGCAGCTCGTTCAGCTCTAAACGCCCGCTCGTTTACCTGCCTTCAACAAATTTCTTTGAATGCTGCACCAACGATCAATAGGGTCCACAAACTCATTTTCAAGGTATATCCTTGCTTCTTGGTTATATTTGGAGTTCGAGAAGGGTTGTTGCTGAGATTTCATAGATGAAAAATGGTTAAAGGGAAGGGGGTTAAATATGCCAATTTAAAAAGTCTCTTTGTGCTTTAACATAGCAAAGAATATGTGAAATCTCCACAAACACAAAACAGAGTTGGTAGAAGATCTAGTAACCAGCTTGAAGGAGTATTTTTAACAGTGTTTTTCATAAACACCTTTTGCTTCAAATTTGCCCAGAAGATCAATGGTTCCAAAGAACACTTTGTTTGCTAATAAAAAAGAGAAAACAATGATTAGAGGATAAGCTCTTTTGTCTTCTTCAAAGAGTTCTTCTTGCTGCATGTTACAAAGGATTAAAAAGCAGAGTTTGAAAGTGAATGTGATGTGTGTCAAAATAAAAGGACAATTGTCTTCAAAATCCACAAACAGTCTTTATAAAAACCCTCATTCCTCAAAAACACAAATTCTGAAGGGATGAAATGGTTTTTTATTCAACTCATACCTATTTGATAAACTACAGAAAACAATGATCCTTAAGGGAGACAGATTTTATTTTGACAGGCCTATTACTCAGTAACAAGGGGGTGCTTTTATGTTTTGGAAAAATAATAATCATCCACAGAGAGGCAGTCTTATTCAAAAAGCAGAAACAATGTTTTCTAAAAAGATACAGTCTATATTTCAGATCAGTCCATTAAACACTGCTACCAAAAGAGACATTGTTTTTCAAAGGGACATCTTTGTTTCTTCAAACAACCACAGTAAACAGTGATCTAAGGAGAAGGATTTCATATTTTCAAAATCAAAAGAGTTTTTTCATTTGAACAAGTTTGTGGGCTGACTAAGGACAGAATTGATTTTTCTCAAAGGGTAAAGGGTGTGTTGATTGGAGATTTATCTCAGTAAACATTTGAGACAGTTTTCCTTGGTGGATCAACCAAGGATATCAGAAGCAAAATGCCTCCCAGGCAAGATAGTAGAAGTGGTCCTCACAAAAGTTATGAACCTTTTTCAACTGAGGAAGTGAATGTCTCTCCTTCAGTACTTTTTAACTTTCATGAAGTAGGATGTTTGGAATTTTTTCAAAAGGTTCAGGAGGTGAAAAGTTATCTTCCCTTGACACATCTATTTGCTTTAAGGCTGCAAGGGAAGCATGTTGATCTACCAGGTTTAGAATTCAAGCTCTCTCCTAGATCTATCTCTAGAGCTACCAAAATTACATATGTCAGAGAAAAATGGTTCAAGTAGAGCTACCTAGATTCAGATCAATGCAAACCCTTCTTGAAACCAGAACATCGGGTTGCATGCCCATCTATCTTTCCTTTTTCCTATTTTTTGACTATCTATGCTCCTCTAATGAAGATCATCATGAAGTATTTCACATGCGAAGGGAGGTTTTCCCGGGTTTATGCTTATCATATCAAGCTACTCATGCACTTCACAAGAACCTAAGTGCTAAACCTACCCTTTTTCCTCTATAGAAGCATTGAAAAAATGACTTCTAATATTCAAAAGAAGCTTTCCTCTCAACAGCAAGCTTGTCTTTTTCATCATTCCCTTATCATGATCATCATCCTCCACCAACTTGAGAGAAAGGGAATTTCTTGGGACTCTTTCATTTCACATCCTGATTTTGCCACTTCTTATTCATCCCATGCGCATCCCTCACCATCCACTCATCATGTTTCTCCTTCTTCTATTAAACCCACCCCTACGAAGAAAAAATCTCCTATGATTGATTAAGAAGAAGAGCATAGTGAGAAAGAGAAAAACAGTGATGAAGAAGAGCATAGTGAGAAAGAGAAAAATAGTGATGAAGAAGAGCATAGTGAGAAAGAGAAAAACAGTGATGAAGAAGAGCACAGTGAGAAAGAGCAAAACATTGATGAAGAAGAGGACAGTGAGAAAGAGAAAAACAATGAAGAAGAGCAAAGTGATAAGGAGGAACAAAATGAAGAATCCAGGCACAACAGTGAGCATGAAGAGGGAAATGATTAAGAGGTGGAACATGTTGATGAAGAACACAACAGTCACAAAGAGGAAAATATTGGCAGCTCACATAGTAGTGAGCATGATGGTGATGAAGCACAAAAAATTGAGGATACAGAGCCTAATAGTCCTGAAGAAAGAAGGGACAAAAGTGAACAAGGCAGCCCTCAAGGAGACATGCAAGGTGACAGCCAAGGCACTCATGAGGAAGGTCAAGATAGTCCTTAAAGGGACACTTATAGTGAAAAACAGGAAATCCCACCAGCCAGCAAGGATGATGACAAAAAAATCCTAGGCAGTGAGAATCCTAAAGAAGGTAGCTGTCAAAAAGAGGAAAATAGTGACAAAGATGATGAGGGGAGAAGCAAAGGCAACGACCAAATAAAGCATGTGCTAGTTGCCTCTCCTAGGCAAGTTCTCCAAAGGTAACAAAGGCCAGAACATCAAGAAGGAAAGTGGCTCAAATTTTAACTCCAAATGTTACTAGAGCACTCTGAAGCAAAGGCAAGCTGCCCAAACAATCCATTGTTGAATTACCAAAGAAGAGGAGAACCAAGAAGGCCACCTAAGACAAGGGAAAAGAGAAGGAGGAAAGTAGTCATGAGAAAGAAAGGGATTTTGACATAATTAAGATAAACAATGATGACAGTGACAATGAGGCCAGAATTCTAGAGTCTCTCTTGCTAAATAGAGAAGAACAAATTCATGATCTAAGAGAGGATATAGAGAGGTCTAAAAACCTCATTCATTTTCTACAAACACAAAACAAGAAAATGAATGTCCACATGGCAGTTTATGAGACTCGAGCTATCAAGTACCAAAAGGAAGCCTCCAAAGTGCAAATTAAATTGGAGAACTTATGGGTGAATTCAATGACACAGAAGAAGAATATCAGCCAAGGAGGAAGAGGCCAATAACTATGGGACTCAAAAGAGGTTTGGAGAAACAAAAAGAGGAAGAGGCTGCCCTTTTCCAATATTTTCCTCTTACTAATTTATTCACCCAAGAGATAGAAAACAATAGAGAAGCATGGCCTGAAAGGGTGAATAAACACTTGGAGAATAAGTTGGATAAAGCCAATAGAGACTTAAACCTTCAAATGAAAATGACCGGGCACTATAAGAAGCTTAATCAATTCACCCGAAGGAAATTGAAGGTTACACAAGAAAAGATCAAGGTGGCTCGAAAGAGGCGCCTGACACAAAAAGTGAAGAAAGGCATATCAAGGCTTGAAATTTTGGTCTTCGCTTCTCAGTAAGCTTCTAAAAACCCATGAGAGTCATGCTCGCCAAAATTGGGCATAATTCGACAAGTTTTTGTTTTTTGACATTTTTGGTGTCATTGGATGCATTAATTTCAGGGTCATCTATTCAGCAAATTTTAGATCAATTGAAGATGTTTTGGTTCCCCAAAGTGGCGAAAAACAGTCACTTTTCAACACTCTGCCTCACATATCAGAAAAGGTTAATTTCTGGGTTTTTCCACACAAGTTAGATTTTCACAGGCTTCCATTGATATTTTTGGGGAAAACAAAGTATTTTCTGAAATTATACATCCAGGGCTTTCCCACGAGCCATCACGGGCCTCATTTTGACATTGGGAAGTCCTCCAAAAGTTTCCCGCAGGACAGGGAATTTTCTGCTGCTATATTTCTGAAGTATTTTTGTAAAAAATGCAGTTTTCTGAAGTGGCTTTTCCAAATGTGCGTTTATAATTTTTGGCCATTTTTAGTTGGAAAAAGTCAATTTAATATCCTTTTTTAGAATTTTTAGGATATTTTTATAGATATTTTGTGCCTTGGGCTTTGCAAAGCCTCAAGGACAAAATCAGATATTTTTGATGGGCCAATGAGCTTGCTAGTTGCACTAGGAGGTTCTCCTTCATCTTGGCCTATATATTCCAAGAGTTTTAATTGTAAACAAGGCTGAAATTGATGATATAGAGAAATATATGGTTATACAAGCTTGGAAGAAATACTTGTCTCATGCATTAGATAGTTTCTTGAATGTTTTGGATGATGAAAGAAGACTGCTGTTGGATTCCTTGACTTGGTAAAATGGTATAGTGTTTCTCTCTATTATGTTTCCTTAGTTTTCATACATATTTCATGTTCTTTGCTCGCTGTAAGATAGTAGAGAATAGATTTGAGACATGCCCATGGAGACACCTTAGATTTCCTGATTCATTACAGCTTCTATGTTTGTCTTCTTTCTTAGCTATGTCAAATGAATTCTAAAATGCTCTTTGATACCCTAAGAATTTGTTTTCAGTTTCATTTATGGTTGTTATGCATGCTAAGTATGATTCACAGTATGCCCTGCTTACTCATGGCTAGTCAAAGCTCCATCTCTGAAACCTTCCTTTCAATGTTTGATTGTCCTAGTTGAACCAAAGAGGTCTTGTATCAATCTTGCCCTTTGCCTAAAACTCTACAATCTTAGTTCAAAGTGCCCGATAGCTCAAATACTATGTCTAGGAGTTCCCTCTTAGTAGCTTGAGTTATTTGTTTGTCTTAATTTTCTTTCCCCAAATTCTGATAGCGATTTTCCCAAAGTTAGAGAGTCATATATCTCTATGTATCACTTGAATTTTTATTTTATGTATCCATTAGTTTGAAGTTACATTTATTATGATTAATGGTTAGCCCTAACATATAAATGTCTATTATTGAACTATTTATGTGTAAAATTCTTTGTCCTTCACAAAACCTAGTGTCCATCCCATTTCATTCCACCTAAAGATCCATTTTACCTTGATAAAATCGGCCCTTCAATATACCTTGTATCACCATCTGAGGCTTTCTCGACCTTTTCGACCCCATAGCCCAGTTTATCTAACAATCTTTTATCTATTTAAAACTTTGATCAGTTCCTCCCTCAAAAACCCTAAAACAAACTAAAAACACATTTAAAAACTAGCCTAAAATCAGAAACATAAGAAGCAAACAACTATACATCCCTTGCACAAATAGAGAGAGTCCTCTATGAGCCCAGGAAGGCTAGGTCCTTGGGCTCCAAATTTGGTTTGATGTTACCCTGTCACTTGGCTTACCAATTAGCCAAATCACGGGACCCTAACAACGTGTAACGAGTAGCTGAAGTAAAACATGCCCGATATTGTATTGCTACTGTAGTCACCCAATGTGACAATTTTTTAGACAAAGTCATGAGTGTTTGGACCTCAGTCCATAATGATGCCATATTTAAGTAGCTGCACGACACCCTCCACCAAATGGAGTAGAAGTTTGAGGAAACCAAGAAAATGGTAACAACATTGGCTCTTTCTTGGTGCCTTACTCATCTACAAAAGTGCATAACAATCGAAACTTTTGGAAGCACGCATGCAACCATGGAAATAAGAAGCGCTTTAGCTTTTGTAGATGCTAGATAACACTCTGATGACAATCCAACGAACTCAACAAAACATAGAGATGGCCACTGAAGGGTATACCATAGAAAACGGTTCAACAAGCGTAGGGCGCCATAGTGCAAACTTTAGAATTAGCTCTCCCTCTCAAAACTTCTATCAACACGCTTCAGGCCAAGATCAAGGAGCAGGTGCCTTAGTGACTCAGCATGAGTCACATGTTTGTGTTGGGGGCCTACTGGAGCGGGGTCCCCTAAGGCACAATTTTTGATGTAATTTTGTATATGTGCATTGTGCAATTGAGTCACGGGTGGGTCAAAGTCCCTAATTTTTATGTAAATGGGTTTAAGGGTAAACTGTTGGCCTCAAACCATGCCATTAAGACCATAGTATTTGCACGCAAGGAAAATATAAATAGATAGATTGAGTCTAAGAAAAGTAGTTCAGTTCTAAATGAATTATTAATGTTTGATAAGTCTATGCATCTATAATACATTGTGAAGGGTTTTGTTCGGGTTGGGATGAAAGGATCTTACTCACTATGTGCGCGGAAACCTAGTCTTGTTTGTGTGTGGACTGCGCTGGATGTGTGCCCGGAAGGGTTATGTAAGGGAAAGTTGATGTATTGAAAGTCTGATGTATTGAATAGATATGAAGCTAATAGAAAGGATGGATTTTGGAAATTTATTATGTTATTGATCTGAGTTATTTGATGTTTATGTTCTATTGAGATTACATTGTTTTTTGTTGATTATCGCACAAAGGATATCTGTTATGATTATGCATGCTTATTGATGGTTGATAAATATGGTTAAGTAATTACACATTGTTTAGATCTAGATCTAGTTAGGTTACACTTCATCTGCACTTAAGGATTTGTGAACTCTACTTTATTCTATTAAGGATTGCACAATCTCTGTGATTCTTATTTACACTGTTGTGCGCATCTGTTACAATTGATATAAGTTTCCATTTTGTTTTCTGAGGATCACTTCATTATTTTCTTCCTCAGAGTGGGAAAAACTGGTTCCATCCCCCCCCATAATTCTTCGGGTGAGACTTTAATCTATGCAAGCAGGTATTTTCCAAAAGGGATAGTAATTGGAGGGTTTGTTGGTTTATCCATAAACTCTGAACTTGGGTCAGGACCCCTCAAGCCAACAAGGGGCTATGATGGCTCTTTGGTTTGGGATATAACAGGCTTGACATTTTTTGACAAATTCAGGGGAGTGAAAATTCTGGGGAAAAATATAATGGGGAAGATTGGACTCCGAGAGTCCAATTTCATCAGTTTTATCTACAAATTTATCCTCAAGCCAAAGTAGAGTTCGAAGAGATCAAACTCACACTGAGTCTCAAAGATTTTTTAATCTCGGTTTGCAAGGGGAATATGGTCTAGGTCTACATAGGGATGGATCAGAGGGTTGACAGAATCTTCGTGGGTTTTCTTCTTAGGAGGAATATTGTTAATGGAAAAATCAAATAAATAAGGGGAACATGAAATTTTACCCGAAATTGCAGCTTTGTTGTAGATTGTAGGAGCTAAAGGTACAGGTGAGCCATATTCAAGTGAGCGTAGCTTAGGCGAGCCAAACCAGTGCGCAAGTCACAAGTGCACAACCATTAGACGTTGCTTTAACAGACTTCGGGGATAACCACTTCATCCAAATCACCATACCACCTATTCATATGGACGCTAGTTAGTGTCTCCAATTCAGAGGAACATGACATATACATATTAACCTTTCTGTATTACCTGTAGGAAAGTTACACTTAATGGAATCCATGATAATAGACGAGCTTCAGTATAAACAGGCTACCACACACACGCATACTATGGAAGCCCAGTAGCAGGACAAGCAAGCACATAAATAGTAGAAAAAATTAGAAGCAACTTGTCGAGAAGCAGAAGCCTAGCACGCTGTACTGGAGGCCAAAATTCACCATGTATGACGAGATATTCTAGCTATCCTGGCCACAGCTACGCCCGAGGAAAAGTTAGAAGGATTGACTGCCATGGTGAAATCAAAGTGTGCTGAGGTGCAAAAAGTTCGCACTGAGTATGAAAAACATATTGTAGAACTCCAGACAACGTTGCAGCCCGAGACTCCACCATAGGTTCATGTGCAACGAGAAGTTGAAGTAAAACATGCCTAAGATAGTATTACTGTTGGAGTCACCCAATGTGACAAATTTTTAGACAAATCCATGAGTGTTTGGACCTCAATCCATAATGATCCCATAGTTCATTTTCTACGCGACGCCCTCCACTAGATGGAGCATAAGTTTGAAAAAATCAAGACAATGGTGCCAATGTTGGTTCTTTCACAGTGCCTTACTCTTTTGCGGGAGTGCAGAAAAATCCAAATAGAAATTGAAGAATTACACTGGAAGGAACAACTATTGGAAGCACACATGGAACCATGGGTAGAAGAAGCACTTCAAATTTTGCAGACACTGGATAACACTCTGAGGACAATACAGAAAACTTAGCTTAGCATAGAGATGGGCACTGTAGAGCCTACCACAGAAAAACTTGTTCAACAAGCGCAGGGCGCTGCAGTGCAAACTTTAGAATTTGTGTTCCCTCTCAAAACTTCTGTTAGCACGCTTCATGCCAAGATCAAGGATCAGGCGCCTTAGTGACTTGGGATGAGTCACATGTTTGTGTTGGGGGCTTGCTGGAGTGGGGTCCCCTAAGGCACAATTTTTGATGTAATTTTGTATATGCATATTGCGCAATTGAGTCAAGGGGCTTTAGGGTGGGTCAAAGTCCTTAATTTTGATGTAAATGGTATTAAGGGTAAACTATGGGCCTCAAACCATGGTTTGAGACCATAGTATCTGTGCATTAGGTGGATATAAATAGATAGATTGAGTCTAAGAAAATTAGTTCAGTTCTAAATGAATTATTGATATTTGATAAGTCTATTCGTCTATAATACATTGTGAAGGGTTTTTTTGGGGTTGGGTTGAAAGGCTCCTGCTAGTTGTGTGTGTGGAGACCTAGTCCTGGCTGTGTGCACAAAAGGGTTGTGTAAGGGAAATTTGATGTATTGAAAATATGATGTATTGAACAGATTTAAAGCTAATATAAAGGACGAATTTTGGAAACTTATTATGTTATTGATTTGAGTTATTTGATGTTTATGTTCTATTGAGATCACATTTTTTTTTCTTCTAATCATTGTGCCAAGGATATCTATTATGATTATGCATGCTTATTGATGGTTGATAAATATGGTTAAGTAATTGCACATTGTTTATATCTGGATCTGGTTAGGTTATACTTTATCTGCGCTAAAGTATCTATGAACTCTGCTTTATTCTGTTAAGGATTGCACAATCTCTGTGATTCTTATTACAGTGTTGCATGCATCTGTTACAATTGATATAAGTTTTCATTCCATTTTCTAAGGAACCCTTCATTATTTTCTCCCTCAGGGTGCAGAAACCTGGTTCCAACACCCCCCATAATTCTTTGGGTGATACTATGATCTACCCTAGAAGGTCATTGCCAAAAGGGCCTATAATTTGAGGGTTTGTTGGTTTATCCATAAACTCTAAACTTGGGTCAGGACCCCTCAAGCCAACAAGGGGCTATGATGGCTCTTTGGTTTGGGATATAACAGACTTGACATTTTCTAACAAATTCAGGGGAGTGAAAAGTTCGGGGAAAAATATAATGGGGAACATTGGTCTCCTAGAGTCCAATTTCATCAGTTTTATCTACAAATTTATCCTCAAGCCAACAATAGAGTTTGAAGAGATCGAACTCACACTGAGTCTCAAAGATTTTTTAATCTCAGTCTGCAAGGGGACTATGGTCCAGGAATATAGAGGGATGGATCAGAGGGTTGACATGCTCTTCCTGAGTTTTCTTCTTGGGAGCCATATTATTAATGGAAAAATCGAAGAAACAGGGGTAAAAATGAAAGTTTACTAGGAATTGCAGGTTTGTCGCAGACTGAAAGTGGAATTGGGACTTTCGTTCTCAGTTGAATGCTTGATTGATGGGAGAATTTCATTGTGCACTTCAAGCTTGAAAATTTGAGGGCAATGAACACAATCTGCAGCAGAAAAGGTGGAAAATGGGGTCACTGCAGAGTTTTAATGTTTTGGGGATTTTTCCGTTGTGGGTGCGGGTTTGTTGGATTTTCAAATGGTTACCCAATAAAAATTAATGGAATAACTGTAATCCCAAGAAAAAAAATGATTGGATAATAGATATAGCCACATGATGAAATGTGAGTGGAGGGGAGTGCATGGGTAGGGAGAGCGGGAAATGAGGGAGGTAGGCGGTTTTTGGAGGGGGGACGACGTGGTAAGCGTTATCATGAGGGGAGGAGTGGTGCACCGGCGGTAAAGGTAGGATGGCAAGGGGGGGGCGAAAAATGGTAAGGGTCATTGATATAATAGGGATGTTGATCGGGTAGTTGAAAGGTGTGCACGTCTTAATCAAAAGCAAAAAAGCCTTTTTTGTCGTATTTCCTTTCACTTCATAGCAGAAACTTTGGATAAAATCATAATGCATTCAAACTTTAGGCCAAAAGCGTGTTTTACATAATCTTTTCAAATTTAGGATAAAATTTCACAAATAAACCTTTTGGAGTGGAATTAATGATATTTTATCCTTTTAACTTCAAATTTTCATCTAATCCTAAGACTAATCTTTCTATTCCTTCCTAAGGGTGCATTTGGACTTGAAAATCTTTATTTTACTTCTTTTGAAAAAAAAAATCTATTCTATTCTATCCACTTATTTCTCCATTGATTCAACTTAAACATTTGAATCAATATTATTTTTCTACCTAACTAACATTATCCAAGATTATACAATTTGGCTAACCTTATTCTCTAATATAATTAACAAAAAATTAAACTTGTTTAACCATGATTAAGTTGTATGATCAAACAATGGGTAAGGATTGTGGCATTTTGAACAAGATGCACACAACCTTGATTTTATTTAACATAACGAAACTATCTATCAAGTAGTGGCATTTATATTTGTAACACTTTCAGTACTATTTTTTTTTTTTTTTTATGGGGTTCTCATGTTTATTATTTTATTCTTTCATTGTTTTTCTTTTCTTTTCTTTTTCTTTTGTTTTTTATTCTATTTTATTAATACCCTCTTTTCATTTTCTTTAATATATTTTTGTAAATATTTTGAAAATTGAAATATTATTTACAATATCATATATCTGAGATAAAATATCCAATCACCATGAGATAAATTATAGGACCCTAAAAATACTGAATTGAAAATATCTTAATAAAGAATATATTTTTGGAAAACCTAGATTCTTACGTGATTTACTGTTTAGATTATTTGTTATTTGTTTCCGATCTGAATTTGTTCCATTGTTGCGTATTTACTTCTGTAATTAGTTAATTGCATCTATGCACAAGACTTAGTTGTTGTTAAATGAATATATTTGAACGAAGTATAATTAGCTATTGTGTGCAAAATATATTGAAGTACGCCATGACAATATGCGAAAGGTTAGATATGCTTACCAGTGGCCATGCATATGCAAATGTGTGATATTATTTGCATTAAGTTTGATTAAGCCTACCACATAAAACACTCCCTTAGGGTGCAGAAAATTTGTTCCAGCACTGCCCCATATTGCTTCTGGACAGACTTTGGTCTGTGCAAGCAGATCACTGCCAAAAGGGCTAGTAGTTGGAGGGTTTTCTTAGTTGTGCGATAAATCCGAACATGGCTCAGGATCCCTCAAGCCAACACATACCTTAGAGAGTGCATTCTCCAAAATATTATTAAAAGCTTCCACTACTCCATTGGTTTGAGGGTGATAAGGGGTACTTTTCTGGTGATAGACTTGGAACTCCTCAGTTAATGCTTCAATAGTATTATTCAAAAAATATAAACCTTGATCACTCATCAAAATCTCTGGACATCCAAATTTAGACAATATGTATTCAAAAATAAAATTCATTGCAGTTTCTGCACTGCAGTCCCTCACTGGTTGTGTTTCAGCCCATCATGTGAAATAACCAATTTTTGTAATTATGTACCTCGCACCAGTCCTTTTTCCAGGTCAGTTGATTGAACCAACAAAATCAATGCCCCATTTATCAAAAGCCTACAATTTAACCTGTGGTACTAATGGCATCTCATCTCTTCTAGAAGGCTTCCCTATTCTATGACATGCATCACATACTCTACAATAATCCTTTGTATCTTTGTGTAGTGTAGGTTACCACAATCCTTCTCTCAAAATATTATGCGCAATATATTTTCCTGCATAATTTCCATCAGCTACGCCTCCATGAGCTTATGATAGAATCATATTTATTTCATGTTCATGAATATATTTGCGTAGTATCTCATCTTGTACCATCTTATATAAGTATCCTGCTATAAATGAAAAATTAAGTGCCTTCAACATGAATTATTTCTTATGCTGCATAGTACATTCTGAAGGAGCCATCCATGTATTCAAAAACTAAATGATATATGCGAAGTGATCATCTACTACTCTGATGGTAAATAACTACACATCAGGGAGATTATCTTCTATACTGGTTGGTTCTTCTCCTGTTTCCAATCTTGACAGATGGTCAGGTCCTGCATTCAACCTCCCTGGTTTAACAATAATATCAAATTCATACTCCTAGAATAACATCAACCATCTGCACATTTTCCCTCCTAAAATAGGCTTATGGACTAAATACGTCAATTCAGAATGATCTATAAACTACTTAAAGTGTGACCCCAAAAAATAATGTCTAAACTTATACAAAGCATATACCATGGCCAATCCTTATCTTTCTATGGTGGTGTGATTCTTCTCTCTTTAGATAATTTCCTACTTGTGAAAGCTATATGATGATCAATCTCTCGTTCCTAGGCTGTGCCAATACTACTCCAAAATATATCAAATTAGGGAACTCTAAAATAGGTGCAACTACAATATTTTCTTTCAATATGTCGAGGCTATTATAACATTCTTCGTTCCACTGAAAAGCTACATCTTCAATAATTTCTCTATAGGTGCAGTGATCTGTGCATAACCTTTGATGAACTTCCTGTAATATCCAGTATGTCCTAGCGTAGTGAGAAGTTGTCTCATTGTCCAAGGTGGATCCAAGTTTACAATGATATAAATCTTAGCAGGGTGCACCATTGATCCTTTCTTACAAATAATATGCCCCAATAATATACCAAAACATACACAAAATATGCACTTCTTCAAGTTAAAAGAGATATGATGTTGTCTACATGTGTCGAGCATCAACCTTAAACTTCCAACATGATTTATCAAGAACCCAAATATTGTCTAATCATCAAAGTATACCTACAAAAGCTTGTGAATGTACAACTTAAAAGCTACGACCACCACCCTAGAAAATATAGCAGTGGAATTATTCAATCCAAAAGGAATCAACGTGTCCTAATACGAGCCCCATTATATATCAAATGTGGTCTTATGCTGATCTTCAGGTGCAATTATGATATGGGAATAACCTGAGAATCCATCTGTAAATGAATATACTTCCTGACCTCCTACATTATCCAACACTTTATCTGTGAAAGGGGTTGGGAATAGGTCGTGTAAACATGTATTATTCAAATTCCTCAGATCAACACATATCCTAATATTTCTTTGAGTCTTCTTCTCTTTCGCCACCATAGGACTTACCCATTCTGATTCTTCCATGGACTCAATAATTCCTATTTATATCATATTATCCAGTTCTACTTTCAGATTCTCCTTATACTTTGGATTCAGTCTGTAAGGTATTTGTTTCATTGGCTTCACATCAGGCTTCATAGTAATCTTCATGATTCATAGATCTCCTAATATACCCTTCATCTCTAAAAATTTAGTGGGAAAAAGTTCTTGATATTCATGAAGAAGCTTTGTAAATTTACTGACTGTCTCCTCATCCCAGTAATATCCTACTGTTTCAAACTTGGGTTCTTATTTTGATCCTATGTTCACCTTCTTCATCTTCAATGGATTCTTTATGCCAGGTATCTCTATCTCAGGTTGAGTCACTTTGCAGTGTCCTTCTAATTCTAGTACGTTGATGTTGCGAGGATCTTCTTCTTCTCCATTTGCAATAATATTATAACATTCTAGTGCATATTCCAGCTGCGCGTCACAATCAAGTTGTGATGTCATCGAGGTGACATTCTCTAAGATATTATTCTTGAATTGCTGAAGAACCAAATATATGCCTAGGAAATCATCCTCAACATTGAATGTTAACATGAAACAATCCACCATTTCTGCCCAATTTTCAGTACCATTCCAACTCCCTATTTATAAGTACCAATTCTTGGGGATTTTATCCACTGTGTGAATGTACCCATTCGTGTTGTGGAATATCCTTCCATGCTATAGTACATAGTTGTATATGCTTCCTAGGACTAGTTTGGCCATCATATTTCATCTCCATTTCTCTCTCTATATATCCAAATCTTAGCCACATCAATCTTCAACATTCCTGCCATCCTCCTATTTTCTTCTTGTGTGCATTCCACCATCTAGTAGGAGTAGCTTTCAGAGCTATGTCCATGGCTAAAAACCTTTCATTTTCTTGAACCTTTTCTTCATAATCATTGAGAAAAGTATTCACATCTCCTATGCCATTATAATAAGGAAGATTACATGCCTCAGTCATTATACAAAAAAGTGATTTGGTCATTCTTGCACAACGCCTTGTGGTCACTTCATGTAGCCTATTCTGCCAATTCTCCAACTCTTCTTCTGAATATGAGGTACAAGAACTATCATGCTCCCAACTCAACTTGTCTTCTGTAGTAGGATTAGCCCAATCCTCTTCCTTTGTTGTTATTTGATAAATCTGATCTATGTCAGTAACACAAATTTTTTCGCTGATTGGTTCTATATACCTTACTCCTTCTGATGGATCCAAAGAAACAATTACCCTCATATTGTTTCCTGCAAATATCATCTATCTCTTCTTTAGATTAATTATGGAAAAATTATCAAATTCCCAATAAAGTGCAAGCAATGTAGGATAAGGGTTACTGTCATCAACAATTTGTATTATCTCAAAATCAATATTGGTGTGCACTCTTCCAATATAGACTGGGACACCTTGTAATATTCCCATAGGTAGGATATTTTGATAATTTAACATCCTTAACTGGATAGGTGACCAGTGTAGCTTTGACTTACCCATCAATTCCCATGTATGCTTTGTTATGACATTAGCATCAGATCCCATATCCATAATAACTTGATCCATCTCATATTATCCTATCTGCGCATTGAGCCTCATTTCTCTTCCAGTTCTCTTCTGTCTATGTAGGTTATTTATTGCGCACATATCTCTTCGTAGTGATTCTTTTGATGTGTAGGAATCTATCAATTCATGAAGCCCTTATACAACCTTTTGACCTCCTAACAAATTCATACAAGTTTGCAGAAAATATCTTAAAAAAATTACTTGATTTTCTAACTCCTGGGTTTTCATTAGAGCTTGATCCTGCGCCAGAGCTCATATTTGTGTCGTAGATGACACATCATAGGTACTAGGCTTTAGATGTGCACTAGAGGTCGAAGCTACAAAATCCATAAAAAATTTATTGCTTCCATAAACACTTATTTTTATTTCTGTACATCAAAAATAGGAACTTTCTCCGTAGTCTTTCTAACCCATGCACCTAGAAATTCCTTCTTTTCATCCTTCTTACCACCACCAGTCACAACTCCAATTATAGTAACAATACTAATTCTAGGTTCATCAGTACTCCTTTCATAAGTCATCATTTGAGTGTTCTACGTCGGCTTCTAATTCCCTTTTTCTTGCATATTTGCCACAAGTATAGGACATTCTTCAATTACGTGATCAAAATACTTACATACTTACATGTTGTAGTGAGGTTCTGAAAATATTTTGCGAAATGAACTGGCTAGATATAGTTATAACACATGATCTATCCACATCCTCTACCATCTCCACCTCCTCGACCACATTTTCCATTGCCCTCATGTCCATGTTCTTTTTCTTTGCATTGTATAAGCATCAATACTGCGCTCCATCATTAGGCCATAACTCTGAAAATTATTCTCATCATGCCCTATTGATTTACAAAATTTTCAAAATAGATTCTTTGGAGTCTTTACATATTTTTAAAAAAGGTATCGTTCCTATGAATGATGTTTTCCTCTAGTCTTGCATATTTCACACCACACATTGAATCTTGTGTTCAACGGATTTGGTGCCCCACTATCCATGTAATCCTGTGAGATAGGGCACTGCTCTTTAGAATGACCCTCTGATTTTCACTTTGTACACCATAATTCTTCTCTAACTTCTTTACCTTTCTTGATATCTTGTAGCTAGAGGTTAATGTTCACTAGCTAACTCTGAATCTGCTGCATTCCTGCATTAGTATCTCCTATAGGTGAAGCTTCAAAATTCATCACAATATACAGAGCTTCGGCTTAAGTTCCTATCTTCTGTTGCATCAATGGTAATTTGATTTGTGGTAGTAGCACAACTATAAACCATTCTTGATGTTGCTATGGAGCTATGTCGAAGGTTACTTGATCCAATAGAAACTTAAATCTCTGATCTAACTCGCAGACAAACTTAATGGATTTCTGTTTGATTTCCTTCAATTATGTGATGGACTGTGATTGATAATTCTACTTCCTAAATTCTCCCACCCATGTTATTTTAATATCCACGAATGTTCTATTCGGATTAGTTGCATAATTCATATATTAGTTCAACGCTATGTCGTGCAGTGTTGTTATGAGCTGCACTTTCTTTATATTCTTGTCATTAATCTTCTTTCCTTCACACACAGCTTCACATAAAAACTAAAACTGCTCTGGATCCTGATCAGATCCAATTCCTATGAAAACATATAGCTTAATATCATCAACCATACCTATTCTTGCAGTGAAAGGGGGAGGGGGAGGGGGAGGTTGATCCAGTTGGATATTGGTGGCCACCGACCTATTCCATTTGGACCCCCGCCATCAGTTCTTTCAGTTTTTTCATTTTTAGCATAGCTTACTATTTTTAGCTATTTTTGGGTCCTGAACTTCCAGAGCCGTTTTGAGGCCCTAAAAGACGTTTCTTGGGAAAACCAAGAGCAACATGGAAGTTCCTGCAATTTTTATCACATCAAAATTTGTATTCCTTGGATATATATTTCTAACGAGGTATTGAGAGCGTCAAACGAAGATCATATGCCAAAGTTACGTCCCCGGGAAGTTGATGTACCAATTTACCCAAACGGGGCCCATAGTTTTGGCAGTTCATCTCCTAGGGTTATGTTTTTGGATGTTTAGGGTTTTCCATTGTTTCTCAAAAATTAATAGGCCTTAGAGCCTCATTGTAACACAGTTCAAATCCTTGTAACCACTACATCTCTTCTTAGAGATAAGCTGCTAGCGCCCTAGCTAGTTTATTTTCATTATGTATGTAAGCATATTTCTGTTATTTGATATTAATGAAATGAAGTATTATTTCTGATGCATCTATGTGTTTATGTCTATTTATATATTTTATTGCATTCCTGCATAAATTTGTATCAGTGGTATCAGAGCGGTCTACTCTTTCTCTGTTTTTCTTTGCATGTCCCCAGCGAGGTCAGGGTATAAGGAGTTAGGGCTCGATCTGGTTAAACCCTTGGAAGATCAACCTCGCAAACCCCGATGACATCCCATGGCTGAAGAAAATAAATATGAGGGAGCAAGAGATCATATCAAATTATTGCTCAAGGAGGCCCTCGAGAAATAGAGGAATACGATGATGGATAAATTTCCTTAGATCCTTCAACGGCTACCCACCGATGGCGCATCTACATCCAGTAGCCACTTTGGAGGCACCTCTCCCTTCAAGGTACATGTCAACTTTGACATTCAAATATTTGAAGGCCAGATAGATGCAGATGCCGTAGATAGATGGTTTAATTTTCTGGAAGGTTATTTCTTGATCCATGATTTCTCTAACCGAGAAAAGATTACTTTTGCACTCCTCAAAGCTGCCCCCCATGTCAAAGACTGGTGGGAAACCTAATTTTAGCAGAAGGATGAGAGGGAAACCTCTCTATTCTTGGCCGCACCCACTTGGAATTCGTTCCGAGACAGTATCAAGGAACAATATTACCCTGTGGAGAGATATGAGGACAAGTACATCCAATGGACCATGCTGCGGCAGAAAAGGGATCAAGATGTGGACAAAGTTGAAAATTAAATATTTAGAGAGAAATTTGGTGCTCAAGTACCACAACTGTTTGCACATATACATTCAGGAGGAAATGGAGTTAGTCGATATTACCTGAATTGGCAATACATATCGCTATGCCGCCAAGATCGAGGAAAAATTTAAGCAGAAGAAGTGAGACTTTAGATCCGCGAATTCAATGCGAGGGAAAGGTGCCCCCGAACCACATAACAAGGGGAAAAGCCAAAGCAGGGTGACTTCGAAAAAAACCACAAATCCAAAGGACATGGGGAAGTGGTGTGAATTTCATAACAACCCCACTCGCGACACAAACGAGTGTTAGGCCAAATAATGGCTGATGGCCGAATTGAAGGCACCCGTATCAGCTACATGTTTTGACCTTGAGTCAAAACCAAACAAGGGGGATGACAAAGAGAATAAGATCATTGCTTTAGATCCCAGTGCCATTCTTTCCAAAATAAATCTCTAGAGGGAGGATCCTAAGGATCCAGAGGAGGGGGAGCACATCTTTCATTTGCAGATGTCGGTGAAGGGTTCTCCACTAAAATTCCTTATCGATAGTCGAAGCCAAAATAACTTCATTTCAGGAGAGTTCGTGAAGTGGCTTGACCTACCGACCATAACACACCTGCATATGTATACCATTAGGTGGCTTTAGCAAGGAAGAGATCTCCCCATCCACCAACAGTGCCACCTTCAATACAACAATAAGCCATTCACGGATGAGGTATTGTGTGATGCTTCTCCTCTTGATGTGTTTGATTTATTATTGTTGCAACCATACTTGTGGGAGTGACATGTTGTGTATGAGTCTAGGCCTCGTTATGTTGTTATTACTTTTGGACATAAATTGTATAGGATAACGGAGGTAGTACCGCCTCCTGCCATATCTTTGAATACTAAAAAAATATGTAGTAAGATTGTTTCCAAAACCAAGAAATTTATTTTCATTACAATTTTCCCTGCATGGTAGCAACAGATGGACAAAGTCAGGGAGAAATATGAGTGCATTTTCTCCTCACCCACAGAGGTTCCTCTAGACTGTTAGGTTAAGCACTCCATTGACCTAACCCCAAGCGTGTCGTCGCCTGATGTTGCCATACCCCATGTGAACACTGACAGAATCAACAGATGTACTATCCGAGGTTGATAAAGAAACCAAATTCATTGAATGCATCAGGAACATCCCCCAATAGATCCACGACGTCTTTGACAAATTCAATACCAAGTTTAGTAGAATTTGCCTCATCTCATGGAGGAACTCAACGCAATGGGGATCATTACTTCCTAAGGGGGGAGGAATGATCTATGTGGATATTTGTGGCCACCCACCTATTCCATTTGGACCCCACCATCATTAATTTTTCAGTTTCAACACAACTTACTATTTTTAGCAGTTTTTCAGGTACTGAACTTTTGGAGCCATTTTGAGGCCCTAAACAACATTTTTTGGAAAAACTAGGAGAAATGTGGAAGTTTATTCAATGTTTATCACATCAAAATTTTTAGTCCTTGGATAGATATTTATAACGATGTATTTAGTGCATCAAACGAAGATCATATGCCAAAGTTACGTCTACCAATTTACCGAAAGAGGGCCCATAGTTTTGGCTCTTGATCTCCTAGGGTTAGGTTTTTGAATTTTTAGGCTTTTACATTGTTTCAAAAAAATAAAAATGCCTTCGATCCTCATTGTAACACAGTTCATAGGCATGTAGACACCACATCTCTTCTCAGAGATAAGCTACTAGCACCCTAGCTAGTTTTTTTCATTATGTCTAGAAGCATATTTATATTATTTGATATTAATGAAATGAAGTATTATTTCCATTGCATCTCTGTGTTTATGTATATCTATATATTTTATTGCATTCCTGCATAAATCTGGATCATAGGTGGTTGGGGGGTAGGAGGTGTAGGGGGAGCAGGGAGACCACCAACACCCTGAATATTACTAGATTCTAGCTTTGGCGAACTCTCACATTGGAAAGGGGTATTCTGTGAAGTTTCCCGGGGTTGTATTTCTTCTCTTTCACTTTCAGATTCATTCAAAAGGGAATTATAATTAGTTTATATAAAGATCTTCGGATCTTGTCCATGATATATCTTTCTGGCATTGACTCTATACCTCTTTCCACTTCGCGTTTCACCGGTCTTGGCTCAGATGTACTTTTTCTTCCTCCAAACATAGGTAAACTAGCTATCTGATTACATCTGTAAAAATCCCTTTTCACGCATGTTGAAGCCCCGAAAATTGGGTCTACAACAAGGGGGATACCCACCCGGTCCGGAACTTGGTTAGCAGCTCCTTTTCCGTTTGGTGTAGTGGGTCCGACTGGGGATAATGGGACCATTTTCCCAATTTGTGTGTGTGTGTTGAGAATAGATATTTCCTTTGTAAAAAAGGTTCCTAAGTGAAGTGCTTTTATGCTATTTCTAATCTAATCATATGAAAATTGTATTTTAATTAAAACAGAAATATCTAATTCTAAACTAAACCCAGGATAAAATCTTGTTTATGCGATCTAAAATGATTTCGAATAACAATTGGTAATAAAGATCATTCAACTGCTATAAGAAAAGAATTCAATAAAGATAAACCACTTCATATAAAAAGTTAGATGAAACAGTTATGAGAAACATATTGCATGATAAGCTATTCATACATTAAGCATAAACAAATAGTCACACCGTACAAAAGTGCCAAATGATAATTGAAGCATTCAAGCATCAATATATAAATAACTAAACTTAAATATCACTTTTAACACAGAAGCAAAAAAAGTTAAGAGATAAAAGTACCATTTATAACTGGTTCTACTCATGAGCTAGAAGCAATAATGATTTATCTTCTCCTAATCCACATCTACTAAGAGTACAGAAATGCAACATCAGTAGCAGATATTCGACATAGATATCAATAAATATCGTTCCATTCATTCATCAAAACCTCCTCTGAGGGTGCAGAAGTGCATGTTCTGAGGATAAGTTTTTGACAAATTTCTGGACCCTTCTCTAAATGCATGAGAAGGGTTTAAATACTACTAACTAAATCTAATTATAGTTTATTATAAAAATTTAGGATTTGGTTTAAATGACCGTCCTTTTTCTAGGCAAAAATAAATTAAGACTAACACTAAATCTAAAATTAAAATTAACAACTAACTACTTATGACTCTGGTCTTTGAATTTGCAAGCATCCAGCATTGATTTGAGAAGAGGGGGCCGACCAACTTTAGATTTCAATTGTCCTGAAAAGACAGAATCAACAAGCGTGGGCACGATCTTCTCAGCAGAATTAATGATGCAATTAAGAGTACTGCATTGACTTTGTGGTTTTACTAGACAGGTCCAGTAAGAATCCCAGTTTAATTTTGTCAATTCTTGAATTGATTTTGCCTTCTCTTCCGCTTTCTGTTTCCACTCTGTTTGCAATTGCTGTGCTTGTGGTAGATATCCCGGAATGGTTTCTGAAATTAAATTAACCTTGTGCAAATACTCATTTACACAATGAGTGATGTTGCTTGCTGCTGTAGCTGCTTCCTCTGCCGCTTTTTCAGCCTCTCTGATCTGTGCATCCCAAATGCTAAAGAGAATTTCTTTATGACTATCATTGATAATTGGTGCTACTTCTCTTTTTCCTTCCTCTGTCTTTTTCCATGCCAAATAATTAGTAACTCTTTCATTTGTTAAATCATAATCATGTCTATTTCTACGACATGATTAGTGATTTTATCACTTTCTTGGCAAAAAGAGTTCCACTGTGAGATTTTCTGGCATAATATGTCTTGCTATTGCAGCAATTGATTATTCAAAGAAATAGATTTTGAAATAAACTCTGTAAGCTTGGGGTATTCTTTATGCATTTCTTGCATAATCTGTATTTGTTTTTCTTTTTCGGCCAAGATTTTCTGATAACCGATTTGCATTTGCTGAAACTCTTGCTGTAACTTTTCAAATTTCACCTATGCTTCACTGTTGGCATGTGCTTGTTGCAATTGTTGTTGCAGAACTTGTATCTGATCCTCTTTTTCATTTAATAACAGTCTTACCTCATATGCTTTGTCAATAGTTGTAGAGGCATAAGCTCCAGTTATCTGAGATAATTTAGTAAGATTTTTAGTGGGATCTGTAGTAGGATCTTTCCATAAAACATCCAATTGTTCTGCATCAGTAGAGAGCGCACTATCTAATTTTCTCTTATTTCTTTGCTTCCTTACTACTTCTTTATGTTGCGGGCTGTAGAAAATATCCAGAGGAGGAATTTCCTCTATTTTAAGTACAAGCTCGACAGAGGGAGTAATGGGTATATGTTATTTTTCTGTGACATTGCCACTTATTTCTGTAACCAAAACTTTTGCTGTTTGTATAGGAGTTTGTATGTTCTGTCCTTCAACATTAATCATATCATTAAATGATTCCCATTCTTTATCTAACTGAGTGGTGATGGATGGTTGCTGTACATTAAGAGGTGGAAGAATCAATTGTGGGGTAGTTGAAGTCTGTTGTTGTGAAAGCTATTTTGATTGAGCTATATCCTTGACTGAGCCTTCACTTTTATCCTGATCAGATTTTTTAGAATGTTCAGAAATTTCTTCGTCAGACTTTGACTTGGATTTCTCTGAATCTGAGCTGCCACTGAGACTGACACTAGGAGTTTCTTCCCTTGCGGGTTCCAAACGCAAATTATCTAAAGGAATAGTAGCCAGTCTTCTTTATCTATATACTTTAAACTCTTGAAATTATTCTGGGAAGAACCGTGTTTGAGCTAAATTCAAAATGTCTTTAAATGAAAATTTTTCCTGAAACATATCGTCAAAAAGATCTTCTTTTCCAGAGAATACTCTTACTTTGACAGAAGTGGTGAAATCCTTGACAATACCATATGGATCAAATAGCCTTCTCGGAAACTTAAAAATTTTTAAACATGTACCATTGCTTACTTCCTTAAACGTGTGACCGACATCAAACAATGAAAATGCTCCATAGGAAATAAGAAATTGTGGCCAGATGGCCTTCTTTTTATCCTTTAATTCTTTTGTCAAACCTCCGTCTCCACAGGTTTGATATGCGATTTCCCGAGCTATGAGTTTATCCGGAACATATAAGGAAAAAACATGAGGAGAAGCAAAGCTTCCAAAAACCCTCACATAAGTAAACAGTTCTTCTCCAAACCATCTTGCGACAGGGAGAATGTCAACTTCTGCTTCAGGGGACAACCTTGGAGCATCCTTATTATACAACACTCTGTATAGAGGCAACATTATGCCATGGAAAATTTTATAAAAATGAGGAATGAATTTTGATTCCCACAACTCTTTGTGATAGACATGAATGGGCAAGGGATCCTGAATCGTCCATTGCCAACCCATTAAAGGGAACTTAAAAACAAAGCAGATTGAATCCATAACATAGGAAGATAGATAAAAAGGAGGATAAATCCTCTGAGACATAGTCCGTTTAGACTGGTAATTGAAAATAGCTGTGGCTAAATTATCAGACAATACTTTGGCCCAGTCTACAATGGTGGCATTAGCAGTAGCATTCAACAAAGGAAGCCATTCAGGAAAAATCTTATTAATGTCAGGATTTCCAAAAAGCCTGCATAACATAGAAACAACAAAACAATATGGAGAGGTGAGTGAACCGGTACTGTACATACCGTGTTTATCTTTCTTCAGTGGTTCATCTCTTCTGGTCCATTCTTTAGTGCATTCTGCCAAATTTGCATTTTCTTTTGCAAATTTCTCCATAAATTGTTTGTTGTAAGTTGCCCGAGGTTCCGACAAATGATACATAAGCCTCAAATATTCTGGAGTAAATGACCTGATAAGCTCTTGGCCTGGAGTTTTGAACTGTCTGTCTGTGATATCAGTGCTATCCAGCACCCATTTGACCATATCTGTATATGGAAGAATTATTGGTCTTGCTACTATCCAGTGTAGAAATGAACAAGCCAGCTCTGTAAGAGATGCTTCAAAGGAATTGCTTGAACCAACGGTAGCTGAAACATCCATTACCCTCGGGTTTTATTCCTTAAGAAAACTAAACATACCCTCCCAGGTGGTGATACCAGCGTCCTTGTTGCAAGCAGTGTCTGCGTATAAAGAAGCCATCTCTTTATTTTCAGAACTCACAGCTTTATCTTTCTTTCCAGAACTAGGAGCTTTCTCTTTCTTTCCCACAATGCCCTGAATGTTGCTTTGTATAGTCTCCTGTTCTTCGCGCCTGCATTTTTACGAATTAAGTGATAATAATGACATGAGAAATATGACGGGATAGTTTTAAATGCTGAAGGCGTATGAAATATATTATTTAATCATGCAATAACCCTTTGATCAAAACAAAATCCTTTTCATTAATAATTGATGATTCATTAATTAATTTGACATCAAGGTGCATAACGGATATCGATTTACGAAAATATTTTCTTCGTACAACGAGCTTTCAGAATGTGCAATCTTGTGATTTGCGATTTGCTTTCCAATATCGCAAAATCGCAATATCGCAAAGCGCAGCTCTTGTAAATCAGAAAATCCGCGTCATCGCCATATCACAAATCGCAACTTTCTGAAATCACAATCTCTTAACATCGCGAAATCGCAATATCGCAAAATGTAATATATGAATAATATCCGTTAATACATTTTCTGCGATATGCGATTTGCGATAAACATTTTAGTGCAAGGTCATTGGATCGCGGTATCGCAATTTTGAAGATTCTGCTTTGCTTAAGATATATTCTACTTTTTTTGCAATGAATGCGATGTTTCCTTCAAGGAGAGATTTTATTCTAGTCTATCATAAACTTAAGTTTATTTAAATATTTTCCAAAGAAATTTCTTTAAGTCTATGATAGTAAGTTTTATTGAAAATGAAAACAAACATCAATAAGTTTTTTGGATTTTTAAACTAAGGGTCCCCACTTATTTAGTATTATTACTAATACTAAATAAGAAGGGGGGTTGTTGATGGCTACAACAATTGGTAATTTACTTAGAAGAACCAATTATCTCTGCTTTTCTTTTGAATTTTCTAAAATTTTTCAAAATAGAAAATTTTCGAGAAAATCAAATTTTATTATAAAAAGACAAAGTACATTATGCTTCAATATATGAATGATATTTCATTTCTTCTATGATGAACTTTTGACTATTCTCTTCTTCAAGTTAGTCCTTGTATCTACATCAGTCATTACTTGGTTTTAAAGATAAAAACAAAAGGCTTCTCTGTAAATCATTTTTAAATATGCTCATTTGTCGTAGGTAGAGCCACTGCTACCAGCAAGCGTTTATAGCCTCAACAGGGTTAACTGTTACCCAACAATGATCCTGTATCCCACTTTAGAAAAATATACAAATTTCAAAATAAATCCATATTCACACTTATTGATTTCATTTTCTTTTTATCCTTAAAGAACAATGTCTTGGTTTGATAGCCAATTTATGACAGTGTCATTCACTTGATTTATAACTTTGCTGAACAAGCTGGCTCGTGATGAGACCCCTTGCCTTTTGATTGCAATAATCTTAAGTCATTGCCCTATTGTGGTATGCAGTATTGGAAAAGTCAACAAGCTATAATATCTATGATCATGATAAGTCAGTTCGTGATGAGACCTCTTACTCTTTAAGTTAAAAGTGTATCATTGGATTATTCCCTGAATTTTGTAATTTTCTAGGTGGGGAGGAAGTCATTGTTTCCTTAAGATAGCTCTGGACAACAATGATCGAGTTTTTTGAAAATAACTTTTCTACAGAGAACCTTCGTTTTTTTATTGATACCTTTCATTGGACTGATATAAAACAATCTTTCACCAAAAGTTGTTTTCATCAAAATTTTCAAAGTTGAAACTAGTATCATTTCTAGATTTAAAATTTTTAACTGCATCTTTGAATAATAATGATCAATATTCTAAAAAGAATTCCATTTATATAAGTGAAGAAATAAAATCTAAAAAAGAGAACTTGTATCTTTTTATGAATTCCAAATGTAACCATTAACAACTGGTTTTATTATGACAAATAAAGAAAACTAATTTACAAAGTAGAAGAATGATCTCCTATGGAAAATATTTTTTAAGGATCTGTCCATTAACAGGTAAATACTCTCTTTTCCCTGTTAAATCTTGTAACATGAAAGTAGATGAACCTATGATCTCTGCAATTTGAAAAAGACCAAGCCACATTCGCTGAAATTTCGTATGTTTTCCTTTTTCCTCATGAGATTTGTCCCATTTTAGAATTAAATCTCCTATTTGAAAATCCTTTCTGGTTATCATGTTTGAATCAAAAGAAGCTTTAACTAATGCTTGATGATGAGCATGAGTTACTTTAGCCTTTTCTCGTTGTTCTTCTAACTTAATTATTTCCATCTGCCTTAATTGTAAAGAAAAAGTTGGTTCTTCATCTCTATATTGAACTAAGGCTAAATAAGGGATTGTTAGATGAGTTGGAAGAACTGCTTCTTTCCTATAAACTAAATTAAAGATAGAAGTGCCAATAGAGGTCTTCTTCATTATTCGATCTGCCCATAAAGCATATATCAAAGACTTATGCCAATTTTTATGATTTTGATCAATGGTTCGCTTAATGATTCTGATTATGTTTTTATTAGTGGATTTAGCTAACCCATTTCCCTGTGGATAATAATTGGCAGAATATTTAAGTTTGAAACCTCTCTTGAGTGCAAATTCAGTCATAGCATTACCAGAAAAATATGTTGCATTATCAAACATTAAAGCAGAAGGTAAACCAAACCTGGTGATTATGAACTGATCTATAAACTCGATGATATGTTCAACATTAGCAGTCTTGAGAGGGATTGTTTCTACCCATTTCGTAAAATAATCAGTTGCTGTGATGATATACCTATGTTGTTTAGAAGAATGAGGAACGATCTCACCTATTATGTCCAATCCCCATTGATCAAAAGGTTTCTCAATGTTGACTGGTTGTAATGGTAATGATGGTTTCTTTTGTCTTCCAGCTGCAGTTTGACAAATTTGACATTTCCTTGCATAGTTATGTGAATCTTTAAATAGTGTGGGCCAGTAATATCCTGCACGAATGATCTTATGTGCAGTAGCATCTCCAGCATAATTTCCACCTGCTGGCCCATCATGAAGTTCCTGCAAGACTTTTTCAGCTTCATATTTCTCCAGACATCTTAGAAGAACAAAATCATAATTCATTCTAAAAAGAACATCATTTACAAGCTGATATTGTTTAGCCTTCAACCTTAGAGCTCTTTTCTTGGTGTAATCGAGATTTGGGGGAGCATATCCATTCTTCAGATAAAATATGATATCATCATATAATGATTCAACATCGTTTAGGCTTACCTCATATGTTTGTATCTCCTCAGATGGTTTTTCAAAAATAAGCGATGCTCCAGCTAGTATTTTGCAAAATCCTTGACCTCTTACAATATTTGCTGGTTTGATTTCTACATCATATTCTTGTAAGGAAGTAACCCAATTGGCTCTTTTTTCACCCACATCTTTTTGAACTAAAATATTTCTTACCGCTGGAAACAGTACTATGATTTTTGTATGGGTTTTAAGTAGAAAGGGTCTGAAATATTTAATTGCTTTGAAAACAGCATAAGCTTGTTTCTCGACATCTGAATAATTCAATTCAGCTCCCTGTAAATTTGAACTGAAAAAGGAAATTGGAGCCTCTTCTTTGTGTTGATTTGCTTGAGTAAGTATTGCAGCATAAGAATCAGAGGCAAATGTGTACAAAATAAAAGGATCGGAAAAATTTGGAGTTGCTAAAGATGGAGCATTGATAATTGCTTGTTTGATCAGATTAAATGCCTCATATTCATCTTTGCCCCATTTTAAGTTTGAATTCTTTTTAATCATGGCTTGCAAGGGTGATACAATTCTTAAAAAATCTGGCACAAATCTTTTTACAAAATTAATCTGACCAAGAAAAGATTGCATAGATTTTTTGTTGTGAGGTAAAGATATTTCAGAAATTTCTTTGATTCTATCAGGATCAATATGAATTCCAGATTTTGATACTATGAATCCAAGAATTTTTCCTTCACTTAATGCAAAAAAAATACTTTTTTGGATTAAGTGAAATTCCATACCTTTGACAGCGTTAGAAGATCTGCTTCAGATCTCTAAGATGATTTCTTCGGTTTTTAGAATATACAATTATATCATCCAAGTAAATTACCACTGATTTGTTAACTAATCCCTTGAAAGCAATGTCCATCGCTCTCTGAAATGTGGCACCAACATTGATCAGACCAAAAGGCATCTTTTGATATGCGTAAGTACCCCATTTGGTTCTGAATGTAGTTTTCAATTGATCATCAGGATGGACCAACACTTGATTGTATCCAAAGAAACCATCTAAGAAAGACATTAATTCTGATCCTGCAACTGCCTGTAATATTTGCTCCATAGGAGGCAAAGGAAAATTATCTTTTTGGCAGGCTTTATTAAGATTTCGAAAATCAACACAAATTCTAATGTCTCCGTTCTTCTTTCTAACAGGAACCATATTGGAAACCCATTTAGAATGTCGAACGAGAAAAATAATCTTGGCTTTCAATAGCTTATTGAGTTCATATTTGATTTGGTTTTCTAGATTGGGGTGGATCTTTCTCAACTTCTGTTGGATAGGTTTTTCATCATTGATCATTGGGATAGTATGTTGGATGATAGAAGTGTCATAAGTTTTGAGTTCATCGTAGTTCCAAGCAAAGAAACTTTTATATTGTTTCAAAAGACGAATGTATGCTAACTTTTCTTCAAGAGCTAGGCAAAGGCCTAGGTTGATATTCTGTGGTTTGGCATCAATTCTTAGATTTACTAATTCATAATTCAAAGTTGAACTTTTCAATTTTGAATTAGTAGATCTTTTAAATCGATCTTTCAAATCATAAAGGTCTTCTAACTTGACTACTGACTTTGGCATAGCATTATTGGTGCTATCTTGGAGCAATTGTTTGTCATGTTGATCTTCATCAATTATCTGATTGGTGTAAGATCCTTCAGATGTGATAAAATCTACAATATCAGGATCATCATTGAAAATCCTCCAATTGGTAACGTTTTCAGGAATCGAGGGTCTAAAGATTAATTCAATTGAAAATCGATCAGGACTAAAGTCTTCTGCAGGAATGAGCTTGGAAGCTACATTAGCTAGGAGGCCTGAACTAGCGTTCTGAATTATGGGGATTGATGAAATATTAAATGCTATAAAATTTTCAGTCAGATCTTGGACTAAATATTGATAATGCTTTAAATGAATTGATAAACAATGTATAGTATTGCGTACTTGTTTAATTACAATTTCCGAATCTCCGAAAACTTGTAGATATTTGATGTCTAATCCAATTGCTTTATATAGTCCTTGGACTAAAGCTTCGTATTCTATGGTGTTATTAGTGCAATCGAATTTGAGTCTGAAAGTTAGCATAATTTTGTTTCCCTCTAGACTAACCAATATGCATCCTACCCCTGCTCCTTCATTAGACTTAGAACCATCAAAAAATAATTTCCAAAATAAAGATTTATTTACAGGAGTATCTACAAAATTAATACATTTAGAACTATCTGTTTGAGAATAGTTTTCTATTTGAGATAAAACAAAATGTTATAAATAAGGTGAAGTATGAGCATCGAAATTTCCTAAGAAAGAATCAACTGAATAATTTCCAATGATATTACTAGTGTATGCAACTGGTTCATTCTCTCCTTCCAATTCTGTTACTATGTATTTCTGATGTTTTTCTCGTTCAACCTTTATCTGATTTGGTTTACCATTGTAAGGAAGCCACATATGCGACCAATCAGTTGCGAAATATCCATGAAGTTTTTCTGACCAATCTCTGCTAAGAATTAAGCCATAAAATTCTAGAATATCTGCAACTAAAATATCAATGACTTGACATACCATTGGGTTTGATGAAAATCTTATGGTAACCTGATTTAATTCGCCAATTACTTCAACTTGCGATCGATCAAGCTGGACTATGCGCACAACAGATTTTTGTGGTTGAATGTTCAGCTTTGCACATATTGATTTTGGTAAAATGTTAGATGAAGCTCCAGAATCCACTAAACAATTATGCAAATTTTTATTGAAAACTTCATAAGTAAGAAGAAATGGAGGAGTATGAGATCTCGACCTTCCTCTAATTAAAGCGATATTTTCTAGATCAACTTTACTGATCACATTAGCTGGAGGTATTCCCATCTTGTTGGAAGCTTGAGAAATCATAGGATCAGGCAAAGGTTTTTCTGGTACAGCATGTAATTCTTTCAAAAGTACCTTTTGTTGGTGTTTTAACTTGCTCAATTCATAAAAAGTGATGTTAGCCCTAGTCTTCTTCATGTCTTCTATGATATTATATTCCATCTCATCTGGAACAATCAGTGTTCTTAATGGAGTTGATGAATCTGTCTGGACTGGGTTAGTTTGAATTGCTTTAGATGTTGTTTTCTTGGGTGCAACTTTATCCTTATTCAATGAGCTTGCGCTCTTTGACTTAGGAGTAGATTGAGGACGATCAAGTTGATTTCTACTTCGAGTGCTAACAGGGGATGCTTCTTGATCTTCCTCTTCTGGAAGGATGAAATCCCACATACCTTGTACTTCTACAACTTCTTCTTCATCAATAGTCTCTTCAGTAGCAGTTTCTTCTTCTTCTTCTTCTGATTCAGCATTAGTAATAGCGTTTGGTGGCTTTGGATCAGTTGAAGGGTTTCTTCTAAAAGGCTTGAAATATTTTTTATAAGATGTTTCTGCCACTTGTTTCTTAATGTCAACCATTTCATTAGACATGGTTTTCAAAACTTTTTGCAGTCCTTCTAAATCAAAAGGATCTTTTGGTTTCTTTTTCTTGAGATCTTCCTTAAAAGTGACTTTCTTGGACTTTCGTTCTTCTATCGCATTTTTCTTGTCTAAAGCAATGATACATTTTTCTACCGCTATTGCCTCCTTCATATTTTCTGCTAAAGTTGGTTTGTTAGCCCTATCAACAAAGATTGCTATGTTTGATGGTAAAGCAGAAATGTACCATTCACTTCGCACCTCTTCGCTAGGCTTGGAAGCAGTAGGAATTTTGTTTAAAAATTTATTGAAACATGAATTGAAATCCTTGACAAGTTCCTTTGAATCAGCTCTAAGATTAGACAGATCATTTATCAAAGTCGCTGTAGACCTGTCATCACCAAATTTAGTCAAAAATTGATCTTGAAAGATATCCCAACTAGTGATGGATCTAGATGGTAATGAAAAATACCATGATCCAGTTGCTCCTTGTAGAGTATAAGGGAAAATTTGGAAAACAACATCTTCATTAATAACTCCATTGAGATTTATAGACATCATAAAATTGTTTATATGTTCTTCTGCTAACATGCCTGCTTCAAGATTAAACTTAGGCAGCCATTTTTCAGGATAGGCTGGTAATTGACTCAAGGGTGCAGGCATTAAGACTGCCCCTGGATTATTCCATGGCATTTGGGCCATCGCTGAAATACAATCAGAGGAATGTGTAGAAGATGATGTATGTGATTGAGAAGATGAATATATTACAATTACAGATGATTGAGAAGGTGATGTGGAAGTTCCAGTGGAATGAGGAACAATAGTCTAAAGTGGAGGAGTGGACGATTGAATTTGTGATGAAGAGGTTGAGATGGGTGATGATGAAGAAAGAGTCTCGCTGTCAGACCCTTTAGATGATTTCCTTGCTCTTTTCCTTGTAGGTAAAGGTAACTCGGTTGGCTGAATGCCAATTTTTTCACTCTGTAATCTGGTAAGAGGATGAGCAGGATTATATTGCGAAGTTACACTGCCTTGATATTTATCAGATATTTGAGGTGATATTGAGAATCGTTGAAGTTTATGAATCAAAGATTCAACTTTAGGAGGTTCAATAGCAGATTCTTCTGAAAAGTCAGGGTTTGTAGCAATGTCTATTGCTCTTGTGACTTCTGGCTCTAGATTTACAATTTCTGAGTGCGATAGAGAAGTCGGGGGAGATGGTGAGGGTGATTTAATCTCGAAATGGTATTTAGATTCAGATTTACTTGCCATTCATAGTTTGTGTCCCTCCTTCTAGCGCCAAATATGTTGAAGCCCCGAAAATCGGGTCTACAACAAGGGGGATACCCACCTGGTCCAGACCTTGGTTAGCAGCTCCTTTTCCGTTTGGTGTAGTGGGTCTGACTGGGGATAATGGGACCAGTTTCCCAATTTGTGTGTGTGTGTTGAGAATAGATATTTCCTTTCTAAAAAAGGTTCCTAAGTGAAGTGATTTTATGCTATTTCTAATCTAATCATATGCAAATTGTATTCTAATTAAAATAGAAATATCTAATTCTAAACTAAACCCAGGATAAAATCTTGTTTATGCGATCTAAAATGATTTCGAATAACAATTGGTAATAAAGATCATTCAACTGCTATAAGAAAATAATTCAATAAAGATAAACCACTTCATATAAAAAGTTAGATGAAACAGTTGTGAGAAACATATCGCATAATAAGCTATTCATACATTAAGCATAAACAAATAGTCATCACCGTACAAAAGTGCCAAATGATAACTGAAGCATTCAAGCATCAATATATAAATAATTGAACTTAAATATCACTTTTAACACAGAGGCAGAAAAAGTTAAGAGATAAAAGTACCATTTATAACTGGTTCTACTCATGAGCTAGAAGCAATAATGATTTATCTTCTCCTAATCCAACATCTACTAAGAGTACAGAAATGCAACATCAGTAGCAGATATTAGACACAGATATCAATAAATCTTGTTCCATTCATTCATCAAAACCTCCTCTGAGGGTGCAGAAGTGCATGTTCTGAGGATAAGTTTTTGACAAATTTCTGGACCCTTCTCTAAATGCATGAGAAGGGTTTAAATACTACTAACTAAATCTAATTATAGTTTATTACAAAAATTTAGGATTCGGTTTAAATGACCGTCCTTTTTCTAGGCAAAAATAAATTAAGAATAACACTAAATCTAAAATTAAAATTAACAACTAACTACTTATGACTCTGGTCTTTGAATTTGCAAGCATCCAGCATTGATTTGAGAAGAGGGGGCCGGCCGACTTCAGATTTCAATTGTCCTGAAAAGACGGAATCAGCAAGCGTGGGCGCGATCTTCTCAAAAGAATTAATGATGCAATTAAGAGTACTGCATTGACTGTGTGGTTTTACCAGACAGGTCTAGTAAGAATCCCAATTTAATTTTGTCAATTCTTGAATTGATTTTTCCTTCTCTTCTGCTTTCTGTTTCCACTTTGTTTGTAATTACTGTGCTTGTGGTAAATATCCCAGAATGGTTTCTGAAATTAAATTAACCTTGTGCAAATTCTCATTTACACAATGAGTGATGTTGCTTGCCGCTGTAGCTGCTTCCTCTGCCACTTTTTCTGCCTCTCTGATCTGTGCATCCCAAATGCTAAAGAGCATTTCTTTATGAATATCATTGATAATTGGTGCTGCTGCTCTTTTTCCTTCCTCTGTCTTTTTCCATGCCAAATAATTAGTAACTCTTTCATTTGCTAAATCATAATCATGTCGTATTTCTATGACATGATTAGTGATTTTATCACTTTCTTGGAAAAAAGAGTTCCACTGTGAGATTTTCTGGCATAATATGTCTTGCTGTTGCAGCAATTGATTATTCAAAGAAATAGATTCTGAAATAAAATCTATAAACTTGGCGTCTTCTTTATGCATTTCTTGCATAATCTGTATTTGTTTTTCTTTTTCAGCCAAGTTTTTCTGATAACCGATTTGCATTTGCTGAAGCTCTTGCTGTAACTTTTCAAATTTCACCTGTGCTTCACTGTTGGCATGTGCTTGTTGCAATTGTTGTTGCAGAACTTGTATCTGATCCTCTTTTTCATTTAATAACAGTCTTACCTCAGATGCTTTGTCAATAGTTGCGGAGGCATAAGCTCCAGTTATCTGAGATAATTTAGTAATCTTTTCAGTGGGATCTGTAGTAGGATCTTTCCATAAAACATCCAATTGTTCTGCATCAGTAGAGAGTGCACTATCTAATTTTCTCTTCTTTCTTTGCTTCCTTACTACTGTTTTATGTTGCGGGCTGTAGAAAATATCTAGAGGAGGAATTTCCTCTATTTTAAGTAGAAGCTCGGCAAAGGGATTAATGGGTATATGTTCTTTTTCTGTGACATTGCCACTTATTTCTGTAACCAAAACTTTTGCTGTTTGTATAGGAGTTTGTATGTTCTGTCCTTCAACATTAATAATATCATTAAATGATTCCCATTCTTTATCTAACTGAGTGTTGACGGATGGTTGATGTACATTAAGAGGCGGAAGAATCAATTGTGGGGTAGTTGAAGTCTGTTGTTGTGAAAGCTCTTTTTATTGAGCTGTATCCTTGACTGAGCCTTCACTTTTATCCTGATCAGATTTTTTAGAATGTTCAGAAATTTCTTCGTCAGACTTTGACTTAGATTTCTATGAATATGAGCTGCCACTGAGACTGACACTAGGAGTTGGTTCCCTTGCGGGTTCCAAATGCAAATTATCTAAAGGAATAGTAGTCAGTCTTCTTTCTCTATATACTTTAAACTCTTGAAATTCTTCTGGGGAGAACTGTGTTTGAGCTAAATTCAAAATGTCTTTAAATGAACATTTTTCCTGAAACAAATCATCAAAAAGATCTTCTTATCCAGAGAATACTCTTACTTTGACAGAAGTGGTGAAATCCTTGACAATACAATATGGATCAAATAGCCTTCTCAGAAACTTAAACAATTTTAAACATGTAACATTGCTTACTTCCTTAAACGTGTGACTGACATCAAACAATGAAAATGCTCCGCAGGAAACAGGAAATTGTGGCCAGATGGCCTTCTTTTTATCCTTTAATTATTTTGTCAAACCTACGTCTCCATAGGTTTGATATGCGATTTCCTGAGCTATGATTTTATCCAGGACATGTAAGGGAAAAACATGAGGAGAAGCAAAGCTTCCAAAAACCCTCACATAAGTAAACAATTCTTCTCCAAACCATCTTGCGACAGGGAGAATGTCAACTTCTGCTTCAGGGGACAACCTTGGAGCATCCTTATTATACGACAATCTATACAGAGGCAACATTATGCCATGGAAAATTTTATAAAAATGAGGAATGAATTTTGATTCCCACAACTCTTTGTGATAGACATGAATGGGCAAGGTATCCTGAATCGTCCATTGCCAACCCATTAAAGGGAACTTAGAAACAAAGCAGATTGAATCCATAACATAGGCAGATAGATAAAAAGGAGGATAAATCCTCTTAGACACAATCCGTTTAGACTGGTAATTAAAAATAGATGTGGCTAAATTATCAGACAATATTTTGGCCCAGTCTACAATGGTGGCATTAGCAGCAGCATTCAGCAAAGGAAGCCATTCAGGCAAAATCTTATTAATGTCAGGCTTTCCAAAAAGCCTGCATAACATAGCAGCAGCAAAACAATATGGAGAGGTGAGTAAACCGGTACTGTACATACCGTGTTTATCTTTCTTCAGTGGTTCATCTCTTCTGGTCCATTATTTAGTGCATTCTGCCAAATTTGCACTTTCTTTTGAAAATTTCTCCATAAATTGTTTGTTGTAAGTTGCCTGATTTTCCGCCAAATGATACATAAGCCTCAAATATTCTGGAGTAAACGACCCAATAAGCTCTTGGCCTGGATTTTTGAACTTTCTGTCTGTGATATCAGTGCTATCCAGCACCCATTTGACCATATCTGTATATGGAAGAATTCTTGGTCTTGTTGCTATCCGGTGTAGAAACGAACAAGCCAACTCTGTAAGAGATGATTTAGAGGAATTTCTTGAACCAGCGGTAGCTGAAACATCCATTACCCTCGAGTTTTCTTCCTCAAGCAAACTAAACATACCCTCCCAGGTGGTGATACCAGCGTCCTTGTTGCAAGCAGTGTCTGCGTATAAAGAAGCCATCTCTTTATTTTCAGAACTCGCAGCTTTCCCTTTCTTTCCAGAACTAGGAGCTTTCTCTTTCTTTCCCATAATGCTCTGAATGTTGCTTAGTATAGTCTCCTGTTCTTCGCGCCTGCAGTTTTACGAATTAAGTGAGAATAATGACATGAGAAAGCTGACGAGATAGTTTTAAATGCTGAAGGCATATGAAATATATTATTTAATCGTGCAATAACCCTTCGATCAAAACAAAATCCTTTTCATTAATAATTGACGATTCATTCATTAATTTGACATCAAAGCACATAACGGATATCTATTTACGAAAATATTTTCTTCGTACAATGAGCTTTCAGAATGTGCAATCTTGCGATCTGCGATTTGCTTTCCAATATCGCAAAATCGCAATATCGCAAAGCGCAGCTCTTGTAAATCAGAAAATCCGCGTCATCGCCATATCACAAATCGCAACTTTATGAAATCGCAATCTCTTAACATCGCGAAATCGCAATATCGAAAAATGTAATATATGAATAATATCCGTTAATACGTTTTCTGCGATATGCGATTTGCGATAAACATTTTAGTGCAAGGTCATTGGATCGCGGTATCGCAATTTTGAAGATTCTGCTTTGCTTAAGATATATTCTACTTTTTTTGCGATGAATGCGATGTTTCCTTCAAGGAGAGATTTTATTCTAGTCTATCATAAACTTAAGTTTATTTAAAGGTTTTCCAAAGAAATTTCTTTAAGTCTATGATAGTAAGTTTTATTGAAAATGAAAACAAACATCAATAAATTTTTTGGATTTTTAAACTAAGGGTCCCCACTTATTTAATATTATTAATAATACTAAATAAGAAGGGGGGTTGTTGCTGGCTAGAACAATGCAGAAGCATCTTAATCCACAATTTCAAATATTTAATATACTTACCTCACGGTCCTTTGAATAATATTCATTCTATGTTTCTGTAGGACACAATCAAGTCTACTGCAAACTTAATAATGAATACTCCCAATATACTATCAATCCATAAATCGACATCCCTTGAAATGATGTTTTCAGTGTTCTTAAGTCACTGTATTAGCTTAGGAGTCCACGTTGTAGGTTCATCATTATTGAAGCAATACTTTCTCTCAGTAAACCTTGATATCCACTCATATAGTTGACTAATAAAGGAGCCAATGAAAATTTTGTACTGCTCGGTAAAAATACACTTCTGTAACCATGATTTAGATGTCAAACAATGTTTTTTTTTTCTTGATTCATAAATTCTCACTCTTTCAAGATTATCCAATCTTGAATTTCCTTCTTTGACAGGTGCCACATCCACATATCCCTCAAACAGATCATGGTACCAACAATGGAACCTGTTTTTTCCTTGATGTAGGCTAAACCAGGGTCCAATTATACTGTGCACCAAAAAATCCCTCAATCACTGGTCCTTTAGACAACGACCTGGAAGAATATAAAAATCTCACCCAAAGTGACTATGGGAGGATACAAAACCAACTTTCTGTAGCCTCGAGGGACTAGAAGATGTGGTATTTCTCTATTATCATATGTATACTTCGCCACATTCAATAGATCAGAGAAACTAGTGATATAACATCATAAACCAATACTGTGTTGCTATAACATGCAACTGTAATAACTACTTTTCAACAACAGGTATTAAGAAAATATAACAATAACTTCACTATAACAGATAATATATATACATAAAAAAAACACAAGAACATCAGAATTTTATCCCATACTGTTTATTTATTAAGATGGATCTCTGAGTACAAACAATCTTTCAACCCGATGCACTACGTTGCAGATGGTCTACGCACTAATATGCGGACTCTTTCAAGGTCTCTGCGCACTCAGTTGTAGAGCCTTCCCCTCACTACAACTACATAACTATCCTTTGACCATATATCATCTCATTCATTCATTCTGTCTCTTCTAAACATAGAATTACATGCTTTTATATTTTATTACATAGGAAAAATACCACGGGCTTCAAAAATCAAGCAGATATAAACCAAAACATGTGAAAAAAAGGAGGGGCTTCCACCCACTGCTAAGCCCCTATCATACCATGCGATATATAAAAAATTCTTCATTGTGCAGTCGAAATCACACTTTGCTCCTCTAAATTCAGAGTCTTAGCCAAAGTCTAGGCCGAGTTGGGCTACGCCAAATGTGTGGCCCCAACATTCTTCAATCCAAAAGGCATTTTTTGGTATGAAAATGTGCCCCGTGGAAAAATAAATATTTTTTAATGTTGGTACATTGGGAAATTGTTGATGTGATTGTAGCTGGAAAAGGCATTCATAAATGAAAATATTTTGCAACCAACACAATTGTCAAAAATCTCCTCAATGAACATGGTTGTATAATTATCCTTAGGAAAAACACAATTAATGTCTCGGTAATAGACACATACACAAATTGTCCCATGTTTCATCATGACAGGAACAATGTTGGACACCCAATCAGTTAGAGGTATGGGGTAGATGAAACCAGCGTGTAGAAGTTTTTAAAATTTCGCTTTAATTGTGGAAGATTTCTTGGGATGGACTAGACGGAGGCATTGCAAAACTGGCTTAGTGTCGTGAAATGTATTTATTTCATGTATAATGATGTTAGGATCGATCCCTATCACCTCTTCATAAGACTAGGAAAAAACATCTCTAAATTCCTGGAAAAGAGATTTATAAGTATTTATCTCGTTAGGAGAGAAAATGTACCAATATGTGAGTTCTCGACAATTTTGGGTTTGATCGACATATCGAGAGGAATAGTCTCTTCAATATTCAGCAAGTTCTTATCACAATCGTTACCATGGATGGATATGGAATTCACAAACATCTCAACGACATTGGGCCATAAGAGTTCACTAAGAGTTTTATAGGAAATTTTTCCACATTCGATGAGTGAGCCTCTTAATGGGTTCAATAAACATCCTATTACCCCTTGCCATCATCTTGCACAAATCGCTAATCATTTTTCTTTCATCACCCAGAGTTTCAGCGCTAAAATGCATCATCCAAGCCATTTTAGGACCAATGCTCCCTGTATTCCTACTGGGATGTGACCACCTACAAGTTTCTCCACTATGGCCAATTTTGGTCAACAGCTGGTTGCTTCACTTTCCACCTACGTTGGTTCTAGAAATCTAGAAGAATGATTAGGATTCTAGAAGCTTCACTTTCAAGGAGTTTATAGACATTGTTTAAACTTCTTACCTTGGATTAAAAATTCATATCCTATCCTACCGTACTTTGGATTTTTCACCACTAATCCTTTGATTCTATCCCTCCATCAAAGGTGGATCTAAGACCTTAGAATAATAATTTGATAAGAACTCCTAACTTACCCCACTCTCATATATATTTACCATATTGCATATGCAAAGGTTAGAATGAATGAATGGTTGGATTTTGGAGAGTCTCTTCCCTTCTGCTACTATAGTGAGTGGTTAATATCTGATGTATTAGGGTGATTAGAGGTGCATATTGTGACAAGGAAAGGACAAGTAAACAACTTGGAGGATCTCTTCTACAATATCAACTGCTACTTATGGTTGTAATATCCTTCCATTTATATTAATGCAAATATTTGTCTGTTTTCCTATATGTGATGTTGTTATTTCACATATTTCAACACCATATTGATCTATTGAATAGAGTATTTATATGATACTACATAGATCTTGTAGTTTCTTGGTTTTTTTTATCTGACTGTGGATGTTATAATTTTTGAAATCAAAGCTAGAATTGGAGCTTCCAAGCTAAAGAAGGAGAGAAGTGTGCGAAAATTTCTAGGTAAGATCTTGGGCCTTAAAAATTCCCATGTTTTCATCATACAATACTATCATTCATAATCTACATTCATGTACTTTTAACCCATTTCTTATCCTAATTCCATAACTATTTCTTACCCTAATTCCATAACCCATTTCTTCCACTCTATCGTTGGTTATCATTAGTTTTCTTAGCTTTTCTATGATTAGAGATGGTTTAGTCATGATTTTACAGCAACGGTTTTTCTAATTTCATTTGTCACAGGGTTCCATTATCAAAATTTTTCACAAGCCAGTTAAACAAATTATTGCAAGTAGAGTACAAAAATGTCCAATTTGGAGTTTCGACATCTCGACACACTTCCCAGAAAAAAACAAGTGAGGTTATTCACCAAAATAATTTTTTAATACCTTCCCATGCATTGGATTGCATCCAGGTCGTGCATGTGGGTACCTAGGAGCTGATTAACAAATCTTCTCAACATGTGCAAAGTTTCCAAACTATCGAGTTTGACCTCAATATGTGTGCATCTCGAGGTGAATCTGGAAAATATAAGAAAATGGTTTTGTTAAAAATATAACCAATTATGTATATCGAAAATGGTTTCTCCAGATTCGAACTATTCTAAAATTTATATGTGGGTCTTGGAGTTAGTTTGGTAAAAAATGACTGTTTTTCCATAATTCTAGAACCTTGCAAAAAGAGTCAGAAAACCAACTTTTGGAACGATTTACGAGGAGAAGAATGAGATAAATAAAAGAAAGGGTTGTGTTTTAAACATAACTAATTAGGCTCCCTTCAAACAATTTTCCAAAATTTTTCATGGTTAGGAAGATAGGCCAATCTCTTTGAGGTCGGTTTGTTAAAATTGTTCAATTTTCCAGAATTGAGGAAAATGAATAATTCATCTTCTAAATATTATAAATGGCTCAGCCATGGTTTGTATTGTAAGCTTGGGAAGCTTTTGAAGGAGGAGGAAGGCAATGTGGGCACTGTGACCGTGAGACAAATGATTGAAGGAGTGTATGTAAGTGAACTTAGGATTTGAATCTTAATACAATTTGATTTTGCCATGAATTCTTTGTAAATTTTATGGTTTTTCTTAATATTTAGGCATTTATTTAGTTTAAAATTGATCTGGGAGTGGCAAAGGCCTAACATCTCCTGTAAAACATCATAGGATAGATATAGGTGTAGGGATTCTATTTCTAAAGAATTTTCTAATTAAATCTCATAGTTACAATTCTGTACTCAAGACTGTAATTTATTTTCTTGAAATTAAATAGATACTTCATCTCCAACTCTTTTCATACCAAAATTAATGGTGTTGATCAATGATTTTATTGCATTAATAACCCCTTTGTTACATGTTTACGATTGGAATATTTAAAGGTGATTCTTAATTGGATAAACAAGAGATCGATAACTCCATTTCTTTCAAATATGAATTGAAATCGATTATGTACCTTACTGATCCACTATAATTTCTTGTAACATTGTGTTTTCGCAACTAAGTATTTGAAAGCAATGCAATGAGAGCATTGCATCATTGTTTGGAGTTGTAGTTTAGTTTTTCAATTCATTATAATTGCAATTAGTTATTTGTAGAAACATTAGTTAATGTGCTTATGTTTGAATGCTTTATGAGTTTGATGAAAGTAATATAAGGATAAAATAGTTTCTTATTTTGCAGTATTTTAGATCTGAAATCATGTCAATTAGAATCTTGGTTTACTTAGTTTATTTTGAAGCAATTGCAGAGTGGTGACATAGGTTAGTTTGAATGCTTATTTGATTTGTTTTATGCATCTCGAGAGCTATATTACTTGAACTCTTGTTTGTTCATTGACTTAATTTAAGATTATTTGAATGAGAGTGAATTTTATTGGGATTAAGATTTAGCATAAGTTTGGTATCATTTTAAATTAATCTTGATTGATTTAAGATTATTTTATTTGGATTAGATAGATCTTAGTATTTAGATTGATATTTACATTACTTAGCTTGAAATTAATATCATTTAAAGAGTAATTTTCATTGTTTGGATTGTGATTAATATTTCTTAGATGTAGATTCAAGTTATCTTTATTTGAATTTAATTTAAGATTGATTCAATTTGGTTGATTTAATTCAAGGCAGAGAGAGATGAGTGTTAGTTTACTTAATTGATAGAAGAGTGTGTACTTAATGACCATTAACAAGGAATTTATATGCTCAGATCATAAGATGAGCCAAAAAAGTAGTACAACTCGAAGCTTACGAGCCCCAGATTGAGAATTAAATATTAAGAGATTAAATCCTTAATTAAAACTCTCAACATTTTGGTGTCGTTGCTTGGGAGTTTTATTTTGGTTCAGGTAATATTTTTTTACAGATTTTCAAGGTTATTGTAGGGCATTCAGAGGGCAGAGAGAGTACGATAAAATGTGAGTGAAGAGCCATGCATCCGCTATGGTGGGGTTGCTCCAAGGTCTGATCGATTTTGCATATCTTTGAACTTTTATTTCCTTTACTTTATGCATAGAAATAGAAGTAGGCCTTAGAGTATTCAGAAACATTATGTAAGTGATTTCATTTTAGCATTTCATGTAATTCAAAAAGTGTGGAATTCTCACACACTTAGTAAGGTACATCTACAAGAACCATAGCTAAGCCTCACAAGAAGCATATGCCTTAGAATAGTTCGAAACATTATATGAGACATTTAATTTCTGAATTTTTTCGCTTTCAATAGATTAAATAATACTCTGATCCAACTTTTTATGAGTGTGGTGAGTTTTATTTTAGCCAATATATTTTAATTTCATTTATCTTCATATTCCAATATTTAAACGCTATATCATTTTTTGGGTGTTGTAAGAACCCTTGGGTACTAATCCATGTTGTGAGACAGGGATCATCAACCAACAAGAGAAATTCAGGAATGCTTCAAATCTTGAAGAATGTCCCTCGAAGTACTTTCTCAAATCCGAGCAGTAGCTGCGATATCTCCCTCTTAGGAAGAGTTCATCCTAACCATGTTCAGGAAATTATCTATCTCTCCAAAACCAGAAAAAAATTTGGAAGTATCCCTTGATTCGTCATGCCTATATACCAAGGATATCGATGAATCATGTAGCAAATCCAGTTGGGAGCATCCAGTTGAACCTGAGATCGAAGAACTTTGACCATGTGCAACAACAAGCGTTGTAGGCATTCTAGAGACCAATTATCCAAGTTTTCCTGGCATGACAAAGGAATAATTTCAGAGTGGTCCAAAAGAAGAAATGATCCAATACCACCAGGATTACATCGTGCATTGGTTCCAAATTACAATTCAGTGAAAGTACCACTCTCATCTTCAAATACTCTTTATATGACATATTTCAAAGCTACTGGTTATTCATGCTCATATACCTTCTAAAGTTTATGTGTTGAATTTGGGCATGAGTATATCTTTGTACCTGATTCGCACATGGATTCATTGGAATTTATCTTTCACTTGAAGGAGGACATCTTTTCTTCAACGTAGTAGGAAAGTTAGTATTGTAATAAATAAATAAATGAAAATAGAAAAGAGAAAAATAAGTCCTTTTGTGAAAAACAACTTGTATGGTGCAATTAGACAGGGACTTTTCTTGAAAACCAGGTAGCTGGCGGAAAAGGTTCCCAATAAATTTTTTAAATTTGTATAAGTTCCTCAAATCATGTATCTTTTAAGTTATTATGTTTGTAATCAAGTTGGTTGATGTGGGATTCCTTAAGGTCCACCCGCCAATGAGCCTTGTCCCATCGACATGAAAAAATTATCTGGGACCAAGGTTAGGGTTAGATAAGGTACTTGGGAACCTACATGCCTTAATGGCATGTATCCTTGTAATCTACTAAGGAAATACATCATTGTTTCTTGGTGGATGAATTCTGCAGTCCATTCGACTCTGAAAAATCTATTCATGGCTAGTAGAATGTACCTAGTGCCTTGATTCCCATTGACATCAAAGGTGGGATATATTGCATTGGTTAACGATCTCCTCAATGGTCAGTAATCCAATGATTCTTGCTTATGTTCGACATCGACACAACTTATTCACATAAGCAATATTTCACATGGGTGTGTAGCGGTTGAAGTCTATATGGTTTTGATATCTCCACATAGATTTGCAATAGTTTGGATTTTTGTATCATCATTTCCATTATCATCTGCAACAACAGTCACCTTTCCTCACTTGTTTGGGGACATACAACTCCTCATGCATGGGGGAGAACGGGACCTTTAGTTCACACTTCATCCCTTCAGTTAATCTCTTCATTTCATCCTTCAACCCTTCAGTTCATCTCTTCAGCTCATCCTTCAACCCTTCAGTTCATCTCTTCAGCTCATCCTTTATCCTTATTCAGCAATCATTCCAACTCCAACTTTCATCCATGTTCCAGTTCATCCTCCATTGCATCCTACAACAACAAGTACATCAAAATTAAAGTTAACCTGAGGTAAATTTGGCTTAAGATTATTTAATTCATTAGAGATTGAAGAAATCTTTGATGATTAACCACCACATATTCCATTTTCCATATACCCTCCATTTTCAAATTCCTCATTCATAATAGAATGCATGCTACTCTAATAAGGTCACAGTCATGAAAAGAAAATATATTAGTTCTGTTGGCACCCTGTAATTAGCAAGATTGGAAAAAGTCCAACTGCAGGGAGAACATTATTTCAACCACTTTGGGATTCTAAGATCTAGCCCTCCTGAATCCAGAGAGGGATCTCTCCAATAAGTGCAAAGATGGATTTGTCTTTGAAGTTTCGTGTAATGATATTAGGCTATTTATGAAGGCCGAGGGTTTTGTTTGTTTTTTGATGGTTGAGAATGATTACTGTTTGAGGTGGAGAGTTCTAAATGCAAAGATTTTCAAAGGTGTGAAGTTGCAAGAAAATAGAACAAGCTTTGGCCAAGAAGATAGGTAATTGCAGGTTTTAGTCCATTGGGCTATGGAGTCATAATAGGGTTTAATTGAAACAATCAGGTTCAAGAGTGGTCCATGGGGCAAGTCATCTATGTCTAAGGATCTCTTTGAAATTTGATTTATGGAATGAAATGATACAAAAAGAAGGGGAATTAAACAAATGAAGAACAAAGAGTAGCCCAGGATCTGGTAAGTACTTTGAAACTAGCCAGCCTTTGACAAAAACTTAAGAAAAACATAAAAGCAATCCAGGATCTAGTAAGTACTTCGAAACTAGCCAACCTTTGATATAATTTCCATAGAAAACATATAAAAATAGAGGGAAACTTTAAGGCAACTGTTGGGGTAGAAACTAGCGGGCCGGGCTCACCACAAATCCTCTCCTAGCTCTGCTTTACCTGGTTACTTTCAAGACAAACACAAAGATAATGCAGAATGGCCTAAGATCTGGTAAGTACTTTGAAACTAGCTAACTTTTGACACATTCCAAGGGAAACTTTCAGACAGTCTTTTGGGATAAAACTAGGACCGGGGCTCACCATATCTTCCTTAGTTCATATCTATTGAACATGAAATGAAAATAAAATTCAAGAACAATATTTAGCTAAAACAGTAGGACGAGGGAACGCCAACATTCCTATGCTTAGACTGAATTAAATCATTCCTAAATAACACAGATTTGGAAGAAAACATGAAGATAAATATTTTCAGTAAGAGAAGGGTACTAGTATACAGTAGGTCCTAACTCTATGCATGCTGTTCTTTATAAGAGAAGATGAACACAGTGAAAACAAAAATAAAATAACAATTTACAATAAGAAATAACATCACTGTCGACATAGACCAGGATCCCATAAATTAGCTTGTATTGATGCTCCAAACCAGTTACAGCTTTAAGTCCAATGGTTTAGTTTAGAAATCATCTACACTTCCCAGACTAACTTATTTGTCACAAGCAGAGCTTCAAGAGCCACTGAACACTATTTATAGGTAGAAGTCTCAAGCTCAATTAAATTTCAAATTTCAACAACCAACTCAAACAACGCCTCTCTCATCTTCTCTAGTAGTATTTATAGAAGAATGAGGAGGTGGGATCTGATAAAAGATCTCCCAAGATAATTAATACAGATTAATGACTTCTAGGCCTTTGGGGGGCTCGATAGAGAAGATTACAAATGTTTTTTGTCTGTATTAATGTTTTTTATTTAAGATTAGGCTCAGTGGGAGCCCTCGTTGACTTTTGAGGCTCTGTGTTGTATTAAAGTAACTCTACCGATATTTTGTCATTAAGTTTATTTGTAGAATTAACTCTCTGGCTGCGTTGAGGCAAATATCTGATTTGATCAATAAATTCAGCCTTTGTTTGCATGATTTGAGGCACAGGTGGCACTGTGGTAGCTGGGAGGAATCAATTTTCCTCAGATGTGGTGGTGGAGAACTTCTGTCTGATAAACACTTATGATTTTCTTTAACTGTGTCTTAATTTGGGAGGATTAGGCTTTTGATAATCAATCTTAGTCGTAATCCCCCATAAATCTGTCTTCAATCTTCCATTCTGGTGCGTTTTTGTCTTCGACACTTATACTCTTCATTTTTTATTCATTTACTGTGTTTTGTTGGTGTGCAGTGCTGCGCAGGGCTCGTGGCGCATCCATGCCTTTGAATCATTGACGAGGCGTGGAAATTTGAACCCATGAATGGCTTCTCTTTATTAAATCAAAGGCATGAGAATTGAAACCCCAGCCTTCAGCTTTTTCTTCGACACAATGGAAAAACCATATAATCACTGTTTATTAGATAACATACCCAGACTTCAAAATTTTTGATAAAACCAATATGTATAACCATTTCGGGTCACAAAAGGTGTTTGCTGATGTCAGGGTGTTTATGACCCGAAATCCTTATGAAATCTGCCCTATAAAGTTCCCCGGGTCCGTTCTGGGGCCTGCTGACATCAGGGTGAGTGTGACCCAAAATCGTTTTGAATTCCGCCCTATAAAGCTTCCCGGGTTCGGATTTCATGACCACGTGAGCAATCAAATGAGACCTGCTCCAATCCGCTGCTGCCGCGTGGGTGATGATTAGGTGTTTGGGACCACCAGTTCTGTGGGACTGCTGAATTCTGTCGTGGCTGTGGGGACTAGGGCAACTGTTTTTGGGCCATCGATCTGCAGATCAGATCGACGACGGAGATGCTTTGATAAATGTGTCATACCTTATTTCTTCCCCCGAGCTCCTTTTGAGTGCGATCACCGTTCGATGAGCTGACCTCAGATCGGATGGCTCATGTCCATATCGCGCTGAGCTCACAGTCGATATTTAATTCCTGGGGAGGGCGGTATCTACAAACTTTTCAAAGCCACGTGTCGGCCTGTGGCATTGATCGCGTCCAAACGGGGAATACAACTTTCCTTTCAAAGGTGGTGCGATCAAAACTACTCTGGTTTTGTACAGTGATTGACCGTGGGGTTAATCCGGGGCTAACGCAATTCGTTGTATCTGCTCCAGCCCATTAAACTCAAGGTTCAAACCTCAAAACTGTGGCTCCATAACTCATTCTCGTTTTATTTCTACTATAAGCAGGTTTCTTTCTTTGGAGAAGGTTCACAGCTCCTACAGGCAACACCAATAAACACCTGCACAATACTAAACAACATTATAAAATCATACGTATTTGGTTTTACTGCTTCAGAGGGTGTGGGGAGGAGTGCGGCCATTGGATGGCATCAACCAATGACATATATCTGCTCGCGGAGGTCAAAGAAGAGCGGAGGGAGAAATGATTCACAACCGTTGATCGCGCAGAGATCAACGTCGGGGATTACGCGACCGTGCCATCGCAATCGGAGGTGCGGAAAAACATTAAACATGTTCCCAAAGGAAAAATCCGATGCGATAAGCACCCGATGGGTCTAGCACCTGGTTCCAGCACCAGGGCATATAATGAGGAAGTGGTTTAGGACTTAGCCCAAGGGGGCTTAAGTTTGCAACATAAAACGGTATTTGTTATGAAATTTTCAATGTTTTTAATGGATTTTGGGGGTTTGGACAGAGTTCAAAAGGAGTTTTAAACTTCTGTAAAGGGGATTTTATGAAAGGGGAATAGGGGAAAAATGAAAATAGAGGAATCTTATGGGGAGAAAAGGGGAGAAAATGAAGGTTAGTCTTCAAATGGAGGAGGGGGAAAAAGGGATTTTGCAGCAGAATGTTCTCATGAAATTAGCAGAATTCCAGAGTGTAAAATGGGCACAACAGTGAAGATTTTGGACAGAGGCATGAGGCCTTCAAGAGTCTTCAAGAGGTAACACTTTTTGCAATAAAATTTGTTCCTTGAAGGCTCCAAAAAATGATTTAGCCACCTTTTGGTATAAAAATTTTTTATAGGTGGCTAACAGTGGCTCCACTTGGGGATGGTGTCTTCTTGAAGGCATCAAGAAATTTAGACTTGTGTTCTCTGGGAGGCTGATCAGTGCCTCATCCATTGGGTTGCCTTCCTTTCCTTAGATGATATTCTTTTGTTCTGAAATCAGGTTAGTAGTCATAAAAACAAGGGATATTTCATCAATAAGATTTCTACCTACCAAATCCTACAGATCTAACATTTTTTCTTCTTTAGAGTGCACTTGGATTGGAAAACTCTTTTACAACATTTCATTCTTTCAAAAGTAGGAAACCTAATCTATTTCTACTCCTTATTTCTCCATGGGCTCAGATTAAACATTTGAGCCCATATGATTCTCTACCTAATCTACTTATCTGTTGGGATTAAACTGTCCAACAGATTTTTACTCTCTACATTCTACAACAGAAATTTAAAAGCATACAATTCAGGATTGAATAGTCTGACTTGTTGTTGATCCATGGCATGAAGAACAAGCTGCACATAGATATTAAATTTCAAAGCATTTCCTTCATCCTTTTTACAGCTCTGATTTGAATTTTGTTTGAGCTATCTTTCCTTTGTCAACTGGTTCAGATTTTTAGCTAATTGGAATCGGATTTACATATTTTTTTACTCAGAAATTGAAACAGATTTGAGTCATTCTCAGGATTGAATAGTCTGACTTGTTGCTGATCCATGGCATGAAGAACAAGGTGCACATAGATATTAAATTTCAAAGTATTCCGTTCATCCTTTTTACAGCTCTGATTTGAGTTTTGTTTGATCTATCTTTCCTTTGTCAACTGGTTCAGATTTTTAGCTAATTGGAACCGGATTTACATCTTTTTTTACTCAGAAATTGAAACAGATTTGAGTCATTCTCTTTGGAAACTTAGGTTTAGATTTTGAGCATATTTGAACCTTTGATTTCTATCCTAAAATATCTACTAATAAGCCAATATTAAACAGTTTGGAAAATCGGATTCACTATCCTATCAGCAGAAAATTTAAAACTAATTAGTCAAGATTAGATTGTTTGAATAACTAGAAGTGTGTTCTTTAGGAGTGGCATTTGAGCTTGCACACTTTTAGATTTGTTTGTCTTTTTTGGTATGGGGCTATACCTTTCTTGTTTTTATAATATCCCCTCTTTTATTTCTTTCTTTGTTTTTTGTATTTTTGATGTTTATAACCTTGAATGTAATGATGGGTGAAGTATTTACAATGAGAAAATAAAAATAAAAATAAAAAGGTTTTCAGAGCATAACATGGATCAAGATAAGTAATGCTTAAGCATCCTGCCATTGACAGGACCCCCAAACAATTCTGCTCCATTCAACTCTTGCAAGAAATAGGCATTATTACCAGTAGTTGAATGGATGGAGTAAGGGCCAAGCCATAAGTTGTCAAATTTTCCATGCTTGCCCTTGTCTTCCCTGCTTGAGTCCCACTTCAAAACTTTGTCCCCAATATTGAAATTTCTGGCCTTTTTTCTTCTGTCAAAAAGCTTTTTAATGTTGTCCTGCTTTTGTAATTCTTTGTTATAAACTTCCTCTCTGGTTTGCTGAAGATGAATGGTCTGATTTATTCTTTTGATAATGTCATTATCTTCAGTCTGCAATTCTTGAATCAACTTCATCACTGGTACACCAAGGCTAGTCAGAAAAATTGCATCAGTACCATACACAACCTGGAAAGGTGACATGCTAATAGATTTCTTCAAAGTCAATCTGTCAGCCCAAAGTGCATGAACTAGCTTTGTGTGCCAAGACTTTTTGTTTTCCTCCAACAGTTTCTTGATTATGTTCACTAAAATCTTGTTTGAGGATTCTGCAAGTCCATTACCTTGAGGTTAATAGGCCGTGGAATGCCCCAATGTTATCTGATATCTGTAAAAGAATTCAACCATCCTCTTTGATCCAAATGCTGCTGCATTATCAGTGATGATCTTGGTAGGACAACCAAATCTGGAGAGAATGTTAGCCTCAATGAATTTTATAATAATAGAATCATTGGCCTGCCTACAAGGTATGGCTTCTATCCACTTAGTGAAATAGTCTGTGGCAGTGAAAATCCATCTATGCTGGGCAGAAGATGGTGGGTGGATTTATCCTATGAAGTCAAGTCCCCACTGTTGAAAAGGGGCTTCGACAATGATTGGATGCAGAGATAGGGGTAGTAGTTTTCTTTTTCCTTCAAAAATTTGACATTTATGATAGGCAATGACCATCTTGTGTATATCAGGAAAGAGAGTAGGCCAATAGAAACCAGCCCTCAAAATTTGTTGGCTGTTTTCTTCCAGTGCAAATGACATCCACACTCTCCTTCATGGAACTCGTGCTTAACCTTCTCTGCATCATACTCAGGAAAACATTTAAGCAATACACCACTTGAATTTTTCCAATAAATACATCTATCTACAATGCAATAGTTTACAACTTTCAACTTTAGGAATCTTGCCTTTGTTTTTGCCAAACCAGGAGGTGTATTCAAATTAAGCAAAACATAAATAATATCAGCATACCAAGAGGAATTCATGAAATGGTCTTCAACAATGGGAGTTGAGATTTCCTCTTGATTATCCAAAGCATTAATCATATTAATATCGAGAACCTCAAAATCTGATTCAGCCATTAATCTACCTAGACCTTGGCCTTTGATGAGTTTAGTGGGTTTTATCTCTAAATCATATTCAAGAATAACAACAATCCACTTACCTCTCTTACCATCTGGGTCCTATGTTAAAATGTCTTTAACAACTGAGTTTGGGACAAAGGCAATGATGTGTGAGTGAAGGATGTATACTCTGAAATCTTTCAAAGCTTTAACCAAAGAAAAATCTTGCTTCTCCATAATGTTATACTTCAGAGGGGCATCCATCAATGCCTTGCTAAGGAATGCAATAGGCTGCTCTTGTCCTTGTGGATTTTTCTATAAAAGGAAAACAACTATGGTATGTTCTGATGCAAACGAAAGAATATAAAAATCTTTTGAAAAATTAGGACTTATTAGAAATGTTGTTTTGGTTAACGCTTGTTTTACCAGCTCAAAGGACTTCTTTGCTTCCAAGGTCCATTTTACCCCTTGCTCCTTCTTCAACATGTTTGTGATATTTCTAAGAAGCTCAGCCAAGTTGGGGATGAACCTTCTCAAAAAGTTAATCTTTCCATTGAAAGATTGCAACTCCTTGATGTTTTGAGGATGAGATATTTGCAATATGACCTCAATCCTTTTGGGATATATCTTAATACCCTCTTCTGAAATAATGTGCCCAAGAAGTTTACCTTCTTGGAGCCCAAATAGTGTTTTCTTAGGGTTTAAAGATATCCCAAACTTTCTGCATTTCTCGAAAACTTTTCTTAAGTGTTTTAAGTGCTCTTCATCTGTTTTTGAAAACACAGTAACATCATCAAGGTATATAATATGAAGTAGCCTAGATCTTCCGAGAATGCTATGTCCATGGCTCTCAGAAAAGTTGCTCCAGCATTCATTAGACAAAAAGGAATTTTCACATACATGAAAGTGCCCCATGGTGTAGTAAAAGCTGTCTTTAATTGATCAGCAGGGTGAACTAAGATTTGATTGTACCCTGAGTAGCCATCAAGCAAAGAAATTCTTCTAGACCCTACCACCCTTTGTAAAATATGATCCATCTTAGGTAAAGGGTAGTTGTCTTTTAATGAATCTTTGTTTAAGTATCTAAAGTCTATGCAAAGCCTGATTTCTCCTGTTTTCTTCCTAACTGACACCAGATTAGACACCCACTCATAATATCTAATAAGGACAATAATACCAGCTTCATACATTTTCCTAATTTCCTTCTCAACCAGAGGCAGTTGAACAGGGTTTATTCTGCGCAGTTTCTGTTTGAATGGTTTTTGGTTTTCTTTGAGAGGAATTTTGTGCTGTATTATTTCAGCGTCATAGGATTTAATATCTTCGTAACTCCATGCAAAAACATCAGAAAATTCTTTAAACATATCTATGTATTTGAGTTTAATTTGAGCTGGTAAAGTTTTAGACAGTTTAATCATTTTTAGTTTTTTCTCACTCCCTATATTGCACTCTTCCAATTTAGTCTCTACAGGTTCTTGTTTTGGTTTCTTGGCCACATCGTTAAAATCGAACAACTCTTCTAAAAGGGCCACACCTTAGGTAAACTTTGATCTTTATAGTGCAGAGTTTCTAACTCCTCTGTTTCTAACTCTGCAGTCAGTTCTGTTTCATTTTTAAGTTTGCTAGTCAGAAGATTAATATTGACAAGCTCAGGAGACGGCTCTTCTTCACTAAGAAAATTTTCTTCACTGCATTCTGTATCATAATATGAGTCCAAACTGTTTCGTTTGAATTCATTTCTGAATTTCATGAAGTCTTCTATTTTTTTGTCTCCATCAAACACCTGCCAATACTTTTCATTATCAAGTATGGCTGGTCTAAATTTTATCTGAGTTGTATAGTCTTTGGTTTCATATGGTGTTAAGCATGTTCTAGTTGAAAGGATAAATTGTGGGCCGCAATATTTCTTTTTCTTGGGACAAAAATAATTTGGTACTCCTCAAAAGTTTTTAAAATTCCATGACATCATTTCGGTAGGCCCTAAGTCTAGGATGATTTGCGTTATACTCCCCATTGACTTGACTAATGACTAACTCTGAATCCCCATAAGCTTTGATTCTCTTGGCTCGTAAATTTTTTAGTAGATGTAAGCCTAAAGTAGGGATTCATATTCCGCTATGTTGTTAGAACACTGAAAGTTTAATTTGCAGGAAATTCTTTCTGTGTGGTTGTTTTCAGTGTTGCAGATCCAGACACCTGCACCAGCGTTAGTTTTAGTGCATGACCCGTCAAAATACATACTCCACAAAGGATTATTATCGAGTTTGTCATTTGGGCTATTATGCTGTTTGTTGGACAGTGAAAAAGGTATGAAATTACTCTGTATCTTCTCATTCTTTTACCATAGACATACTCCTTTTTTCCTTGGAAAGGTAATTTATTGTAAGAATTATAATAGAATTGGAAAGGCTTATGTTTATTGTAAAAAGATGGCTAAAGGTTACTTTTTGTTGACAAAACAGGAATTTGATGAGGTGAACAACTGTACCAAAGGCGGGGCTGAAATGAATGTAACTGGTGCTCCATCACCGTTGAGCCATATCTAGCCAAAGGCAAGGAGATCCGAACGAATTACCAAGAAAAGGTAGGGGACAGCTTGGCCTCGGTCAGAGTAAACAGGATGATGACTAAACAAAGAGGAGTGAAACCCTCAGGATCCTTCGATCCTGAGGGATCACTGTTCACACTCATCTTATTCCTTGATTTGTCCTTTTAGATTTGATATATAAAGCAATGTCCTTTAGTGACAAAGGGACCGTGTTGTTGAGAGAGTGAGCTGGTCGAAAAGCTTTACAATTAAACATTTCCTATGTAATATAATGTTTTATTGAATCTCGGCTTCGAGAGAACCTTCTTTGTAATTACTTATGTTTGTTTAATATAAGACACGCGTTTTGTTTCATCTTCCAAGTTCTGAATTAGCCCAACAGTATTTCACTGGCACTAAGGGCCCGACTTTGGTGGAATCACTTTGTTGTTTGTATTTTTAATCCTTGCTTACTGTTGTGTGAAGTGTGTTTAATGTTTATTTCAGAATTTATTTATCATTGTTAGATCAAATACAGATTCATTTCTATTTCATCCTTTACGAGAAGAAAATTTGTTATTCAGTTATCTTGTTATCATTATAAAGCTTTGCTATTCTATATCTAATTCGAGTTGCTGTTCCATTAAGTTATGATTTGTTATAATTGATTATTGCGTAGTGATTGGCTGTCAACAGGATTGAAGTGTGGAAATCTAGTTGTTTGATCACGTCAGAACTGTAATTGCTATTCATTTCGTATTGCTGTTCCATTTCTGTTCATTGTTTATTCATAGCTTTTGATTAGCAAATAGATGACTTATAGTTATATGCTGTTGTTCCTTTCCAGATTTTGTTCCTTTTAGTTATTTTCATTAGTACGAATATTGAGTTTGCTTTTATTTCGATTGCTTTAAAGATTGCCAACTATAGAGGACACTGGTTATTGCTTCCAAGTCCCCAAATTGGTTATCTTGCATCGATTTCAAAGGGAAGGAGTTATTACTACTGTATCCATGATCGATGTTTTGCAGATTGATGTAGTTTCATTTTTAGAGCATTTCCATTCATGTCACTGTAATTAGATTTCTTTACAAGCATTTGTTACTTTTTCATTTAACGTTCTGTACTACATCTTCATAGCATTGCTCTTAGATAATTGCAGCCTCAGACAGAGTACACTCTTGAAATAAAAATTTCCTCCCAGATTGATGATTAATGTAGGCTAATCAGGTGTTCAAAAGATACCTTTTTATGACCCAAAATTTTGGCGCTGTTGCTGGGGAGAGTATATGCCATTTCAAAGGAGTGATGCACGGCTGATTTTATTCTGCTTGTGAAGATTTTGGTATTAAATATGGAAGATAAGAACCTGCACACTGGGAAAGAAACACACTTGCTCATAGCCCGCTTCATAGTATAAGCAGGTAAGCTTCTTTTTTTAGGTAGGAATGAAGGTTTGTTTTCTTGAATGAATAGACCAACTAAGAAAAAAACAATTCCTCCTAAAACTGAAAAACCTAAGGGACCGGTGACCCTTGGGTGAACAAATTTTATTGACGAAATCCTTAAAAAACCGAATCTCAACCATCAGTAGGATTTAGAAAAGCTATTTCTAGACAGCCTACTAGTTCCCTTCAGGTTACAGAATCACCATCTGAAGCCTTTGCTGAGATACACATTCAAACAAAGGGAATTGAGCAAGATTCCTAAGAAATTGAGAATCCTTGCATAAGTTTCCCCCAAGAAGGGAACTCTAGAAATCTCTGAGAAGGAGAAGGGGAAACGGGAGAAACCAGGGACTCAAAATCTCCTATTAAATTCACCCAAACAATAAGTAGCCCAAATAAGGAAAGTGTTGTTCAACTTATTCAGAACCAAGGTCCTCAATCACCTAAAACAGTAAGTCAACAGGGAATACTTATTATTCCAGATAAAGGGAGTACTGTCAAAGCCATTCCTGCCCCTGCTCATCAACCTAGAAATTATTTAGAAATCCCAGAGGGATATTGGCATATCTTTGATCAAATGGCCCAGAACCAAAATCAGAACCAACAGACACCCCAGCAGACCTCTACACTGCAATATCCTATAGTAGATACTGCATTCAATGCACCTATGAAAGCTATTCCCCTTCAACATATTCCCACATTTCATGGCTTAACATCAGAGGATATAGACGCGTTTTTGTTTCAATTTGATGTGATGTGTAGGGGATATGATTATACCACCGATCCCGAAAAATTAAAACTATTCCCTTCAACATTAAAAGGGGCAACCTTACGATGGTTTATGGGATTAGGTGGGGGTGTCATAACTGATTGGGATCAGATGAAAGCTGCATTTTTAAAGAATTATCAAGATTATTGCAAATCTCGAGAATTAAAAGATGAAATATTCCAAATGACAACAAAACCAAATGAAACCTTGGAAGAATATGTGGAACGGTTTCAATACAACCTTCAGAGATCCCCTTATGCATCTTTACCCTTACCTGATAATGTTTTGAAAACGACATTAATTAGGGGAATGAAAGATAAATGGGTTGAAACATTGAATATTATGGGAAAAGGTGATATGTATCAGGAAAGTTTTCCTAACATCATTGATTTGTGTATCAGAAGTTCGAGGGGAAATACAAGGTTAAAATCAACAGAACGTGATATAATTACAAGGGAAAATAAGACCTCTAATGAAGGTGTGACTAGTGCAGAGATTGGAAATTTGCTAGAAGACTTTAAGATAGACATACTGGGGACTCTAACAACGCGGTTCAATATTATGTAAGCCAAACAGAAACAAGCAGAAGTAGAGAAAAATTTGGCAATATTCTATCCCAGATGTAGGAAGAAACACAACCACAAAGAATGCCCGTTGGATATGATTAAAGTCTGCGCCATTTGTATGAAAGATCACCCTACAGAGGGATGCCCTTCGCTTCCTGGCCTAAAAGAAGTTTATAAGGAGGCAGCAGAAGAATCATAAGTGGTATGTTTGCTTAATCAGCGTCGACAATGGCAGCCACGACAATTAGGTATGCCAAATGATCCATTTTATTTTTAGCCTCCTCAATATAATGCTCAACAATATAGTTGGATGTGGCAAAATCAACCACCTTTCCCCAATTGGTCACAACATCCATTTCCTTCCACATATTGGCCAAATAAAAAAAACCAAAATAATTGGCCTAGCTTTCCTTTCTGCCCACCATTTTGGCAAAATAACTATCCTACACAATGGTCCCCCTCTACTTCCCAGAGTCAGGCCTGGCAGTCAAACTAGAAAACCCTACAAATTAGCCAGCCAGATCAATTCCTCTCTCTCAACCTACACTACCAACTCCCTATAAAAACCCCCAGACCAACTTAAGACCGCAACTCCCAGCCCAGCCCAACCCAAACCCAAATAATAGGCCAGTTCAGTCTGTCCAAATAATAGAACCCCCAGAATTAGAAACTGAAATGAAGGAGTGCAATGATCTTCAATTAAGGTCTGGGCGCATAGTAGAAACATAGAGAAACAATTATGCTCATATTGAAGATCCGTTACCTTTAGAACGAACATTACAAAATGAGAAGGAAGTTCAACAACAAAGTAAAAAACAAGTAATAGCTTCCTCTCCACCATTCCCAGAATGATTAATTATACCTTGTCCATTAGAACAACCTAATTTTGATCTTCTGGGAGAATAAAAAAATTTGTGTATAAAAATACCTCTCCTCCAAGCTATCCAAGACATTCCTATATATGCAAAAACCATTAAGGAATTATGCATAAAGAAGCCAAAGAGGAGAACAACCACTAATCCTACTGTCCAAATAGTTGGTACCTTATCTGATTTATTATTAGGAATGGAAACACCTGTAACATATGAAGACCCAGGAAATCCTATAGTGACGGTCCAAATCCATGGGCAGTTGTTTCCAAATGCCTTAGTTGATTTGGGAGCAGCAATCAATATTCTAACAACCACCGCCAGTCAAAAACTTGGGATTATATCACTAGAACCAACAACAACCTTATTGGAATTGGCTGACCGATCGGTAGTCAAACTAGAAGGTACATTACAAGATGTAATGGTATCTGTAGATTCTTGGGAATACCCTGTTGAATTCCTGGCTATTAATCCAAAGAACCGGCTAGAAGGACATCCATTGATCTTAGGTAGACCTTGGTTGGAAACTGCCGATGCTTATATTGGATGTCGACAAGGCAATATGACAATAACAAGGGGAAAATATGTCAAGAATTTAGCCCTATATCCCCCAGCCCAGCCAAGTCTATCAATAATCAAAACAAAAAAACAACCTGCATCATATCTAATGGAAAATATGAGATCACCTCTAACTATAGAAAATGCTCTTGATTTTAAAGATCAAACAGAGGATGATATCATTAATAGTTTTATTAATAAACCACAAACCAGATCTCATCTACAATGTCACATGATCAAGGCAACATTTGATAATAAAGAAGAAGAAGATCCTTTCAAAGATATTCCTAATCAAGCAATACCTACTACTTCTGTGTAAAATAGCAAGAATGTAGAAATTGAGCTGGGAAAAACTCTAAACATTAAAAAAAATATCACTACTGAACAAGAAGAGAAATTGCTCCAATTATTATGAAAATACAAAGTAGCCTTTGCATGGGATTACCCCGATATGAAAGGAATTGACCCTCAATTGTGTACACACCACATCTATATTGAAACATATCCAAGACCCATTCGCCAGCCTCAAAGAAGACTAAACCCTCACCTCAAAGATATTGTGAAAGCTGAATTACAAAAACTATTGGATGCTAATTTCATCTACTTAATATCTGATAGCAAGTGGGTCTCTCCATTAGTAGTGGTACCAAAAAATAACGGAAAGTGGAGAATATGTGTAGATTACCATGAACTTAATAAGGCAACATAGAAAGACCACTTTCCCCTTCCTTTCATTGACCAGGTATTAGACACATTGGCAGGAAAGAAATTATTTTCTTTCCTTGATGGCTTCAGTGGGTACAATCAAATTCAGATTTCCCCTGAAGACCAGGACAAAACTACTTTTACCTATCCATGGGGGACATTTTCCTACTGAGTCTTACCTTTTGGCCTATGCAATGCCCCTTCTACATTTCAAAGGGAAATTCTCAGCATCTTTGCAGACTTAATAAATGAAGGCCTCCAAGTATATATGGACGATTTCACACCTTATGGGGATGATTTTGAGCCTGCATCGGAAAACCTAGAAAAGGTATTGCAAAGATGTATTGACACTAGGCTTTGTTTAAGCCACAAAAAGTGTCTTATGATGATGACCGAAGGAGTTATCTTAGGGAATTATATTTCAGCAGCTGGAATTCAAGTGGACCCAGCTAAAATTCTAATAATCTTGTTAATTCCCACACCCACCACACAAACAGAGGTACGTAGCTTTCTTGGATTTTATGGTTAATTTAGAAGATTTATAGAACATTATTCTCGAATAGCTGCACCTTTATATGAACTGACTGGAAAGGCCGATTTCATTTGGATAGATAAATGTGACAATGCCTTTAATGATCTGAAAAATCTTGTTTCAATAGCCCCAGTGCTGAGGGGCCCAAATTGGAATTTTCCATTCCAAATTTCATCCGATGCCTAAGACACAACAATTGGAGCAGTACTTGGGAAGGAGGAAGACAAGAAGCCATATGCAATCTATAATATTAGCAAAAATCTATCCCCTGCTAAATTAAATTATACTGTGAATGAGAAATCATTTTTAGTTGTAGTTCATGCTATAAATAAGTTTAGACATTATATAACTGGGTATCTTGTAGTACTATATATTGATCACTCTGCCATCAAATTTTTAGCAAATAAACCTGTTACAAACGGAAGAGTGACGAGATGGTTGATTTTACTACAGGAATTCGACATCACAATCAAAGATCGACCTAGGAAAGGGAACCCTGTAGCTGACTTTCTATCAAGAATACCAAAGCCAACAGATACAGAAGCAGTTGAAGACCACTTTCCAGATGAACATCTCTTCGCTGTTACTGTCAGAACACCGTGGTATGCTGATATAGAAAAATATTTGGCAATAGGTAAATTACCTAAACATCTATCCCTTAATGAATGAAAACAGATAGTACAGTGTAGTACCCGATTCTCTTGGTTTGGGGACAATCTATTTCACACAGGGGGAGATATGCAAATAAGAATATGTGTCCGGGAGGACGAAGTATTTGACATTTTGAAAGCATGCCATGATGGCCAATGTGGCAGACATTTTGTAGATCGTAGAACTGCCCATAAGGTTTTACGAACAGGCTATTACTGGCCTACCATCTTTAAGGATGGAAAAAAATTCGTGCAGGCCTGTGATAGCTGCCAAAGGGCAGGTCGCCCTGGGAAGTGTGATGAAATGCCTTTGAACCCTCAACTAGTGATTGAACCATTTGAACGTTGGGCACTTGATTTTGTTGGCCCTATTAGTCCTCCCTCAAACCAAAAAACACACATCTTAGTTGCAACCGAATATGTCACTAAGTGGGTCGAAGCAGAGGCACTTTCAAAAGCTACAGAGGACTTTGTAGTACAGTTTCTTTTCCAAATCTTTGTGCGCTATGGTCTCCCAAGGGACATAATCACATATGGAGGACCACAATTTGTAGGTAATAAATTAGTTGAAACATTGCAAAACTACCACATTCAGCACAAGATTACAACCCCATATCACCCATAGGCCAATAGCCAAGTAGAGAGCACGAACAAAGTAATTGAATCTATATTAACAAAAACTATTGCCTCACACAGACGAGATTGGGCCTACAGATTTCCAGAAGCATTGTGGGCATATCGAACAACGTGGAGACCTACTACAGGATATTCGCCATATCAATTGGTATTTGGAATAGAACCCATCCTTCCTATAGAATTTGAAATTCAAACATTAAGAATAGCTCAAAAGGTGGGTTTAAATCTGAATGAAGCCCAAGCTAAAAGACTGTAGCAAATTAATGAGTTAGATGAAATTAGGCTTTCTGCTCTTCAGCACAGAGCATTAATTCAGCAACAGAGAGCCAAATGGCATGACGCCCATATCAAAGAAAATATCTTTGACGAAGGATAATGGGCACTCCTATATGATTCTAGGTTTCAGGATTTCCCAGGGAAACTCCAGACACGATGGCTTGGACCCTATGAAATACAAAACGTGCGTGATAATGGCACTATTACATTAGCTACCATTGATGGATCTGGACATTTCTTTAAGGTAAATGGTCATCGAGTACGATTGTATCATAAACCGCTTACCCGGGAATCCTTTTACCAACAGTTACGAGAAGATTCTACCATGGAAATTCTCGCTGAAGGGGAGAACTCCTCCTCGGCACCAGTTTGTTAAATCATCCCTTTTTTAAAATTTTGTACATAAAGCATTTTTCATTTTCTTGATTGTTGTTCGTTTTTTCTAAAATTTTTTGTTTATATCATTTCTTTATTCCATCATCGTTTGTTTTATGAAATTCCGAAAAAAAAGAAAAAAAACTAAGTTTATTTCGTTTATTTTGAGTTTTGCTGTTCCTTTCCAAAGGAACATCACTTCTGCTATTCCTTTCAAAAGGAGCAATAGTTCCCTAGAGTGCTTTTGTTGTTCCTTTCGAAAGGAACAACACTTTCGTAGATTGTTTTTGCTGTTCTTTTTAAATGAACAACACCTTTTTGAGTGGATTGTTTTTGTTTTAAGCCAACATTTTGAGAATTTTTGATCACTCTTCTAAAGGAAAATATATCATTTATATACAATCATACAAATTAAAACTTACTGTAATCATCAAATCAAAAGAAATCGTCATTTTTAAGGAAATTGTCTAGTAATGATAAGAAAAAAAGGAAAAGGGGCATGATCAATAACATAATTTTGCTACTTTATTACCATTGAATTAATCTGATCGATTATCTTTATCATGACTGGTTCTTTCCCATATGCTATAACTTTCTTTGATTTTTATTTATGGAATAGGAATAAGGGCATATTCTTTTCTATTGAGATGTTCAGACTTCTTCCACCATCCCTACTCTTAAGGAGTGTTGAGCCATCCTTTATGAATAACTAAGGAAAAGTGCTATATGAAAAAAAAAAATATTAATAATTTTATGATTTTTTAGATGGGGGATATGGGGTCTCATCAAGAGCCAACCTACTATGATCATAAGGAAGGCAGTGAAGTGGCATTCCCATCACTGCCACAAAACCCGGTATATGGTCCAATAGACAATTGGAAAAAATCAAGAAGTCTTTGGAACAGGAGGTCTCATCACGAGCCGGCCTGCCCACCTTTTACTTCTTCCCGGTGAATGGCATTGTGGTTTATCTGGTCACCAAGCTAGCACAATGGCCTTCGTCATAATATTCAACAAAAAGAACTTCCTCAGCATAAATAAAGGACAATGGTTCCATGGGTAACAAAGCAACTCTGTCAAGGTTATCGACACCTGTGGGAAACAGAGCTCTGCTGATGGTATTGGAGTCACATTTATACACATCAATAGTTATATTTAACCCTTTTCCTATATATCTATTTAAATATCAAATGAAAGTATGAATCCCTTACCTTTACTTCCGAACCTATTATACATGAAAATCATTACAAATCAATCATATTAGTTTGAAATGGTAAATAATGCAATTGTACTTATGTTTATCTTATGTTGTCCCTTCTCCTCATATTTGAATCATTATAAAATGATTTTCTATCCATTACTGATTCATCACATGCATTGATTTCAGTAATTGCTATAATTTTATTGAATGTATCATAATTATGCCTTCTTTTTACTGCTGTATTACTGTTATGCCACACTTGCCTCTCTCAGTTGACGGTAGAGGACGACCTATCATCCATTTGGGGGGTGCAGATGTCTGCATGCTGATCAAATCCCGAGATTTCTTTACCTGTATGTGAACCAAATCCCTGCATTTTAGGAAATAACAAATTTTCAACGACATTATTCCAATTCACCGTGCTGTGCTATTCCATTCCGATTACTGTGTGTTGAGAAAAACTAATAGAGCATAGAGACGATGGGAGAACGACCAATTCGCAGTGAACCACAGGTGCTGATCATTTCTGATGTGGCACGAGAAATTTTAGAAAGACTGGGGTGGATTACATATTTTATGAGGATGCGGCAACCCCATGAAGCAGTGCCCACCGAATTTTTACAGAACTTGCAGGAAGGATCCTCCATGGTTAGAGGAAGACAAATAGTTGTATCTGATGAAATAATCGCAGAGGTGTCTGGCATCCCAGCGCAAGGGACTATTTGTACTCAGAAAAAGATTAGGATTTGAGAATCCATGAAGATTTTTCAAGATGAAGGACAGAAATTAGTTATTAAAGGCAAAGGAGTTTAGCCAGCCTCATTAGGAGAATCATGAACAGAGTTGGCCAAGACTGTGCAGGCTTATATAACGTGCGACGGAAGAAAAGATGTGGTAAGACCTCGCCACCTTAAGCTACTGTGTTGTGTAACCAGCTCCAAAAAGAGAAGAAAAGAGATATAAACGCCTTAGAAATGAGCCACTTCGAGGGGGCAACCTCCAATACATTACATAAATGAACAATTCTTGGATGGTACAACTTACAAAACCTCCTTTCTATATATAGGAGTCCATGGGGCCATAATGTAATCCTAGTGGGCCACAATGTAATCCTAGCCGACCTAACAATAATAATTTAAGGGCACAATAATAACAAAATGGGGGTTACAAGGGTACAATAATAACAATAAGGGGTTACACTAACAACAATAAGGGACTATACTAGTAATATAGGGACCTAACATGCCCCTCTCCTTCAAAAAAGTGTTGTCCTCAACGCTTGAGTAGCTCTGGGTGCTTCTGTATAAAATTATCATCCTCCCATGTAGAATCTTCAGTGGGTAAGCTCTTCCACTTGATGAGATACTCTGAAATTGATCGATTCCGTAGTTGTCGAGTTCTTGTTTCCATGACCTCTTCAGGTTCCAATATGATCTTTCCTTCCTCATCAAGTTCTGGAAATATTGTTTGAATTGGAAGATTTTCACCTATAACCTTCTTTAAGCATGAAACATGGAAATCTGGATGTACTCGTGAAGAAGCAGGAAGCTCCAATTTGTATGCCATAGTACCAATATTTTGCAACACCTTGTAAGGACCATAGTACTTTGGCGATAATTTATTATCCTTCTTAGCTTGCTTGAGGGACATTTGTTTGTATGGTTGTAGCCGTAAAAATACACAATCTCCTACATTAAAACTTCTCTTGCTGCGATGTTGATCTGCCTGTTGTTTCATTCGATTTTGTGCCAAATATAGGTTATCCTTTAAGAGTTGGGTAACTTCTTGCTGATGCTCGATGTGATCTTCCACTGCTTGAACCTTCGAATTTTCCCTTAAATATGATGTGATGGATGGTGGATGATATCCATAAAGTGCCATAAATGGGGTCATTTTTGCTGCAGTATGAAAGGAAGTGTTATACCACCATTCAGCGAGAGGTAACCACTTGACCCATTGTGTTTGTTTATCAGATACAAAGCAACAAAGATATCCTTCCAAACATTTATTTACTATCTCAGTTTGACCATCAGATTGAGGATGATAAGATGAGCTATGAGCTAATTGAGTACCCAAACAAGAAAATAACTCCGTCCAAAAATTTACAGTAAAAATGGGATCTCTGTCGCTCACAATAACCCTTGGGTTTCCATGTAGCTTTTGAATTGTGTCCATAAATGTAGTAGCAATTGTACTTGCTTTAAATGGATGAGATAATGCACAAAAGTGTGCATACTTGGTATGTCTATCAACTACCACCATGATGACACTCTTTCCTTCGGACTTAGGTAAACCTATGATAAAATCCATTGAAATCTCCTCCCAACATTGAATTGGAATGGATAAAGGTTGTAGAAGACCCGGGGTCTTAATTGTCTCAACTTTATTTTGCTGGAAAACCAAACATTCTGCCACAAACTTTTGAATATCAGATTTAAGGCCATCCCAAAAAAAATCTTTCTTCACCTTGTGGTAAGTTTTTAAAAATCTTGAGTGTCCTCCTAAAGGAGAAGTGTGCAATTCCAGAAGAATCTTTTGTTTCAGTTGGGAATTCTTACAAAGATATAAGCGATCTTTGTACCATAACGAATCATTTTTCCAACTAAATGTATCAGATGTACTAGGATCTTGCTGCAACTTTTGAATGAGTGTCCATACATCTTTGTCCTTCTTCCATTCATCTCTTGCTCTGGTTATCCAATCTGGTTGGATAATAGAAATGGCACAAAGCAATGCTTCCACCTCTTCATTCTTTCTTGAGAGTGCATCTGCAACAACATTAAGCTTTCCTTTTTTGTAGATTATTTCAAAGTCATAACCCAACATCTTTGTGACCCTTTTTTGCTGCTCTTCTGAAGATAGTCTTTGTTCCAAAAAGTGTTTCAGACTATCATGATCAGTTTTTACCTTGAAGTGTCTTCCCATTAGGTAAGTTCTCCATTTCTTTAGTGCATGCAGTATTGCTAACATTTTCTTCTCATAAATAGGTTTCTGTAAATACTTTCCTTTGATTGGACGACTTTCAAAAGAAATGGGTCTTCCTTCCTGCATTAAAACAACACCAATTCCATTTCCTGAGGCATCACATTCCACATTAAAGGTTTTTGTGAAGTCTGGCGTAGCTAAGACCGGTGCTAGGCACATTGCCTCTTTAAGATGTTCAAAGGCCTTAGTTGCTTCAGGAGTCCATGAAAATGCATCTTCTTCAATAATGTTGTTAGAGGTGCTGCTATTCTCCCATAATTCTTAACAAACTTGCGATAATACCCTGTTAACCCGAGAAATCCTCGCAACTGCTTTATGGTTGTGGGGACTTTCCATTCCTTAATGGCTTTAATTTTGTTAGGGTCTACTTTAATACCCTCGTGAGATACAATATGACCCAGATATTCCACCTCTTGTACTCCAAAGAAACATTTGGATGTTTTTGCATATAATTGTTTCTCTTGCAATAGTTTGAGCACCTTGTCAACATGTTCAACATGATCCTTCCAAGACCTGTTGTAGATTAGTATATCATCAAAAAATACTAGCACAAATTTTCTAAGGAAGGGTTTGAAAATGGAATTCATCAACCCTTGAAATGTAGAAGGTGCATTGGTAAGGCCAAAAGGCATGACCAAAAATTCATAATGACCCTCATGAGTTCGAAATGTTGTTTTTAGAATATCTTCGGTCTTCATTCTAATTTGATGATATCCTAAACGAAGATCCAACTTGGTAAAATAAATTGCTCCATGTAATTCATCCAATAATTCATCAATCACAGGAATGGGGAATTTGTCTTTAATGGTGAGCTTATTGAGCTCTCTATAATCTGGACACATTCGCCATGATCCATCCTTCTTGTGTACCAATACTACAGGAGCAGAGAAAGAACTTTGACTAGGTTGAATTATACTTGCCTCTAACATTTCTGCAATCATACGTTCAATTTCGCTCTTTTGGAAGTAAGGATATCTATAAGGCCTGATGTTTGGAGGAACACTTCCTGTAATTAAATGAATAGCATGATCATGATCACGAATCGGTGGGAGTCCTTTAGGAGTTTCAAAAACCTTGGAATGATTGTCCAAGACTTGTTGGAGATCTGCAGAAATAGATGATTTTGATGTCGGAACTTCTAGTGAGCATAATTGTGCAATTACGCCTCGTTGTTCTTTCTTTAGAAGCTTTGTCATGACATTAGAGCTTATTATCCTTCCTGGCTTCCCTTCAATACCCGTAATTCGACTTCCTTTCCTTCTGAAAAAAATTTCAAGAAAAGTTCTTGAAAATTAAAAGCTACCGTCCCCAAAGATTGTAACCATTGTACTCCTAGTACAACATCGACACCTCCCATAGGAATGGAAAGCATTGGACTAGTCAATACATATTCCCCCATGGTTAGCTTGATATTATGGCATTTTCCAGAGCAATTTATAGTTCCTCCATTTGCAACCATCACTTGACATTCTGGTGCCAGGTATAGGAAACAATTTAATTCCTTGGCTACCTTACAATGAATAAAATTATGGGTGCTACCTGAATCAATCAACACTATTACCTTTTTCTTCTTGATTTGTCCTGCTATCTTGAGAGTTTGAGGAGTGGTAATTCCTGCCATTGCATTACACGATATGGTCGGATTCATTTCTTCCTCTTCTAGGGCTGGTTCCAGGTGTATATCCTCTTCTTGTTCATTTTCTTCTTCCTCTTCACAATCTATGTAGAATAATTTCTTCTCAGCACACTTATGACCTTTAGTGTATTTTCTATCACAACTATAGCAAAGCCCTTTTGCTCTTTTTTCTTCCAATTTTTGTGGTGTTAACCTTGTAGGTTGTGGAAATCTAGGCGTAGCAAGACTTCCTTCTTTATAGAATTGAGTGGTAGGGTTCCTTGTCGCCATAATTTTACATTCAACTTTTCTTGCCAACCTGAATGCCTTTTCTAATGAATCAGGTTCCAGAACGTGAACTTCATGTTGTATGTTATCCCTTAAAGTGCCTATGAAGAGATCAATCCTGTGTTCCTCTGGAATATTAGTTACCCTTATATTCAATTTTTGGAATTCCTCAATGTGTTGCCCCACTAAACCCTTTTGTTTGAGATTTATCAATTGGCTAAAGAAGGTTTTGCTCTTTGTATCCTCATAATGTGCTATCATTTCTTCCGTAAAAATTGACCAAGTGACAATTTTTTTACGGGAGCAAAGCCATCGATACCATACAAATGTATTTTATTCTAAATGTAAAGTTGCAATGCGTACCTTTTGTGTGTTATGCACATTATGGAGATCAAAATATTGCTCCATCTGTAGTATCCATGTTACAGGATCCTTTCCATCAAACTTCCTCATATCTATTTTTGGAATATGGTGGTTCTTCCCGCCAACATTAGAGTTTATCAAATCACAATTAACATTGATTTTGTTCTCATCATGAGGTTCTTCTACTATCTTTTCACCATTAGGAAACCTATCTTGTATCAACTTTGTCAAACCTTCGATGTCTGTTTTTAGATCATTCTTCATGTTTTCCATCTTAGCTTCCATGCCATCCATCTTCTCTTCCATGCCTTTCTTCAAAACTTCCATTTCATTTTTTGTTGCTCTTTGCGAGAGTGAAATTTGTTGCACTTGCTCTTGTAATTTTGATAGATCATGTTGCAATTCTTCATCTTCATGAGTCATAGTAGACCCTTCTGAAGGCTTAATGCATGTTGAATTATTGTTACGAGGCATATTTTAGAACCCAATACTGATATGCCCTTGTAATCAATTCAAATTGATTCTTCAAACAAGACTTATGCAATTCGGAAAAAAAAATACACACCTTTTTCTTGCTTTTGAGGAGCTCGATATTGAAATTGGATTATCTCTGTAATTGAAAATATTCGATATCTGAAATTCAGCCCTGTATTAGCCATTTGAAGCTTCTTTCAAATGCCACAGGTCTGACCTGATTTGGATTCTCCAAGACAAAGTTGTGTCCAATCTCCCACAATGACCTAATTCTGGACTGGTTCAGTAGAGCGAACTTGTACGACTTGCCATGTGTCACTGTTTTGTCCTTTGTCTCTGAAATTAATAGCCAAGAAACTACAGGATGTGTAATTTTTAACACTTTTTATGGCACTCCAATCCAATCCCTAGAGAGAGAGTTATTGAACGTTTCCCACTATCACCTCTTTGAGATGAAATTCAGGAGCCTGAAAAAGCACTACATTCCATAGATCATATCTCCAAAAATATTGTGAACCAAGCTCTAAATTTTTTTGAAGAAATTCCTCAGGATTTCAGCTTTGAACCATATGAGTTTGAGATTCTGAACCCTCGTAGAAACAAATTTATAGCGCAAATGCCACGATGACCTATTTAGGAGCTTGAAAAAATACCTGACTTCCACAGATCATATCTCCGAAAATATTCTGAACCAAACTCTGAAATTTTTATACAAGCTTCCTCAAGATTTTTTCTTCGCACCCTAAACATTTCAGCTTCTGAAAATTTGTAGAAAAAAAGTTATAGCGAAAATGCCACGATGACCTGTTTGGAGCAGCGAAACCCTAGAATCCAAACCTCTGATACCAAATGTTGTGTAACCATCTCCAAAAAGAGAAGAAAAGAGATATAAATGCCTTAGAAATGAGCCACTTCGAGGGGGAAACCTCCAATACATTACATAAATGAACAATTCTTGGATGATACAACTTACAAAACCTCCTTTCTATATATAGGAGTCCATGGGGCCATAATGTAATCCTAGTGGGCCACAATGTAATCCTAGCCGACCTAACAATAATAATTTAAGGGCACAATAATAACAAAATGGGGGTTACAAGGGTACAATAATAACAATAAGGGGGTTACACTAACAACAATAAGGAACTATACTAGTAATATAGGGACCTAACATACTGGATGTATTAAAACATAAATGCACCAATAATTTGCCTGCATTTTTAAATTCTTTGTTGCATGATACTGCTCGTGGTATAAGAAAAGCTCAAAATGCAGATATGGTGGTCAGGCACCATTGTCTTATTCTATTAATAGTGATTCGTAGTCTCGCCCAACAACAGACTAGCTGGGAGGAGTTGATATTCTCCATTGACGAAGGGTTAGCTTTACATTCCCCAAAATGGAAGAGGATGGCCGGCTCAATAGCTGAGCCATCTACTCACAAACAGTCCGTCCGATCAAAACGAAGTAGGAGGATGGTGGAAGGAATTCCGGGCAGCAGCAGCCAGCCCCTGAAATTGCATAGCTCATAGGATGAATAGCCTCCACAATTGGAGGGAGCAAGCCCTCGTACTGATGAAGAATAGGAATTGGAAGGAGAAATTCGCTACTCAAATGAAGAAGAAATAATTCGCCACACCGGTAGTGAAAAACAATCCAGTGCAGAGGAAGCAAATAATGAGGAAGAATAAATCGAAGGAAATACTGAGGAAGAAGAAATTTAAGGAGAAATTCGGTATTCGGATGAGGAGGAAGGAAGTTATCATACCTGTGAGGAGGATGAAGACAATCATAGCAGCGATAAGGAAGGAACAGAGCCTCCCGAAAATGCTATCGTAAGCCCTTTACAGGAAGACCAATTGGCCCATATTTTGGCCAATATGAGTGATTATGCATGGTCTCATAGCCCTTTGGACCTTAATATTGATATTAATCAACTACCAGAGTACTCTGCTATCGATAAAGAAACAACTGGAGAAATTATGAATGAAACAACAAACCCTAGCGAAGCTAGGGTTGCTTCTCCTGAGAGGCGTGAATAGGAGAAAGAGAACACCAAACCAATATCTCAATCTGGAAGCCCCCAGGAGATTGCAGAGTCAACTGAGAATATGATTCCCGAGGAATCTAGCCAAGGGAATATAAATGTGGAAGAATAACCCCAAGAAGAAGGTCAAGAAGAAAATTTAACTGAAGGCACGACTGATATAGATCAAAACCCTGTTGAGAAAATGGGTTTAGATAAAGGAGTCGTTGTTCCATTAAGAAAGAGGAGGAAAAAATTGAGATTGAGAAGCTTCGCAGGGAACGAATAAAGCTTCATAAACTAGTAGAACAACTCAGGCAAACTATTAGGGTTCTGAGAATGAAACAAATGCCTAAGCGAGCCCTTAAGAGAAGAAGCATAGCTATCAAAAAAATTTCAAAAAAGAGAAAGGTGACTGCTAATAGGAACCCTAAAGTTGCAGAAGAAACCATACCTGAGCCTAATTATGAGGATCTGGAGTAGCAAACGGCTGTTCCAACACAAGCTGTTCCAGAGGAACCTGTTTCAAGTGGAAATATGTAATCTAGCAGTCAGCACACTTTTAGTGATCTGACACTGTCCAGACTCCAAGAAGAGTTGGCACAAGCCCGAATAGAAAGGAAAAGATTGGAGGAAGACACTGTCCCAAGAAAGAGATATTAGGAATTGCAGCAACAAATGAGAATTATTCATGAAGCAGAAGCTGAAGCTCATGAAAAATGTTGGAAAGCAGAGGAAAAGGCAGATAAGGTAATGAACCAACTAAATCTAGCCTACAATCGAATGGACACTCTCTGCTCGTTGTATATTGATGTCTCAGCCTGTAGATGCCCCACCAAAAACTATGCTTTGTTTTTACTAGAAAGATATTTAAAACTAAAGATCAAGGAAGTTAGGGTAGGGAAATCCATAGAGATAAAACCTATAGATGACTTTGTATCATGCTGCAAACTTTATGGGATCAAAGTACAGCGCCTTTTTTGTGAATTTTACTTGCATAATCTAATACTTGAAAATGACTGTGAATCAAACCCTAGCCCTTTTGTTGGAGATGTTCAATTTCAGGCATTAATTTCCTTTGCTGTAAATCAATTAAAATGGCTTAAAGCCTACAACACCTTTCAAAGGCAGGAAAATGAATTAGATCTGTGGGTCAGGAGTGAACCTCATAACCCACTTCAATTTTGGGCTAGGTAGAAAATATTGATGACTAAGGAAGGCGTTACCAAGCCTTGGGGCCTATTCCAAAATTCAATTATTTTGAATGGAACAGATTATTTCTCATCCATTAGAAACCAAGCTTATATAGTAGCTAAGGTTCGGTGGAGAACCTCCAATCAGAATGTGAAAAATAGGGAACCATTTAATTATATAAATTTTGGGCTAGCTGCAGGCCGCTTGATTTCCTATAGTCCTCTCGTTTTAAAATAAGGACCATTCTAGTTAGGATGTAGGTTCTGTAGCCCTATTGCATGGTACCCTACTTCAGACTACAAAGCTATTTCTGAACTCCCTAAAGGACAGACAAAACATGTTTTTGAGGAATTAGCTGCACTACATGGTTTTAGGCCTGTCGATGACAAACCTTATCCGGCTTATTCTTTGACCGCTCTCCATGAGAACTATATTTTTCATGAGGACATGAAAAAGATTAAGCAGGGGGGTATGTTGGGCAGTGAAAAAGGTATGAACTTACTATGTATCTTCTCATTATTTTACCATAGACATACTCCTTTTTGCCTTGGAAAGGTAATTTATTATAAGAATTATAATAGAATTGGAAAGGTTTATTGTTTATTGTAAAAAGATGGCTAAAGGTTACTTTTTGTTGACAAAACAGGAATTCGACGAGGTGAAAAACTGTACCAAAGGCGGGGCTGAAATGAATGTAACTGCTGCTCCATCAGCATTGAACCATATCCAGCCAAAGGCAAGGAGATCCGAATGAATTACCAAGAAAAGGCAGGGGACAACTCGGCCTCGGTCGGAGTAAATAGGATGATGACTAAACAAAGAGGAGTGAATCCCTCAGGATCCTTCGATCCTGAGGGATCGCTATTCAAACTCATCTTATTCCTTGATTTGTCTGTCGAGATTTGATATATAAAGCAATTTCCTTTAGTGACAAAGGGACCATGTTGTTGAGAGAGTGAGCTGGTCGAAAAGCTTTACACTTAAAAATTTCCTCTGTAATATAATGTTTTATTGACTATTGGCTTCGAGAGAACCTTCTCCGTAATGCTTTATGTTTGTTTAATATAAGACATGTGTTTTGTTTCATCTTCCAAGTTCTGAATTATCCCAACAGTATTTCATTGGCACTAAGCACCCGACTCTGGTGGAATCACTTTGCTATTTGTATTTTTAATCCTTGCTTACTGTTGTGTGAAGTGTGTTTAATTTTTATTTTAGAATTGATTTATCATTGTTAGATCAAATACAGATTCATTGCTATTTCATCCTTTACGAGAATCACATTTGTTATTCAGTTATCTTGTTATGATTATAAAGCTTTGCTGTTCTGTATCTGATTCGAGTTGTTTTTCCATTAAGTTATGATTTGTTATAATTGATTGTTGCGTAGTGATTGGCTGTTGACAGGATTGAAGTGTGGAAATCTAGTTGTTTGATCGCGTCAGAACTATAATTGCTGTTCATTTCATATTGCTGGTCCATTTCTTTTCATTTTTTATTCATAGCTTTCGATTAGCAAATAGATGAGTCATAGTTATATGCTGCTGTTCCTTTCCAGATTTTGTTCCTTTTAGTTATTTTCATTAGTACAAAGATTGAGTTTTCTTTTATTTCCATTGCTTTAAAAGATCGCCAACTGTAGAGGACACTGGTTATTTCTTCCAAGTCCCTAGATTGGTTATCTTGCATCAATTTCTAAGGGAAGGAGTTATTGCTACTGTATCTCTGAGCGATGTTTTGCAGATTGATGTAGTTTCATTTTTAGAGCATTTCTATTCATGTCACTGTAATTAGATTTCTTTACGAGCATTTGTTACTTTTTCATTTAACGTTCTATACTACATCTTCATAGCATTGCTCTTAGATAATTGCAGCCTCAGAAAGAGTACACTCTTGAAATAAAAATTCGCTCCCGGATTGATGATTAATGTAGGCTAATTAGGTGTTCAAAATATACCTTTTTATGACCCAACACTCTTCAATAAGGATGCTATCGATTTTTTCTTGGAGTTCAGCACACTGTTGAACTCGTCCTACCTCCTCAGATTTTTTATTGGGTTGAGGATTGTTTTCTTGACTCTCAAGGTTTAAGAGAAATGGACGCATGAATTGTAGCTCAAGACCTGTGTTTTGTTTGCTAGAGTTTACAGGTTCAACAAAATGTTCTGACACTCCTACGTTATCTTCTTCCTCCTCTCTATCTGTCATTAAATCAGATAAGGTCCCTTGTTCACTAAAAGTTTCATCATTGAAAAGGATAAATGAATCTAGGCCTATGTTTACAGAATAAAGGGGAGAGTTATGTGGTCTGTCTTGGCTTGTAACTGTGTATTGCATATGATAATCCCTGTAAAGTCTTCTTGTATGATTGAAAACAGGGATGGTTGCATAGGTCATGTCCATCTGCATAGTTCCTTGTAACTTAGCCCCCCAAGATCTTGATAATAGCATTCCATACTTTGGGGGCACATCAGCCACAACAATATCCATTACTAAACATTTGGCTGGAATTTGAGCTAAGTTAACGCAGAGGTCTTTTATTAATCCTAAACATTTTACTCTGCTTGAGTCAAAGGAGTAAAGGTATTTATAAGGTCTGGTGATTTCTAGACCCAGGCTCTCCATTACAGCTTTTGGAATTAAATTATGAGAGGCTCCTGAGTCATGCATAGCATTATGCAAAATCTTGTCATGAACATTTAAACTTACATAAAAGGGAGGAACAGGTCCCCCTTGATACATACCTTCAATCTTTGGACCAAAAATAAGCTCTGGCTGGTCATCATTAAGATTGACTGTATCATTATTCTCTTCGATGTTTAAAGCCTTCAAAATATGGGTCCTATATACATTCTGGGCAGCTAACTCAGTCAAGGGAACAAAGATTTTTATTTTGTAAATTTCCTGCTCCAGGCTGAAAGGAATTTGATTCTTTGAAGAACTTTTCTCAGCCTTACTAGCTGCTAGTTTATTAGCAGCATCAGCTTGCTGATTTGTTCTATTTACATTTGAAGATTTTTTTTTAACAAGAGTACTAGTTGAAGTGTTAGTACTACTAATGTCTTCACTCTGTTTTTCATTGTTTTGAGTGCCTTTCTCTTTACCATTATCAGAATTCACAGCCACTGTTTTGTCCTTTTGTTTGACAAATTTAGGCTTGGTTGCAGTGCTGTTTTGTGAATATTTTTAGAGGTTTTGGTGTTGGGAGTTTGTTGATTGGTTTTGCTTCTAAGGTCATATTCTCTTTGAGACTCTATGATGAAATTTTCCATGTCTTGATAATAATTTTCATTATCATCTCTTTTTTCATCATAAGGTGTGTATAGAACTTGTTTTCTGTCATAATGAATCTCATAGTCATCATTATCTACCCCCAGCATGTCGATATCATCTTCCTCTGTTATCTCATCTGTTTCCTCAACCTCACTTACATAGTTTTGATGAAAGGGAGGAGTGATCTGCTGATCATCTTCCCTAGGTCTGTTTGGAGGTTGGTTCCTTCTAAAATTCTGATTTTGGTTTTGATTTTTATTTTGAGGAGAATTTTGGTTTTGGCTTGCTTGTGCTCTCTCAAGGATGCTCATTTTCTTCATCATCTTCTCCATCATTCTCTCCATGTTTGAGTTGGAAGTAGAGGGTGTATTTTCTTCTCTAAAGGACACTCTCTTTTCATTTTTCATTCTTGCTCTCTTCTCCATTAAATTTACTTCCACATCAAGAGCACCTTTTTGCATCTCTTTGAGAGTTGCAGGATCTATCTCTCTCAGCTGATAGGCCATATCGGGGTCAAACCCCTCAGGAAACTTGTTTAAAGCTGAGCCTTGTGGAGGCTTTAGATTTGGGGAAAGTGCATTATACACACTATTAAATCTGGTGCAATAAGCTTGCACACTTTCCTTAGTGTTTCTATGGAGGTTCTTGTAATCAGAAAGGACTTGGAGAGGATTTTTATTTACTTCCCATTTGTTTAAGAATGTCTGATGGAAGGCTTGGAGATCATTGATACTATGGGGGGTTAAGCCTTTAAATCATTTTCTTACTTCTCCCCCTAAGCTCTGAGAAAATAATCTAAGCTTGAAAGAATAATCATCAATTTCATTGATGTCGATGTAGTCATTCATCTTATCCACATGTTGTGATGCAGTAGTAGCATTACTAGCATCATACAATGGAATTTTGGACTAATAGTCATGTGGGAGATTGACTAATGGTACAAGAAGGACTAAGGGAGCATACCATGCTGCCATGATATGTGGTGGGGGTGGATTTACAAGAGGTGGATTAACAAGAGGGAAAGTGGGCTGGAATGGAGTGGTTTGAACAGTGGATGTAGGGTGAGAAGAAGTGGATGGAACAAGAGTATATTTTTGAGATGATCTTGGATGAGAGACACCTAAGTTGTAAAGGAAATGTAAATCAGGAGGTGTTGTTTCCCTACTACCAGGATGTTCACTTATTTCAGGAGATGAAAGTGAAGACTGAGGATCTAGCTGAATTATATCATCAAATGACCTAGTTCTAAAGGGATTTACTAAGTCAACTTGTGATTGTTGTAGAGCTGAAAGTTTTTCAAGAACTAAATTAGCTCTCAAGGGTGATCTGAAAACAATTGATAATTTAATCCTAGGAGACTTCCTAAGGATACTTTATGGGTTATCAACTATCTCAGGTGGATCAGGGTCAAGATAGGCTCTAGTGTGAATCTTTCTAGGAGCCACTATGCTGTGTTTTTCAAACCCAAATAAACAAGAAAAGTTCAACCAAATATGACAATCTTTGAGAGGTTAACTAGTCTGTTTCACAAATTTAAATCCTACGGTCCTCTGATTGATTTTGAATGATATTATAATTATAAGGGTTCTTCCGAGTGGAGTCTTAAGGTCTGTTCAGGATTGTGGAGTCGCCAAGTAGAATTTTTTAGCTCTTTTTCAGAGGTAAAAGGTTTTATGGTCCACTACCATGTTTATTGGATACCAATCTGAAATATTTTTGGGTTTTCTGAGTTATTTTTCAGTTGTGTGGTTTCTAAGAATTTCCTTAACTCTGTTTCAAAACTTAGCTATGGCTATGAGACAAAGAAATTCTACTCTTATGGCTAAGCTGGTTGATTTTTCAAGGTTAGATAAAATCTTATGATAATCCTAGGGTTTCCCTAGTTTGTCACTGACTCAAACAAGTTTTTATCATGATTACCATGTGTTTGGTAGTGCTTGAAAAGGCTGATTTTTGCTCACTAAAAAATGTTTGTTGGCCAAATATGTTATGGCTAATGGTTCAACTAGCTAACAGAACGAATGTCATTAAACCAAGGGATTTCAGAGATATCTAAAGTATTCAACAAGATAATAACTCAAAGCTCCCCAGCGGAGTCACCAGAAATGTTGGCACCCTGTAATTAGCAAGATTGGAAAAATTCCAACTGCAGGGAGAACATTATTTCGACCACTTTGGGATTCTAAGATCTAGCCCTCCTGAATCTGGAGAGGGATCTCTCCAATAAGTGCAAAGATGGATTTTTCTTTGAAGTTTTGTGTAATGATATTAGGATAGTTATGAAGGCCGATGGTTTTCTTTGTTTTTGGATGGTTGAGCATGATTACTGTTTGAGGTGGAGAGTTCTAAATGTAAAGAGTTTCAAAGGTGTGAAGTTTCAAGCAAATAGAACAAGCTTTGGCCAAGAATATAGGTAATTGCAGGTTTTAGTCCATTAGACTATGGAGTCATAATAGGGTTTAATTGAAACAATCAGGTTCAAGAGTGGTCCATTGGGCAAGTCATATATGTCTAAGGATCTCTTTGAAATTTTATTTATGGAATGAAATGATACAAAAAGAAGGGGAATTAAACAAATGAAGAACAAAGAGTAGCCCAGGATCGAGTAAGTACTTTGAAACTAGCCAGCCTTTGAAAAAAACTTAAGAAAAGCATAAAATCAATCCAAGATCTGGTAAGTACTTCGAAACTAGCCAGCCTTTGATATAATTTCCATAGAAAACATATAAAAACAGAGGGAAACTTGAAGGAAACTGTTGGGGTAGAAACTAGCGGGCCAGGCTCACCACAAATCCTCTCCTAGCTCTTCTTTGCTTGGTTGCTTTCAAGAAAAACACAATGATAACGCAGAATGGCCTAAGATTTGGTAAGTAATTCGAAACTAGCCAGCTTTTGACACATTCCAAGGGAAACTTTCAGACGGTCTTTTGGGATAAAACTAGGTCCAGGGCTCACCATATCTTCCTTAGTTCATATCTACTAAACATGAAATGAAAATAACATTCAAGAAAAATATTTAGCTAAAACAGTAGGATGAGGGAATGCCAAAATTCCTATGCTTAGAATGAATTAAATCCTTCCTAAATAACACAGATTTGGAAGAAAACATGAAGATAAAGATTTTCAGTCAGAGAAGGGTACTGGTATACAATAGGTCCTAACTCTATGCATGATGTTCTTTATAAGAGAAGATGAACATAGTGAAAACAAAAATAAAATAACAATTTACAATAAGAAATAACATCACTATCGACATAGACCAGGATCCCATAAATCAGCTTGTATTGATGCTCCAAACTAGTTACTGCTTTAAGTCCAATGCTTTAGTTTAGCAATCATCTACATTTCCCAGACTAACTTATCTATCACAAGCAGAGCTTCAAGAGCCAGTGAACACTATTTATAGGTAGAAGTCTCAAGCTCAATTACATTTCAAATTTTAGCAACCGACTCAACCAACCCCTCTCTCATCTTCTCCAGTAGTATTTATAGAAGAATGAGGAGGTGGGATCTGATAAAAGATCTCCCAAGATAATTAATACAGATTAATGACTTCTCGGCCTTTGGGGGACTCGATGAAGAAGCTTACAGATGTTTTATATATGTATTAATGTTTTTTATTTAAGATTAGGCTCGGTGGGAGCCCTTGTTGACTTTTGAGGCTCTGTGTTGTATTAAAGTAAATCTGTCGATATTTTGTCATTAAGTTTATTTGTAGAATTAACTCTCTGTCTGCGCCGAGGCAAATATCTGATCTTGATCAATAACTTTGGCCTTTTTTTTCATGCTTTGAGGCACAGGTTGCACTCTGGTAGCTTGGAGGAATTAATTTTCCTCAGATGTGGCGGTGGAGGACTTCTGTCTGATAAGCACTTATGATTTTCTTTAACTGTGTCTTAATTTAGGAGGATTAGGCTTTTGACAATCAATATTAGCCGTAATCCCCCATAAATCTGTCTTCAATCTTCCATTCTCGTGCATTTTTGTCTTCGACACTGATACTCTTCGTTTGCGATTCATTTACTATGTTTTTTTGGTGTGCAGTGCTACGCAGGGCTCATGGGGCATCAATGCCTTTGAATCATTAACGAGGCGCGGAAATTTGAACCCATGAATGCCTTCTCTTTAATAAATCGAAGGCATGAGAATTGAAACCCCAGCCTTCGGATTTTTCTTCGGCATAATGGAAAAACCATATAATCACCGTTTATCAAATAACATACCCAGACTTCAAAACTTTTGATAAAACCAAGCTGTATAACCATTTCGGGTCACAAAAGGTGTTTGTTGACGTCATGATGTTTGTGACCCGAAATCCTTATGAAATCTGCCCTATAAAGTTCCTCGGGTCTGTTCTGGACCTGTTGACGTCAGGGTGAGTGTGACCCAAAATATTTATGAATTCCGCCCTATAAAGCTTCCCGGGTCCAAATTTCACGACCGTGTGAGAAATAAAACGAGACCCGCTCCAATCCGCTACTGCTGCGTGGGTGCTGACTAGGTGTTTGGGACCACCAGTTCTGTGGGACTGCTGACTGTTGTCGTGGCTGTGGGGACTAGGGTGATTGTTTTTGGGCCATCAATCTACAGATCAGATTGACGACGGAGATGTTTTGATAAATGTGCCGTACCTTATTTCATCCCTCGAGCTCCTTTTGAGTGCGATCACCGTCCGATGAGCCGGCCTTAGATCAGATGGCTCATGTCCATATCGCGCTGAGCTCATAGTCAATATTTAATGCCTGGGGAGGGTGGTATCTCCAAACTGCTCAAATCCACGTGTCGGCCTGTGGCATTGATCGCGTCCAAATGGGGAATACAACTTTCCTTTCAAAGGCGGTGTGATCAAAACTGCTCCGGTTTTGTACAGTGATTGACCGTGGGGTTAACCCGAGGCTAATGGAATTCATTGTATCCACTTCAGCCCATTAAAATCCAGGTTCAAACCTAGGAACTGTGGCTCCATAGCTCATTCCCGATTTATTTCTACTATAAGAGGGTTTCTTTCTTTGGACAAGGTTTGCAGCTCCTATGGGCAACACCATTAAACACCTGCACAATATGAAAAAACATTATAAAATCCTGCGTATTTGATTTTACTGCTTCAGAGGGTGTGGGGATGAGTGTGGCTGTTGGATGGCATCAACCAATGACGTAGATCTACTCGCGGAGGTCAAAGAAGAGCGGAGGGAGAAATGATTCACAATCGTTGATCGCGCAGAGATCAACGACGGGGATTACACGATCGGGCCATCATAATCAGAGGTGGGGAAAAACATTAAACATGTTCCCAAAGGAAAAATCCGATGCGATAAGCACCCGATGGGTCTAGCGCCTGGTTCCAACACCAGGGCATATAATGAGGAAGTGGTTTAGGACTTAGCCCAAGGGTGCTTAACTCTGTAACATAAAACGGTATTTTTTATGAAATTTTCAATGTTTTTAATGGATTTTAGGGGTTTGGACAGAGTTCAAAAGGAGTTTTAAACTTCTGTAAAGGGGATTTTATGAAAGGGGAACAGGGGAAAAATGAAAATAGAGGAATCTTATGGGGAGAAAAGGGGAGAAAATGAAGGTTAGTCTTCAAATGGAGGAGCGGGAAAAAAGGATTTTGCAGCAGACTATTCTCATGAAATTAGCAGAATTCCAGAGTGTAAAATGGGCACAAAAGTGAAGATTTTGGACAGAGGCACGAGGCCTTCAAGAGTCTTCAAGAGGTGACACTTTTTTCAATAAAATGTGTTCCTTGAAGGCTCCAAAAAATGATTTAGCCACCTTTTGGTATAAAATTTTTTATAGGTGGCTAACAGGTTCATATAAGTAAATCATAAACTATAGTGCCTTCCCCTCCTACATTCACAAATATTGTCAATTGAATGTATTCAATCAAGGTTGAAGTCATTACTGCCCTTCATAAAGGAACCATCTATAGGCATTGGCATCACAAGAGTAGTGTATGCAACCACCTCATCTCATCCACAATCTCCATCAACACCCCATATCACCCACCTATTCCATTATCACCTATCGTCTCCTTCATCATCGCCTCCTACCATATCTATTGCTTATTCTCAATTTGTATCACTCTAAAAATTAAATCTATGGCAGTCAAATAAGAATGGTGTTTCTCCACAAGAAGAAACACCCTAAAATCTTCATACAGTTTTGTTCCACAAGAACCAACCCTACCCAAAGACACGATGCCATAAAATCTATAAATGAGAAAAGTGCTTGTTTGCATGAGCACATGAGAATTCTCAGGCATGGGGGGATGTCGGACCTTAAAAATTCCCATGTTTTCATTATACAGTACTACCATTAATAACATATATTCATGTACGTTTAAGCCATTTCTTACCCTAATTCCATAACTTACCCTAATTCCATAACCTATTTATTAAACTAATTCCATAACCTATTTCTTCCACTCTATGGTTGGTTATCATTCGTTTTCTTAGATTTTCTTGTAGAAATTATATGCACTAAGCATGAATATGTCCAAGATCCACCCGATCTCACACTATTTAACTTTATGCAAGATATTGAATCTATTCCACTTGTTAATCTTTTGTGGAAAAATTAATTGCACACACATGTGAAGCATAAAAAAAAATATTCAATCGCACATAACACAGTTTTTAACTGGGAAATATTGAAGCTGAAAACCCCAACTATATATTATGTAACATGGAGATCATATGAAAATCTCATACAAGCATACAAAGCTTATCACAAGCCCTCAGTACAGTACGATCGTCATACACTAATTAGGCCTAATCTTGCAAATACATGCACCGATATTTGCCACCTGCTAGCCTGCCTCCACTATGCAATCCCTGCTGAAGAATAGCTCTGAATGAATTCAAATTACTCCATCCTTGATTGCAAAATCCTCATTGGCATCTCCACTGAGTGTGTGATGCAATCAATGCATCACTATAGTCACAACAGATAGTCTATCTTTCCCTTTCACCTATCTCTCCATTGGTCTCCACTAAAACTGCCATGCATTGTAGTTAACTGATGTATTGTCTAGTTGATTAATGAGTTATTATTTATGAATTAATTAACTAATTATTCACTCCACTCTCACTCATGTATCAATCAGTTAGACTAGATACAACTAGCTCAATTGAGTCTAACTGAGTTAAATTGAATACAACTCCATAACTACTTCTTCCAACTGTGTCATAACTCTGCCACTTGAGTTCTAACTGAGTCCTTCATGCATTAGCTCCAGTAAACCCTTAGGAATAGCGTAATTCCTTCTGTCAGCTGATGTGACACATCTGTGCACTGAACTGAAGTGCTCCAAGAGAATAAGTTGCTGTTTAGAGTCTGATTATTATTAAGAGCTAATAATAATTGACATGCATCTATTTTTAGATTGACGATCTATAAATAGACCTCTCCCAATATTCTAAAAATATAATTTCATCTATTTTTCCAACTTGATCAACCATCCAAAAATAGTATCCTGCAACTTCGGAAATATGATCATAATGTCTAAAAATAGACATAGTCTAAAAGTAGACTTGCGCCAAAAATAGCCTGTGGGCCCACTTAGTGAAGGCGACTCTTTTCACTAAGCTCATCATCTTGTTGAATATCAACACTCCCTCTCAACAAGATAGGGATTATCCTTTACCCCGATACTACCTCTATGGTATTTGAATTTTCTCCTGGTGAGCACCTTCGTCATAATATCTGCATCCCGATCCTCCGTGGGAATGTACTGAAGCAACATGATCTTCCGCTGCACACAATCTCTGATATGATGATACCGAATATCAATATGTTTAGATCTATCATGAAACACAGGATTAACCAAGAGTTTAATGCAACTATGATTATCACAATGAATCACCGTGGGATCTAAATGTGAACCGAACAATCCAACCCAAATCTTCCTCATCCAGATAGCCTCACATGTAGCTAAACTTGCTGCCATGTATTCTGCTTCTGCTGAACTGAGTGCCACAAATCTTTGTTTCTTGCTGTACCAAGAAACTTCCATAGATCCAATACTGAAAATCCCTCCTGATGTGCTCTTTCTGTCTATTGGGCTTCTTGCCCAATCTGCATCCATGAAGCCATGCAACTTCACCTCATCTGTCTGTCCGTACCATAAACCATACTCATATGTTCCCTTGAGATATCTCAGGACATGCTTGCCTGCCTTCCAAAAGAGCTTGGTAGGCTTAACCATTGCTTGTGAAAGATGGTTCATCGCATAGCATATGTCCGTTATTGTATTGAATAAATGCATGAGCGAACCCACAAACTGTCGATAAACAGTGGCATCCACTACCTCTGCCGATGTAGCATCCTCTTTCTTCCAATTTCTTGGAAGAGGAGTGTCGATAGGCTTGCAGCCTTACATGTGAAACTTCACCAGTATCTTCCGAGCATACTTGCCTTGAGACACAAACAGTTCACCTTCCCGTTGCCATATTTCCAATCCAAGGAAATAATGAAGGAGGCCTAAATCCTTCATCTCAAACTCCTTTGCAAGATCTGCCTTGCATGAGTGTATCAACAGTTCATCACCTATTAGTATCAAATCATCTACATAAAGTACAATGATCAACAACTTACCCTCCACCACAATCTGGTATAGGTTCGGATCTGCCTCACTCTTGGTGAATCCAAGACCGGTGAAATAACTGTCTATCCGTGTGTACCAAGCACGAGGTGCTTGTTTCAACCCATACAGTGCTCTTTTGAGCTTGCACACATGCGACTCAATCTAAAAGATTATCAAATCCTTGACTGCTTAGTGCACATCTTCCTCAATTATCCTGTTAGAACGGTCTTCATCATACGATGATTTCCAACCCATATGCCTTTGGGAGGGCAGGATGGTCCGTATGGAAGAATACCTTGCAACAAGTGGAAAGGTTTCTTCATAGTCGATTGCCTCGATCTGTGAGAAGCCCTGGGAAAAAAATTTTGCCTTGTACTTCTCGACACTCCCGTCAGCAGCTTTCTTTACCTTGTAGATCCGTCTTGATCCTACAACTGATTTGCCCACTAGCCTTGGAACAATCTCCCAAGCACTGTTTATGACAATGGAGTCATGCTCCTCCACCGTAGCATCTACCCATGTGGGCACTCTGTCTTCCAACTTCTTCAAAAGAAGATGGCTCTGTCATGATACACTTGCTCATAAGAACCATGTATCCAGTAAATCGATCCGGGTATTTGTCTCTATTTCTTATTTTGTGATGTAGGAACTCCTACATTCTGTGCCGCATCCACCTTCAGTCTCTCAGCTTCTGTGGTACGCTTCCTGTCTTGTCTGATGTTTGGTTCTGCATGAGTGGACTCCTCCACGCCATGAATCTCCTCCTGTGGCTGATCCACATCCAGAGGCTCATCTTTAGGAACAATAAGTTCCTCTTTCGCATGCAAGTGTAGCTCCCTCTCAAGCGACAACTTCATAGCTTTCACCTTATTGAATTTTATATCTCGTCACATAACAGTCATCCAACTGTTTGGAAAATACACACAATAGTTGTGGGGTGTTTATGTGTACCCCAAAAATATCCCAACTTCTGCAATCGGCTCCAACTTCTTCCTGGCATCCTTCGTCACATGAATGTAAATAGGTGAGCCAAAAATCTTCAAATGAGAAATATCAGGCTTCTTACCAGTAAAAGCTTCCTCGGGTGTACTCATGCCAAGTACTCTATGAGGACAATGGTTTTGCACGTAAACCACAATATTGCATGCTTCCACCCAAAAGTGCATCGATAGGCCCTGGTCATGCAACATCGCTTGTAAAACACCCACGATCGTTCTATTCTTTTTCTCCATGACCCCATTCTACTATGGGTTATGAGGCACTATGAGTTCTCTTTAAATTCCTTCTTTGCTACGGAAGTCTTTGAATTATCCAAAGAAGTATTCACCACCATTATCGCTCCTTAGAACTTTCACCTGCTTCCCCGACTCCTTCTCCACCAATGCCTTGAACTCACAGAACTTTGAGAACGCTTCACTCTTCTTCTGCATGAAGAAGATCCAACATCTACAAGAAAATCCATCAACAAATATCACATAATAAGTGTGTTTCGTTGTTGAAGCAACCGAGAATAGTCCACACACGTCTGTGTGAATTCTCTCTAGGATCACCGAAGCATAGTTCTCCTTCTCATGAAAAGTAGTCTTCACAAACTTACCCATTGTACATCCTTTGCACTGATCTGACTGTGCAAGAGTACCCTTGGGAAGTCCAGTAGAAATATTCTGCAAAATTTTCAAAGTGCCATGGTGAAGATGGCCCAATATCCTATACCATAACACGCCCTCATCCCAGCTCACCACTTCTTCTGCGTTGCCCACCATTGCAGCACATCCATCTACCTCCAGCTTGTAGAGATTCTTAATTTGAACCCCTATCTTCTTGGTTTGACCTGTTGTTTTATGTCGAAGGAAGGATTTTCCCTCACTAAAAACAACATCATAACCCCTATCTTCCAGCATTGCGACTAAGACCAAGTTCTTCTTCAGACCTGGAACATGCATGAAATTATTCAACAAGAATGGATTACTGGACTCCCTCTCAAAGGTAATGGTCCCAATGCCAGTCACACTGTACCGACCATCATCGCCCATCTCTATATGCATCTGGAGGTCTTTCTCCTCCAAGTCACTAAACAACTCTTTGTCTCCTGTCATATAGAAAGACGCACCACTGTCAAGATACCACATAGATCCCATGAAGCTTGAAACCAAGCATGCGATCAAGGAAAAATCCAGCTCAAATTGCGAGGCTAAGGCCTCTTCAGTTGTAGATCTAGCAGCCCGCTTATTCTTCTTCTTCTGTGGACAGTTAGTGGCGAAATGTCCATGCTCGTGACACTGAAAACACTTCACTTTGGACAAGTCCTTCTTCTTGCCTTTCGCACTGGATTTAGAAGGATTTTTCTTCCCCTTCCCTTTCCTTGCTTTGGAAGCCAAAGCAAAATTATCTTCATCTTCATTCTTCAATGAAGATCCACCCCTGGTGCCCCGCCTTATCTCCTCCTGCACAAGATCCGACCAAAGTCACTCCCATCCTGGCAGTTTCTCCAGTCCATTGACAGAGTCTTCGTAGCTATGCCAAATCTTCGGAAGCCCAAGGAGAGCCAAGCTCACAAAGTATTCTTCATCAATATTAACCCCCACACTTCCCAGTTCATCCTTGCAGTGGACAAACTTTGTGAGGTATTTTGGAATATTGTCTCCTTTCTCCATTTTTATTTTTCTAAGCTTGTCTTTAAGCGACAACTTTCTTTGGTCACTTTTTCTTTTGAAAAAGTCTGTCAAAGCCTTCCACATTAAGAATGGAGTGGATTTTCCATGAATTCTAGACACAATGTGGTCCTTCACAGCTTCCAATAGAATCCTCCTCGTCCTTGCAGTCTTCTTTTGTCATGTATCAAGTAATGCAGCATCGCTAGATCCCAGCTTAGGAACATCGCTATCGATGAACTCCTTCAGCCCATTATCCTCCAACACCAACTCCATCCTGTCCTTCCAGGCTATGTAATTCGAGCTCCCATCAAGGGAATAATCCAATCTCAACCCGTTGAAAGACATTTCAATGTATACTCGATTTCTGCACCAAGAATCTTCTGTAGCAAATTCGAATTGTCCACCAGAACAAACTCACTTCACAATTGCAATCTTCAATCAAAAAAGCTCCTATACCATGTAGAAATTATATGCACTAAGCATGCATATGTCCAAGATCCACCTGATCTCACACTATTTAACTTTATTCAAGATACAGAATCTATTCCACTTGTTAATCTTTTGCTGAAAAATTAATTGCACACACATGTGAAGCATAAACAAAAATATTCAATCGCACATAACACAATTTTTAATTGGGAAAGACTGAAGATGAAAAACCCAACTATATATTATGTAACATGGAGATCATATGAAAATATCATACAAGCATACAAAGCTTATCACAAGCCCTCAGTACAGTACAATCGTCATACACTAATCAGGCCTAATCTTGCAAATCCATGCACCGATCTTTGCCACCTGCTAGCCTGCCTCCACTACGCAATCCCTGCTGAATAATAGCTCTAAATGAATTCGAATTACTCCATCCTTGACTGTACAATCCTCATTGGCATCTCCACTGAGTGTGTGATGCAATCAATGCATCACTATAGTCACAACAGATAGTCTATCTTGCCCTTTCACCTATCTCTCCACTGGTCTCCACTGAAACTGCCATGCATTGTAGTTAACTGATGTATTTTCTAGTTGATTAATGAGTTATTATTTATGAATTAATTAACTAATTAATTCACTCCACTCTCACTAGTGTATCAATCAGTTAGACTAGATACAACTAACTCAATTGAGTCTAACTGAGTTAAACTAAATATAACTCCATAACTACTTCTTCCAACTGTGTCATAACTCTGCCACTTGAGTTCTAAATGAGTCCTTCATGCATTAGCTCCAGTAAACCCTTAGGAATAGTGTAATTCCTTCTATCAGCTGTTGTGCCACATCTATGCACTAAAATGAAGTGCTCCAAGAGAATAAGTTGTTGTTTAGAGTCTGATTATTATTAAGAGCTAATAATAATCAACATGCATCTATTTTTAGATTGACGATCTATAAATAGACTTCGCCCAATATTATAAAAATAGAATTTCATATATTTTTCAAACTTGATCAGACATCCCCAAATAGCATCCTACAAGTTCTGAAATATGATCATCATGTCTAAAAATAAACAGTTTAAAAATAGACTTGCGCCAAAAATAGCCTACGGGCCCACTTAGTGAAGGCGACTCTTTTCACTAAGTTCATCATCTTGTTGAATCTCAACATTTCTATGATTAGATATGATTTATTCATGATTTTATAATGATGGGTTTCCTCATTTCATTTTTCGTAGGGTTCCATTGTCTAAATGCTTCACAATCCAGTTAAACTAGTTAATGGAATTAGAGTATGAAAATGTCCAATTTGGAGTTTCAAAATATCGACATGATTTTGGGGAAAAAAGAGGGAGGATATTGACAAATATAATTTTTTAATACCTTCCCATGTATTGGATTGCATCCAGGTCACACATGTGGGTCCCTAGGAGCTGATTAACAAATCTGCTCAAAATGTGTAATGTTTCCAAACTACCAAGTTTGACCTCGATTTGTGTGTAGCTCGAGTTGCATCTAGAAAATATAAGAAATGGGTTTGTTAAAAATATAAACAATTATGCATATCCAAAATGGTTTCTCTAGATTCGAATTATTCTAAAAGTTGTACGTGGGTCTTGGAGGAATTTTGGTAAAAAAATGATTGTTTTTCCATAATTCTAGAACCTTGAAAAAAGAGTTAGACAATCAACTTTGGGCACAATTTTGGAGGAGATGAATTTGAATGAGACAAATAAAAGATATGTTTTGGTTGAAAATATAACATTTTAGGTTCCCTCCAAACCATTCTCCAAAATTATTCATGTTTAGGAAGATATGCCAATCTCTTTGAGGTCAATTTCTTAAAATTGTTCAATTTTCCAGAATTGAGGAAAATGACTAATTTGTCTTCTAAATATTATAAATGCCTCAGCCATGGTTTGTATTGTAAGATTATGAAGATTTTAAAGGAGGAGGAAGACAATGTATGAACATGAGACAAATGATTGAAGGAATGTATGTAAGTGAACTTATAATTTGAATCTTAATCCAATTTGACTTTGCCATGAATTATTTGTAAATGTTATGGTTTTTCTTAATATTTAGGCATTGATTTAGTTTATAATTGCTCTGGGAGTGGCAAAGGCCTACCATCTCTTGGAATTAAGTTCTGTAAAACATCATAGGATAGATCTAGGTGTAGGTATTCTATTTTGAAAGCATTTGATAATTAAATCTCATAATTACGATTATGTACTCGAGACTGTAATTTATTATCTTGAAATTAAATAGATACTTCATCTCCAACTCATTTCATACCAAAATGAATGGTGTTTATCAATGATTTTATTGCATGAATAACCCCTTTGTTATAGGTTTATGATTGTAATATTTAAAGGTGCTTCTTAATTGGATAAACAAGAGATCGATAACTCCATTTCTTTTAAATATGAATTGAAATAGATTATATACCTTACTGATTGATTTAGAAAAGCTGTAAGTTTCAAAATATGCGCGCGGAACTGTGGTTTTATGAATCATGCCATACTGAAAAAATCAGAAGCAGATCGAAAACTTTGCGACTTAACCAACTTACCTCCTCGTTGTTTCACTTCTTTAACACCTTTCACAATATTGCGATTCTGTGATTTCGCAATTCACAACGAACTCCATATCGCACACTGCAACTTTTAGAGGTCAGCAATAAAAATGCTCCTTATCTTATGTGACCTGTGATCACATCATGATGCCACCCCCATCTTTATCAAAATCTTAACTTTAATTCCTTACCGTGCAATGTATTGATAATAACCACTAAAATTGTCGATGTGTGAAATCTCGCAGTGTGTTTGTTGTTCACACCGCCAATCGATCGTTTTCTATGCGATCAATGTGATATCCAACTCAATAGAGAAATAAAAATGGATATTTTAAGCTAGATAAATGAATTAAAATACAAAACAATTGGAATTAATCAGAAATGAAAATCCACAGAGTCGAGCCCTTTTATGGCTGAATTTTACATTGCTTCTCCTCTTTGTCTACTCCTCTATCACACTTGTGTTAGTGTGTTTGGTGCACGCATCTATGAAATCGCACCAAATTAAGCGGTGTTGTTTACCCACTTAATTTATTGGTCACAAGAAGAAAAATAAGTGGAGTCAAGAAAGTTAGTGGAACAAGCTAGAATCATAAACATACTAGATAGAGAAATAACATGCATATATAAGCTAAAACTAAACTAAAACTAAACCAAATAATCAAAAGCTCTGAATAGAGTCAAAAAACTGCAATAATCCGAACAATGGCTCTTCAGCCCCTCTTATTGAGTGCTGGTAGGAAATGAGGATGAAAGTTTAACCCTCTTGCCAAAGGGCCCCTAGAACATGGGTTCTATGTCCCAATGCAAGGATGTTTTTACTTCCAAGCTTGCCTCGGTGCAAAGTCTCCCTCTCTCTACTGTGGTGGACTAGACTTGTTGGATGGCCAAGAATTGAGTCCCCTCTATCTTTAGCTGTGGATCACACATTGCTGGTATTGCTTGGGTAATTCTGTCTAGCATAACAATGTGTTCTCAAATTCTTCATCTCATGGTGGCCTTATATAGGAGAATTCAAATCCTCCTTCCCTCTTTTGGCACATTGTGGATGGTGACCCAAGAGAGAGGGATGATTCATTTGTGTGACAAAAATATTCCATTGTGTGCTCCCTTGATGTCTAAGGAGGCTTTGGTGGCTGTCCTTAGGTAGCTTCAACTGAGGAATCACTGTCCTGGAGTATGATTTTTTGTGGTCCCGAAAAGTGAATTTTGCCACTCCTAGGATTGCGCGCATTTCGGGTCAAAAGGCACGCAAAGGCGCTCTTCACGAAGGATTATGCACACAAAAGCATTTATGACTTTCTCAAATTTGATTTTTCCTCAGACCTTAGATATTTTTAAATACTTTCTAGATTCTCTATTGTCTTTTAGCCCTATAAATCCTTCTGCTTGATATTAAATAATGTCGTCTTCTGCTTGTATAATTTTCCAGTGTTAACAGTTTCCCCCTAATGTGTGAGGTATAGGAAAAAATGTATAGATGAAATACATTATAGTTTCTTTTCTATATATCATGCATAGATAGAGAGAGACATGCATGAAGCTCAGAATTGGAAACACCCTGCACCGGTTCGAAGAATTATCATGTCCTATGGGACCCCTATAAGAAAATATAATACATATAAAAAATTTCTATGAGGCGGGCATGTCCTATGCTCATGATGTTGTGGCTAGTTAAACAAATATTTTTTTATAGATACATGTTTTGTCTGTGTCACTAATATGGTAGTGATATAGTGCTTGCTGACGACGACTGTTGACGTCCTCCAGGGCATTTGTTTCTTTGAAAATAGGTGGAATGTGGTACCCATATGCGTAAAATTGGTATGGAATATAGCTACACATTGTATGCATAGGTGCTAACTGGGACCTTCCCATGTAAGAATTGCTAAAAGAGACACTTATGAAGGTGCGGGTCTTTGACGAATTTGATCAAAGTGTAATGGTTGTAAGGTACGATTCCATCTTGACATGAAAGATTTTGTTGTAGTCAAATGTGAGGAGGATCGATGACATCTGTGTGAAATGATGTCTCCCATAGTGCCACCCGAGGATGCCCCTTTTATGGAGAGGGGTAATCCAAGGTACTGCTTCCTTTTTGGAAAATAGGTGTTGAAGTCAAAAGAAAGGAAGCCTCAACCGAATTGGGGGTCGCTGACATGAGGGTTTAGGGACCTAGATGTGATGAGTTGAACATAGGGATGTTGGTGAGGGGTGACTGAAAACTGATGGTAGGGATTCAGTGGTCCAAGGTCAGAGTGTACTAAGTAGCTTGGTGGCAGTCATAGTTATTTTTGATGGGGAAATCCCTGGAGTCGGTAGGACTTCCAGGGTGGGTAAAAACTAGCTATGAATGCCATGGTGGCTTCTGCATGGAGGTGTGATACTCCGACCAAGGGTGTTCAGGGACTGCTGCCATGGGGGAAAAGATAAATGAGATGGTGGGGGATGTAGTGCACTGTTTGCGGCCTTTGTACACTTCCAAAAGAATAAAGTAATGGAGTTTGGTTTGTACAAAACATAGAGACGAGTGCCCCAAAACATGAAAGTGTTCGCTCACTGATGTTGTGAGGAAGGTGTTTTGTTGAGCGTGGGGGCCCCATTGGTTGGTCTCATGTGTGGGGTTGATGAAGCGGATGAAAAAGTATCGCATATGGGATTATTCTTATGGATGTATGGGGGGCCAAATGCGAGGCACGGTAGTGTGCTTTCGATATTCTTATACAACCTGGTCATTTGGGAAGGGGGTTTTAGTTTGTATGGTAAAACGTGTCCTTATGCATGGTGGATGGATGGGCATGAGGTGCTTCCCGAACTAGAGTGGTATGGCCATGGCATCAATTTTTCTATGATATATGGTATATTATGGGTGACGAGCGCCATGGGGGGGAGGCTCTACCGACCAATGAGGATGTTTATCATTTGCAGGATGAGGTGATGATAAACATGGATGGATATGTGGAACCTATGGTTGATTTATGATAGAGAAATTATGTCAGGATATGCAGAGTTTTCTGGGACTCTATCATGCTGGGGGTAGAATGATGCCTGCTCTAGAAATTTTAGTGGATGGAGTTGTGAATGGTTTGTGAGATTTTCCTGCAAAAAAAACTACCTCAAGTGAAAGCATCTTCTTTATCAAATATTATTGAAAGTCATGAGCTTTAAAAAGAAAAGGAGAGAGGGCATACTTGCTAGCACTAAAAAATTATTTTTTCAGGAGTTTGAATGTGTGGCATCGCCTCTAGGCATTATGGAGTGATGATCATAGTGATGCCTTCTGTCTAGTGATTAGATACTCTAAGCTCTAGTTTTCCCTTGGGATTTGTTACTTGGCTCCTAGTTTTGATTTCAGTTGGGGTTGCCCCTAGACTGAGAACATGGGGGGCATTGCTGGTTACTGTCCCTTGTCTAGGATCTCCCCTTTTGTTTTTTCCTTGGCTTCTTTTTGTAGTATTTGGAAGATTTTCATAATTCTTCTGGTTGTACGGTTGCTGATGAGCCTAGGAAGGGTTGCACTAGATTTACTAGCGCATTATGTTGTGCTAGTGGTCCATTATGTGCGGGGAATGGGGGATATCTGTTCCCTTGTCCCCGTTTGGTATATGAGTGCTGGGGTGACTTTCATGGTAGCTAGGTTGTGATATGTTCTGAGTAGAACCGTATGATTATCCAGGGTATTGATTACTGCTGCCTAGGTGTCCTTGGGCCAAAGACTCGATCGAATCGTCTATAGAATCAACATGCATGGTACTACTGCTGCATAGGTGATCTTGGGAAAAAGACCCAATCAAACCATCTGCAGGATTAATGCGCATGGTACTACTACTTCCTAGGTGATCTTGGGTAAAAGACCTGATCAAGCCATCTGCAGAATCTACCTACCTGGGTGTTACTGCTGCCTAGGATATCTAAGGTCGAAGAACTGATCAAGCTGACTACAGAATCTACCTACCTGGTAACTCCCTGAGTATCATGGGTGTTACTGTTTCCTAGGTGATCTTGGGTCAAAGACCTAATCAAGCCGTCTACAGAATCTACATATCTGATAACTCTTTGAGTATCATGGGTGTTACTGTGACCTAGGTGATTTTGGGTCAAAAACAAGATCAAGCCGTTTGAAAAATCGACCTACCTAGTAAATCTCTGAGTATCATGGGTGCTGCTGTTGCCTAGGTGATCTCAGGTCAAAGACCCATATAAAATCATTTGCATTAGACGACACGCCTAGTAACTCCCCAAATATAGATTAATGCTACCTAGGTGACCTTCAGTCAAAGACTCGATTAAACCATCTGTAGTAATTGACGCGCATGATAACTCAAGAGGATGAGGCAACCAGGTTCCCCTATCCCTGGTTGGTGTATGGTGGCTTGGGAGGAGGAGGGAAAAATTAATGTCTTTCTGGTGATCTTCACTCCTCCTGCAGGTACAGGATGACACGAGGTTCATCTCCACCAGACTAGGTGGAGGGATCCTCTTGATAGGATCGCTCGATGGCGTGTAAGGCATCCCTATATCGTGGGATCTCTGGGAAATGATGGGTATAGTTCCCATAGTTGCTGTAGATAACACATGCATTATTGGTACGCAATGATTTTCCTTTTCCTTTGGTGGCAGGTTCCTTTTTACGGGAATGCAACGTCACGATGTTTGCATTAGAGCCAAGGAGTGGCTTTAATTCATCCAACTATGGGAATATATGGGTAGGGTGCCCTATTACGTTGCATATGGCGTAGACTGGTGATTCCTGTCATATGGTGGGAGTATCCATATTATTTCCTCTCTTCTCAATTTTATTAGCCGTAATAATTGGTTTTACGATGGAAATTTCCATTGCAGGGGTGGTTTCAACCGTTTCTTTAACGGGTGGGGCCTCCTCTAGATTAAGGGGCTTCAAACCTATGGCAGTGATGTGAGTGGCTCCTATTCCAGTAGGGGGAATGAGGTACCAAACTAGTATTTCCAATGATATTTTTGGTAACACTAGTGTTTCCAAAACCTGCTGGGAGACAAAACCAGCTGGGGGGTAGAGGAAAGGGGTTTGGGAAGTAGTGTAGGCTAGAGAGGCTGCCGTGGCTGATGACTCGGTGCCATTAATGCTCTTGTACATGTCCTGAATAGCTTCGATGCTTGATGTGGACATCATGCACACCAGAGAACTTGTGACATCAGGTGATGAATCAAGGATAATGGGAGGATCTCCTAGGAATGATCCTAGAATAGATGATGGTTGGAACTGGCCAAGGCCATATTCTTGCTACCATGAAAGCACATTCAAGGATGTATCTACATAGGGTAGAATTACATCAATGTTTATTAGGGGTCACTTCTCGCTATGCGTCAATTGGTCTACAATAATAATGCGGTTCTTGTGGGGGAACATCATAATGTGGAAGATGGAGGAGGCTATGGCTAACATGGCGTACATATAACTCCACCCAAGGAGTATATTATAATCCAAGTGAGCGTCCAAGACTTCAATGTCTATGAAAACCGTCTTTCCAGCTAAGCATATTGGGAAATTTTGGTAGAGGCCGATGGGGGTCGAAGGACGACCATCATATGCTCTAAGCATGATGATTGAGGGTTTTATTTTGGGAGATCCTAACTTCTGCCAAACATTTTTTGAGATGATGCATGTGGATGCACCCTCGTCGATAACACATCGGTGAATTGTGATATTCTGGACTAACACTGGTATCTGGAAGGCGACCATAGAAGGAGGCCTAAGGGTGGATTTGTCTAAGTCAAAGGCCATTAGGTGTGTATCGACATGGTCGATAACACCTAATGTGGAAAGTAAGGCTTTTTGTTGTTTTGGGCATGACTACAATACTTCCAAAGCTAACATAGAAACGAGAGATTGTGCTAAATAATCCATGATACTATAATTATGGGCCTCTTTGGAGTAGTTTCTTGCTTTCCTATTAGGTTCCTTCATCATCCTTGTCAATGGTTCGATAGGCATCTTTGAAATGGTCAAAGGTGTAGTCCGGGCACTAGTACTTGCCCTTGACATATTGGTGTCTGGCGGGGTGTCGTAATTTCGATTTCGTGTTTGGAAAAACATCCCTTCGCCATTCATGTAGATTTTGTGGCTACTTTTCCTGGAGTCATCTGCATTTTGTTGCTGAGTGCTTACGGTCCCTTAATGGGAGAAAGGTTCCTGCATCACAACTGGTTGCTAGGAAGATCCTACTTGTCCTCGATTACTATGTAGCTTCTTCAACTCATGGAGATCGAGACAGTGGTGAGTATAATGGATGTACTCACCACATATCAAACAAGAATTGTTTGTTTGGAGTGGTGGTATTTTTCTCTGCCATTGGGCATTTCTTGGCTCCTGGCTCTAATTCCGGTTAGAGATGCCTCTAGACTGGGATCGCGGCGGGCGTTGCTGGTTGTTGCCCCCCTGTCTAGGATTCCCTTTTGGCTTGTTTTTTTATTTTATCTTCACCACGTTAGGAGGGTATTTATCCTGGTTATATTGGCGAGGTTGGTTTTGGGAAGGCTGCACACAGTTCATCTGTGCATTGGTTTGCATAGGCGGGTCTTGTGCTGGGGACTGACAATAATGCGGTCCCTGGTTTAAACCTGGCTGTTGGAGGGGAGCTCTTCTGTCAGTGTTTCTATCTGCGTATTGGGTCCCCTAAGTTGGAGGATAGGATCCTCCATGGTGATACGCTAGCGCTATTTTGGTCAAATTTTGTTGAGGAATATGATGGCTTTGAAAACCGGGTTGAGGTACATTATGGGTAGAACTGTACGTGTAACTGAGGTTTTGAATACTGTTTCCTAGGTAACCTTGGGTCAATGACCCAATTAGTCCGTCTGCAGAGTTCGATGTGCCTGAAAATTTTTGATAAGTTTGCAGGTGTGGGGTGTTTGGCAGGATATTGTAAATGTATCTTGACTGCGTGTAAATCAGCCAAGCTGTCAGGCTTTGCTGATGGTGTCCTCTTCGGATGTGGGCCGTTGTTGCACCACATCCTTTGAAATCTAAGCTGTGAGAGTTTTTAGGAACAAATATGAAATAAATAAGTCCTCAAGTTTTTCTTTACATAAACTATGACATCGTCTCCATTCATGGAGATGGTCCGAGATATGGACGGTGGGGGTTTGTCTAAAATGTGTCAGTAATTCCATTTCAAAATCATGGTGAATGGGTAACTGAAAATATGTTAGGAATGTGGTAGCGAGGGTGATAAAGGTTCCATGTGAAGCAGAGGGTTGCTCCATGTACCATTTCATAGCTACTCCTGTCAGAGTGGGTTGAAATAGTATCAACCGAATAGTGTCATCAATGATATTGTTTGATGAGCACCACAGGTGGAAGGTCATGACATGATTACCTAGGTCTTCTGCTTTGTTTCCTTCAAAATTTGGAATATCCGAAGTGATCCGGATTTATGTAGGAACAAAACAGAATAAACATATAACCATAAATACAAAGATTCAGTGGAAATAACACTTCATTTCATTAATATCAAAGAACTCAAATTTGCTTACAGACAGAATGGAAATAAACTAGCGAGGGCATTGGTAGCTATCTTTGAGAAGAGATGTGGTGGCTACAAGCTTCTGAGCTGAGCTAAAATTAGGCTCGAGGGCCTATTTATTATTTATAAATAATGGAAAACCATAAACATCCAAAACCCTAACCCTAGGAGATGAAGCGCCAAAACTATGGGCCCCGTTTGGGTAAATTGGTGGTTCAACTTCCCGGGGACATAACTTTGGCATACGATCTCCGTTTGACGTGAACCATACCTCGTTAGAAAGATCTATCTGACAACTAAAATTTTTGAGTGAGAAACATCAATCCATAGACCCATGTTGCTCCCATTTTTCCCAAAAAATGTCGTTTAGGGCCTCAAAATAGCTCCGAAAGTTCAGGACCCGAAAAACTGCTAAAAATAGTAAGTTGTGCCGAAGATGAAAAATTGAAAGAGACAATGGCGGGGCCCCAAGTGGAATAGGTGAGTGACCACCAATATCCACCTGGATCATTCCTCCCCCCTTAGGAAGCAATGGTCCCCATTGCATTAAGTTCCTCCATGAGATGAGGAAATTTCTACTGAAATTGGTCCCTGCTGAACCACTTTCCTTGGTGTAGGAGTTGGCCAGCTTTGAAAACTTGATACAGTTGGATCTTTTGTTGGCAAGTGTTGTTGATTTGCATGTCCATGATACAATATGTGGTGGCCTATTCCATGCAGTATAGGTTTAACTCTGCTGGTGTGAGTTTCTCTGCAATGTCAGAGGTGTCCAGTAGAGGTGGGAAGTAAGGACGAAGGCAGTCCACATTGAATATTGGGTGCAGACCAAGGAATGGTGGAATACTGAGTGTTAGAAAATTAAATATTACAGAGCAATGAAACACATAAAATATGCAGAAAATATAAGCACACAAAACACATCGAACCAGAGAGACACAGAGATACGTGGTTCACCCAGTTTGGGCTACGTCTACCCCGAACAGCCAGTCCTTCCTTTCTATTATTTGGAAAAAAATGAAGCGACAAAACCTACAGTAGATCCGCTGTAATATCTTCTGTTCTCTCTCACAGTCTCCCTATCTATTTTCCACTCAGAGAATACACATACAATACGCAACCACAATAAAATACCCTCATAAAAGCGAGGGGTTGCCTTCTAGGGCAAAAAACCCTAAACTAAACATAACTTCTACTGTTAGATCATCTGCCTAATGAATGCCCTAGATTGAATAGAAATTACTATACTTTTACAAGGAAATTTTACATCTATTTTTGGCAAGTCCCCCCCGCACCCCCCCGTGTGCAAGGGTGTACAATTTTCCTGGGGTATACATCCAACTAAAACAAGGATCTCTGAATCAGAAAGAAAATCAGGCTCCACACCCAACACTAAGCTCGAAGGAATTGTTCCCTACAACCTTGGTGATGGTGTACGACTTGTGTTATGCCCCTATAAATTCCTTGACAAGCAAGCAAGGGGATAATTTGTTTTATGAGCCTTCAAGGAATGCATTTCTCTTGAAAACACATCATCCTTGAAGCCTTTTCATGCTCTCTGCCCTTTGATTATTTCCCTCTGCTGTTCTTGAGTCAATAAGCCTTACTGATGATGATAAATTGTGCTCCTAAAGGCCTTCATTTGCCCCTTGTACCCCTGCAGAATTCTTCATTTCATCCCTTTTCCCCTTTTTCAAAGCCTCCTTTTCACCCCAAAATCCCTCCCTTAGTCCTTCTAAATCATCCCAAAACCCCCCTCTAAATCCTACACACAACCCTGGTGTGGTTTAAATTCCCCTGCTTTCCCCTATTGTTACCCTTTATTGTCCTTAAAATGCACTAAAAATGGGCCAAAAAACCATATTTTCCATATAAGTGGGCTTAGCACTTTTCGGCCCTAGCCTCCTCAACCTTTTCTCCACGTGACCTGGGCGCTAGAACCAAGCGCTAGCCCAGAGAGCGCTTATCGCAGATGGATATCGGGCACATTATTAGCTGTCGATCTGATTAGATCGGATGGTATTCGCAGATCAGTGCCACACTGTGGCCCACCCCGTTCACTCCTCCGATCACCTGTCCAGCATCGATCTGACCCGCAAATCAACGGTCCGTATTTCACCCGCCTGGTGGTCCCCATAGCCGCCCCTGTTCGAAAACCACCGGTTTCCATCGCACCACCTTTGGGAGGTGGGTGATTTTTTTCATTTTGGAGCGATTCCACTCATTGCCTAAAATGTGGCTCCACACACTGTTTAAAAACTTCCCCCCATCCCGCGTTAAAGTTGGGCGTTTGACCTGGCACGATATGCATGTATGTCGTCCGATCTAGGGCTGCCCATCCAACGATCATCGCGCCACTGAGCTGCGCGAGAATTAGCCCAAGGAAAAATACACCCATGGCCCACCATCTGTCTCCCTCCTCCGTGTCCTCAACCATCGATCTCCTCCTGAGATCGGATGGTCCAGATTTAATGCATGCCCCGTCATCAACCAGGTCCCACCATGTCACCATTCCACATGTTTTTTTCGCATTGTCGTTGGCTCCCCTGTATATTTCATTCAAAGGCTAAGGTGTCAAATTTCCGCATCCTGCCAACTTTCGCCATGACCAGTTTCCACTATTCGCTGCATTTTCTGCCATCAACCTACAATTGTTTTTGAAATTTCACCAGTCTACACATCCATTCTCATTGACCCTGCTGCATTCACCATCGCCATGCATGATCTTCTTAACATATTTCGTGTTTTGCAGGGTTACAAGCAGGCGGAAAACGTCCATGGTTCACAATCACTGTTATAGTGGCAAGGAATGCAAGGAGGACCATGTTCAGAGATCGAAATCATGAAGAAAGGCCTGAGAAGACATTATGACAGGGCTCACATTAAAAGAACAGAGTTTAGACTCTGTAAAACCTTCCCCAGATCCATTAAAGCACAGATTTCACTGACAAAGGAAATCATAGAGCGGCTAAGAGTATTAGTGGGAAAACAGAGTGTTTAGGGCCTATCATTGAATATTTTGAGCCTTAATCCAATGATTTGAAGGTGGAGTACCAGATCGAAGACATAACGGATCACACAGAAGGTCCAACGCACAGAAAATGATAGTACCAGGTTTTCACATCAACAAAATGTTCTTTCCACAAAGGACGAGTTGCCCATACTATCTCCATTCTATACCGTGTTCCTGAGGAAATTCCAGCCCTGACAACAGTCCTATGCTCTCAGAAGCATTTGTTACAAAATATGGCAGACCCTAGCATCATTATTCTACCTTTTTGTTTAATTCACCAGAGTGCTACAACAAGTACATCAGAGACATGCCTGGAGTAAATGGAAGCCTGTCGAAGACGACTCTTTCATCCAAAAGAGTACTAGAGATAAATGCCCAGAATTTAAAACAGAATAAGTCCTCATCCTTCTTCCTCTTTTGAGTTTAATGCTGCATTTATTTTTCCATCTACCTTCCCTGCTCCACTTTAGCTATAAATTTCATGAAGAAACTCATTGTAAAGGTTGTTGTTGATCAGTTATCAGAGAATTGCAAGCTGTTTCTTTTGAGACATAGTCTCTATGTAAAATTGTAAGATAGGCTGAGGAAGATGTTTTCAGTTTGAGTATTCAAGCTATTGGAAATGTTGTACATGACTGGTGTTTCTCTTTAATATGACAGGCACATTTCTTTGGATCCTGATTTAAAGCAGCGATGATGCTTTTCTATCTCTGTATTTGTTAACTAGCAGTCCATTTCATTTCATTTCTACTGGCTTGCATCAGAAATATGGCATAGGATTTACCCTTGTTAGGTACCCTATGTTTTTTCTCTCCTTGCCTTCAATGTTTTCTGATGTATGTGTTATATGAGGATGGTTTTCAATTAATTTAACCAGTGTAGTGGTATGATATATCGCTAGTTGATGTATGAATTAATGAAATCTATCTTTAGATGTTCTTGTTAGGATTTAATTGAATGAATTGGGAACACTGGGAGGTATAGAAATTCGCCTCTATCTCACTAGGATCCTTTTCAGTCAATTGAATTTTTCCAAGTTCCCTCGAGTTGGGAGCCGAAGCATTGAGAGTTCAAAGTCTCTCTCTGATCTTAGGTTCTCAACTTTATGTTCCAAATCTTTAATGTTTCTTGCCTGAAGAGTTTAATTTTCAGGTTTTGGATCACAGGCTGTTCAATGGCATGTCTTGTCCCTGGATCTAACTTCTGAAAGGTCACCTTGGAGGTTTCCTTGCTTTCACCCTCTCTTTTACCATTTCATGTCACACTATCATCTGTAAGATCCAATGCTTTAGATGACTAGCCCAACTGAAATCCTGCATATTGAATAGTAAGTAAACCCTTTCCTGAATCCATTGCCCAATGGTCTTGAATGTTCCCTGATGATATTTCCTTTGCCTAGAATCCTCTTTGCTCAGCCTTGTCTTATACTGAACCCTTCTTCCTGATTCCCAACAACCAAACAAAATCAAACAAACAAACCCTGTGCCTATAACTAGCCTAATATCTCAAAAAAAGAGCTCCAAAGACATAAACCCTTTGCTTATATAGAGAGATCCCTCTATGGACCCAGGAGGGCTAGATCCTGAGGTCTGAAGTGGTTCTGATGTTGTCTCATCTTTTGTTCTTGCCAACCTAGCCAAAACATGGGAAACCCAACAACTTGTACCGGAGTAGGAGAAGCTTGCAATGGGGTCCAGTGAGGTGCTCCTTCTGCAAATGTAGCCATACTTTGTCGCCCACCTAGAAGTTGTGTGGCACCTGATGTTGATCATGGCATTGCTTGTACTTAGCATTGGCTCTGTCGAATATGTCATGAACCTATTGGTGGATGTGTTGAATGCGCTCGAAGAAGCTACTTGTTCTGTCAACTTCAAACTGGACATGAGCTGAATCGGCCTAAGTAGCCACAAATGGCATGGCTACATCAATGGGACATAGTGGCTAGAATCCCAAGCCCACCTGAAAGGGGCTATGGCCAATTGAATTGTGGAGAGATGGTTATAAATATGTTGTACATAGGTGAGGCTCTCGTCCCATGTGTGTGGATGCTTTGAATTGTACATGCGCAGAATGTGTACAATCATTCTGTTGACGACCTATGTATGGCCATCTGTTTGGGGATGGAAAGATGTGGACTTGGTGAGCTTGGTGTCCAGCATTGACCAGAGGCTAGACCAGAATGTGCTGAGGAACCTGCTATCCCGATCTGATATGATAGACTGTGGGATCCCAAAATGCACCCACACTCATTCAAAGAAGAGTGTAGCAGTGGCTTCTGTTATGATATTATTCTTGCAGGTTGCCATAATGGCCATCTTCTATAATCTGTTGACGACCATGAAAATATAGTCATTTACATTCTTAGTAGAAGTCAGGCCCGACATGTAATCCATGGAGATGGATTCCCAAGGTCGACTAGGGGTAGGTAGTGGAGTATATAGGCCTTGCTTCTTGATGGTCGGTTTGGCAATGGCACAAGCAGTGCAGGATCTGATGTGCTTCCTGACATCCTTTCAAAGGTTCAGCCAATAGAAATAATTTTGCAGTACTGCTATTGTTTTCTTGACCCCGAAATTCCCAGCGACTCGACTGTAGTGTGCTTCCCATATCATCTTTGAACGCTCACTTGAAGGAACACAAAGGTGTCCCAAGTGAGATAAAAGTGCATCTTGGAGGTGAAAATTTGGAACTTGCATACCCCCCAAGAGTGCCTTGTAAGTGTGGTCAAATTCTAGGTCTCTCTCATAGAGAAGCAGCCAATCAGAATTCTTGTGCCCATAAGAGTTGAGAATGGTGGTGAGCACCATGATCGGTGGTTGGCTGAGGCAATCTGCAACATTATTGGTGCTACCCTTCTTGTACTTGATGTTCAAATGAAACTGTTGTGGATATGTGGACGAATTCTGATGGTGATCATTCTGCAACTTCCCTTGTGTCTGTATGAACTACAGGGGACGGTGGTCTGTGTGGATGATTGTTTCCTTCCGCAAAATGTAATGCTTCCATTGTCGATAAGATTGCACAATGGAATACATTTCTTTGTCATAAGTGCGATACTTGCGAACCATGTCAAACAATGTCTCACTGTGATATGCCACTAGATGTCCTTGTTGAGTAAGAACTGCCCCAATAGCATAGTCATAGGCATATGTCTTGATCTCAAATGGTTGTTGCAAGTGTGGTAATGTGAGCACTGGGGTAGAACAGAGGGGATTTTTCAATTCTGCGAATTCCTACTGTTGAGGTTCCAACCAAAAGAATTTTTCTCTCGCTCCTCCCTTAGTGACTTGACTCAAGGGCCAAGTAATATGAGAGAATCTGAACACGAACCTACGGTAGAAATTAGCAAGAACCATAAAGATGGGAAGCTCTGTTACAGTGGTTGGGGCTAGCCAATCCTGAATGACTTGGATCTTGGTTGGATCCACATGCACCCCCCTTTCATCAATAATGTATCGCAGATATTGAACCTAGGTCATGCCAAAAGTGCACTTCTCCAAATTGGCACACAGCTTGTGGTGCCGCTGTGCTTGGAGGACTTGTCGGATGTGGTGGAGGTGCTCTTCCCAAGTTTGGCTGAAGCTCAGAATGACATCCAAGTAAACCACTACAAATGAGTTGGTGAATGGCCACAATATGTCATACATCAACCTCATGAAGGTTGTAGGAGCATTCGTCAACCTGAAAGGCATGACCAACCATTCGAAAAGTCCTTCCTTGGCTTTGAAGGCAGTCTTCGACACATTGGAGGGTTCAATTGGTGCCTGGTGATACCCAGACTTCATGTCGATCTTGCTGAAATATTTTGCACCTTTGAGTTGGTCCAAAACTTCATCAATCTATGGGATTGGGTACCTATTCCAAACAATGATCTTGTTCAGTACCTAAAAGTCAATACAGAGTCTCCACATCCCATCCTTCATCTATACCAACATGATCGGGATCCCACAGGGTGATGAACTTGGACGGATGTGACCTTTTTGCAGCAGCTCCTGAATCTACCTCTTGATTTCATCGTTCTCCAGAATAGAGTGCTGATATATCAGTCCATTGGGTAGCGGTGCACCTGGGGTCAAATTAATTGAGTGCTTGACCTGACAGTGCAGAGGAACCCCTGTGGGTGAGGTGAAGATTTCCCCGTACTCCTCCACAACCTTATCCATTTGTTGTTGTCATGCAGAGGAGCCTTGTCTGGAGGTCATGGCCACAGTCTTCTTCTTTCCTTGGGGGTAGGGCATCAGGAAAATGAATTTCCTGGTTTTGGAAATGAGCTTACTGCATTGTTTTGCAGTAACCAAAGAGATAGCGGTAGGAGGTGGTACCTTTGGTATCCTGTACAACTTATTTCCCAAAGTAACAATAATAGAGTGAGGCCGAGACTCATACATAGCATGATTATTCCACAAGTATGGTTGTCCTAATAATACATCAGAAACATCAATAGGAGAAACGTTACATAGTACCTCATCCGTGAAGGGCTTGATGTTATAGGGAAGGCGACACTGCTGGCTGACGCAAAGATCTTGTCCTTGGTGAAGCCACCCGTACTTGTCCTCATAGCTCCCCATGGGATAGTATTTTTCCTTGATGGCATCTCGAAAATAATTCCAAGTGGGTACAACCGAGAATAGAGAGGGTTCTGTCTCATCCTTTTTCTCATAGTGGGTTTCCCACCAGTCCTTGACATGGGGGGCAGCTTTGAGGAGTGAAAAAATAATCTTCTCCCAGTCGGAAAAGTCATGAACTGAGAAATATCCTTCTAATAGATTCAACCATATATCTACAACATATGCATCTATTTGAACCTCAAATATGGGAATTTCAAAATTTATTTGTACCTTAAAAGGAGTTGCACCTCCATAGTGGCTGTTGGATGCAGATGCGCCGCCAGTGGGTAGCCGTTGAAGGATCTGGGAAAAGTTATCCATCATCGCATTCCTTTGTTTTTCGAGGGCTCCTCGAGCAATATTTTGATAGGATCTCTTGCTCCCTCATCTTTCTTTTCGTCCCCCATTGGCCGTTGGGGTTTGCGAGGCTGATCTTGCAAAGGTTCCACCAGATCAAGCCCTAAATCCTTATACCCCGACCTCGTTGGGGACATGCAAAGAATGATTGAGAAAAAGAAGAGCGCTCTAATACCACTGATCCTGATTTATGCAGGAACACAATAGAATACACATATAACCATAAATAAAAAGATGCAGGGAAATAACACTTCATTTCATTAATATTAAAGAACTCAAATTTGCTTACAGACAAATTGGAAATAAACTAGCTAGGGCGCTGGTAGCTATCTCCGAGAAGAGATGTGGTAGCTACAAGCCTCTGAACTGAGATACAATGAGGCTCGGGGGCCTATTTATTATTTAGAAACAATGGAAAACCTTAAACATCCAAAACCATAACCCTAGGAGATGAAGCGCCAAAACTATGGGCCCCGTTTGGGTAAATTGGTGGTTCATCTTCCCAGGGACGTAGCTTTGGCATACGATCTTTGTTTAATGCGAACCATACCTCGTTAGAAATATATGTCCAAGGAATAAAAATTTTGAGTGAGCAAAATCGGTCCATGGACCCATGTTGCTCCCGATTTTCCCATAAAAATGTCGTTTAGGGCCTCAAAACGACTCCGGAAGTTCAAGACCCGAAAAACTACTAAAAATAGTAAGTTGTGCCGAAACTGAAAAACTGAAAGAGAAAATGGTTGGGCCCCAAGTGAAATAGGCGGGTGACCAGAAATATCCACCTAGATCACGAAGGTATCTTCGTGGGCATGGGAGGCCATGTAGGGTTGTGTGCGATGGGGTCATTTGTCAGCTTGGTTAAATCAGGTAGATTCAACGAAGCTAAGAAAGGTTACTAGGAGGTTGATGCCATTGCAACTTCTGAAAACACAAAGTTCTAGTAAGGAAGAGGGTTGTTATGTGACGTACCCTGCTGTGTATTCGACTGACTTCCTGAATGGGTCACACTACTCTGCCCCCTAGGGGTCATGGGAGGAGTGGTGTGTGGTGTGGTGTTGGGAGACCGACCAGGGTTCCCAACTAAGGATGCCCCATTAAAGAATGAATCAATAATGGTGGCAGTGTTCCATCTTTGACTCCTAAATGGTGAAAGATCTAGAACCCCACCCGGTAATCAGGGGAGGTCCAAAAGACGCCTAGATCGGCGAGGTCCCATTGGGTCCATTTTGGTGTCGACTAGGTCTATTTTTGGAAAAAATTGAGAGGATAGAGTCTATGATCGAAGGAAAATTCTGGTCACATACATAAACAAAGCAAAAATAAAATAAATTTTCCCTTTATATTAATTCTATGTGATTTGTTAGAGTAGGTCTCGTCACCCCTCCATCAGCAATCAAATTTTCTCTTTTACATTTCATTGTTAGGGGTCTCATTCGTCCAATTCGGTTGCATTCCGTTAAGAAGCATAGATTATCTGTCGGAAGGCTCTTTCCCTCATGTCATGTATCTGTTGACGTGTGTCTGATCACTAAAGTTCATCAAAACTAATCGAAATCAATGTTTCAGTCATTCGTCATCAACAAGGCTTGAGAATGTTTCTTCTTCAAAACCCTATTTTGAAGAAGAAATTGTCAAAATGTGTTTTTAAATAGGTAATTATTCAAAGTTTATCAGCTGAAAATGTTCACATGCAGCCTCTCCGGATCCTTTTCTGAGGTCCAACGCCACCTATTCCTGCAAAAAGATCAACCAAGAAAAGCCATTATTTCCGAGTTTAAATCAAAAAGGAAATTGAGTTATATTAAAATGTGAAAAGGTGCCAATGTGAAACATTATAAAAAATGGGTCTTTACTAAGAGAAATCTGAAGTCATGACTTGATATTTTATTGCTTATAAATGCCGACAAGAGATTATGTGAAAGCTAACTTGAGCTTTGGAAGGGCGCAGTGGTGATTTTGAAGACAAACTATGTGTGTTAATAGGCGCGTCGCATAGGCGTGATGCGGCGCGTAGAGGAGTTTTACACAGTATAAATTGCTAAGGGCGCGGCTCACCCATTGCACACGGTGCACTGGGTGCGCGCGCAGCGCACAGAGCCTCCAAGTGAAATTTTGGCACTACCTCATCAAATTTCCAAAAAATGACTCAATTATTTTTGCTTTGAGGCCATGCTCTCATCTTTTCATGCATCTTTGGCCATGAGGCAACAAGGATTGTTGAGAGTGTTGGAGCAGGTGTAAGGGATCTCCCTGAGGGTGATCATGTCCTTACTACTTTCTGAGGGGAATGCAAGAAATGTAGACATTACGAATTTGACAAAAGTAATGTGTAGGAATCGAAAAGAAATGGTCTTGTGCATGGTGATTAGAAGAGCTATTTTGTTTTTATAAATGGGAAGCCCATCTATCACTTTGTTGCAGTTTCAAAAACTTCAGTGGATAGATTGTTGTGCACTCCGAGTGTGTTAAATTTGCTACGCAGAGTGTTGGTTTTGTGTGTATGGCGCACAGTCTTCTGCAGGAGGCCCAATTGGGACAACCCTTAAACTCAATAGGAAGGATGCAGACATTGCCATCAATGGTCCGGGGGTCTCCATCATGCTAAGAAGTGCGAGGATTCGGGTTTCTGCTATGTCAATGATATTGTGCTTGGCATCCTGGAATTGCTAAAGGTCCATCAGCGTGTGCTTTATATTGATATTGATATTCATCATGGTGATGGAGTTGAAGAAGCCTTCTACACTACAGACCATGTGATGACTGTATCTTTTCACAATTTTGGGGAGTACTTTGGTTCAGAATCTGAGGAAGATGGAGTGGCTGTTTAAGTACTAAATGATTTAAATCACTGCCATTTCCTTAAAATAGTCACTTCTTTCATGTTCATTCAATCATTTTAATTTTCATTGTAATATGGTTCAAGCCATATATGAAGAACGAAGGCCTGTGAACTTAATTTAATTTTGATCCTGGCTTTAAGGTTCATTTTACAGAAGGAACTTTCATGCACTACATTGCTTAAAGACATTGATTTCGTGCTGAGAAAGCAGAATAAAAATGAAAATGACACTGCCACCTGGGCATTTGTCCAATCTGCATAAGCACACAGAGCGAAAAGCTGAAGCAGAAGCATCTTTGACTAGTATTAAGTGTTTTGTATATGATTCTTTCTTTGGTGAATGCTGCTCCCCCTTCTCGATTACCAACCTGTACTTAAAAATTGTTGCTATCAGAAGAATATTATTTTTCAAGGAATGCATCCTCTAAAATTGGCATATGGAATCCAATAAATCAGATGCAGAATAGATTAAAGCATATAGGGCATCATTTGGGTTTGGTGCTGATGAAGTTACGACTTCTAATTGTGAGCTTTCAGAGGCTCCAGGGAATAACCTTGTTATTTCTCCCTTTGGAGCACATAAATCATATGGTGCAGAATTTGCCACATTTGACAAGAGAAGTTTGAAGTCAGAAATGCAGACAGCACGGTTAGCTTTATTTGATTCTGCAAATATATCTTCATCAATGGATTGCAAAGCAAATGCTAACCCAGATTATTATAGTCAGTCAGAAGGGATAGAGGCTGGGTATGTAAGCGAAACAGAGCGCTGTGATCATACTGATGAACTGGAAGAGCTTCAATACGCCATCAAACAGTGATTGGCCTATTAAGTTTATACATAGAGCTCGTCATTATTACAAAAAGACAGATGGAAAAATGGCAGTCAAAGACTGAAAACCAAAATTAGAACGTAGATATCAACCATAAGCAGAGAAATAGGATCGATTTCCTATTTATGACTTCAGTTTCATTTCAAAGGCTCTACGCTCCAGATTTGGTCTTTTAGTTGGTCATCAGAGGATTTCAAGGGAACAATGTTCTGTCTTCAGAACAATGATTGGTTCTTCAGCTTTGTTTGTTAATGATCATTAAAACCATCCCTTATTTTGGTCGATTTGTTTTTTTTTTTTTTTAGTTGAGTTTATTTATTGTATTGCAGATGATTTGTAAAGGAGAGAATTCTGGGAAACGTGTAGAGATATAACAGAGAGCTTCACTGTACAGTTTTGACAGAGATTTAATGAAAAGATACAGCTCTGGTTCATGAGATTCATGTGGTACAATGTTTGGCATATGTTTCTTCTCTGTTTCATATGTTTCTTGTTATGTTTACGGTTCATTTCATAATCATTTCTAGATGAATGCTTTTAAGTGAGAAAGGTAGAATCCATGTTAATTGCTCTGCCTTGAGAAAGCGTTCATTTTCTGTGTATCTTCTTCTGTCTGAGAAGGATTCATTATATATGCCCTTTTCGGCCTCTCAGCTGTCTTTCACTCCATATAATTTCAATTCAAATGCTAAACCTTTCGCCTATCTTGCCTCATGAGATAATCTGTGTCCTTGATTTAACTTCTCTGCTCATGCTGTTCCTTGGTTTCATACAGCCCAGAAAATCCAGCCCTTCATTAAATTATTTCCCTCCTATTTATTTACTAGCCTAAAATCAGTATTCATTATAAGTCATCTCAGGCCCTTTTGGACATCTTTTGCCGAGATAGACCCGGAGAGAGCCCTCTCCTGTCCTCGTAGGGCTAGCTATGAGGCTGAGCTTGGTTTGATGTTGCCTTGAGTTTTACCTTATTTCAGCCTAAGGTAGATTCGAGCGCTAACATGATCAAGCAATCAAAAAAAGTCGTTTTTTTTTGTTTATGTATGATACCCAAATACTAGAAGAACTATTCATCATCACACACTCAAATGTAACTGGGCCTTGAGAAGATATCTTGCGAGTGTTGGCACAACATCTCATAAGAGTTGGCGATGCCCCTAGTTAGCCAAAGAAAATCCACCAAGGTATGGGTAGAGGGCCTGGCGCTTGCCTGCACCATCACCTATAGGGAAAATATGCCTCAGATTTTTCCACTAAGTACCACCATCCCACATGAGCGTTCAAGTCTTGGGGTTCTTGGTAAGTCAGCTAATAGTATCGAGTATCAACCAAGTTAGGTAGCCCTGACTGATACTTGCCCGCATTGCGCCTAAGCCTAACCCCCTCTGAAACAGGTCTATTCCGTGCTCGGGTTTTATTTTCCATGGGCTGATAGGTAGATTTAAAGATCCCTAAAGAATCAACTTCTATGTTTCAATATGAAGAATGATCAAGGTGAATTATTGGATGCCTACCCCCTTGATCCTAACTTAAATTATAAGTTCTTTTGTGGTCCCTGTGGGGAGAATTTAGTGAGTTTGGTTAAGTTAGTTTTAGGTGTCTTTACTCTTCTTAGTGGGTGGATGTTAATGATAAAAAAGTGGACAAGCACATAGTTTGAACGTGTGGATATGGAATGATCCTTTTCAAAATCCCCTATTAAAATATGTTGTATTGTTCCTTGCTAAAAAAGAAAAGCATATGCGGATATAGGCCGCTTTTATTTTTCCCAGTTAATCTATGTGATCAACTAAAGGGAGATGGTGAGTTGTGAATAGAGAGTGTTCATATGCTTGCCTAGGATCACCGAAGGTTGCAGAGGCAGCAACGATTACTTGCTCTTCCATCAACAATTCAATCCTAGTCCCGAAATCCTAGTGCAAAAATTGAACTAAGCTAATAACTTTTACACTAGAAAACAAAAACTAGTTAAGAATGTGTGGACTTGTGCCACTTACTTTGGCTAGTTATCTAGGCGTGTTGGTACCTAAATTTGCAAAACATAAAATTCTTTCGGAATGCAAGTTATTTGGGCCACCTAATTAAACTATGTGTGAACTTTGCAAAAATCAACTTGAAATAAAACTTACACTAAGCCTACAAAAAGCAGCTAAGAGTGAGATTTAGCAAGCTACGGGGTACCTCAACCAGTGTTGGCAGATGTATTATGGGTTGCCAAGAACTTTACAAGTAGGAAAAGAAAGAAATGTGGGAGAAATTTCTCTTTCTGTCTTTTGCACGCAAAAGGATGAAACAGGAGCGATGTCTGCATGTAGGTCAGCTCTGAACGCGCGCCCTGGGTGCTTCTGTCAGAGGGAAAAGCATGCAAATTCATGAAAAATTAATTTTTGGAGCTGTTCTGCTTCAGTTTGTCACTTGGGATGAACTAGGGACTGCAAGAGAAAAAGGGGGAAATTCATCTCCACTCCACAGCACAGACAGGGGTCTCTGCAAAAAAGAGGCACAACCACATAAACTTGGTAATAAATGTTAATGGAGTCGCCAATCCTGTGTTAGTGTGTTTGGTGCATGCATGTATGAAATCACACCAACTGACGGGGTGTGGTTTACCCACTTAATTTATTGGTCACATGCAGAAAAATAAGTGGAGTCAAACAAGTTAGTGGAACAAGCTATAATCATAAACATACTAGATAGAGAAATATCATGCATATATAAACTAAAAATAAACTAAAACTAAAACTAAATGATGCCAGGATACTGGGTTAAATTAGATCCCAGCATGTAAAAAAACTCGTTTGCTTCCAACAAAATTAAAATTCTTTGTTAAACCCATAACATATCCAGTTCAAACAATATATATGAAGGAAAGAGAGCCACACAAATAAAATATTGATATAAAAACATAAAAATTCTTTGGCCAAATATTACAATGGGTGGCCTCTTGGCTCTTGGCCCTTCAAACCATTTCTCTTACTCTCTGTATTCCTCACTTCCTCACTTCCTCACATTTATAGTTTCTCTCCTAATTTATTAAAAATGAGAAAATTAATTAATAAAATAATTAAAATATATCACCTCATTAATTACACAATTGAAAAATGAAAATTTAACTTGATGCTCCTACATCAGAATCCCCATGTAGAGAAGTTTCCATAGACTCCTGTCTATGAGGTCTGCCTCTTTTCTATAACAATATGACAGCCACAAGTCCTGATGAATTGCTCCCTCCAGGATTACAAACTCTGTTCTGCCGCTGGTCCTTCGAAGTATCAACTCAATTTGATAACTCATCACCCACTCTGTCAATTGGATTCCATCAGCTTCTCCAACACTTTCTTTCGCCAATTCCTTGGAGTAATACCCCTTTGTCGAATTATTTCATCTCCAATTGAGCTGAACTCTCAACTTCCTGCAATGGAGAATAATCAACAAATCTTTCTTGATTACAACTATAGTCTTTGATTTATTTATAGCAACAACTCTCTCGTCCAGTATTGTACCTGAATTCACCAACAAACTGTTAGTTTTAAAAAGATAAGACCTTTCGGTCTCTTTTGATGCTTCAGGCATTAATCTCCCATCATCAACTTTCTGGACTTTAATAGATTCTGTTTCAAACTGTTGGCTGCTTCCATCTTCATCCTGCTGGATCAATAGTTCTATCTCCTTTATGTCTCTATGGACATAATTTTCTTGCTGCTTCTAATATTCCATCTTAACGCCAAGTAATTTCGGCTCAATTTCTCTGATTTCAACATCATATCTGTTAATTTCGGTTTGTGTACTTACAATTACATTATTATTTGAAAATTTACAACATTCATTCAACTCCATAAATTTAAAAAAAAAATCATCCCTATCACACATAATAACTGTAATTCCTTCCAGATCAGGTTCTGCAATCTTCACTTCTCCCTCAAGTTCCTTAAGCCATCGTTCCAAGAACTCAATTTCCATATGAAATATTTTGAACACTTTATCACAACCATCATTCCCAGCTTCATTTTTCTTCTGAAAATCTTCCTGAGTTGTCTTGGTTTCAACATCATCACACTACAAAGTTCTGTCAGCAATTTCATTAAACAAATACATTTGTTTACCTCTTTGGAATATTTCTTTGGCATTTCCATTATGCTTCTTCTTCATAACAACTTCAACTGGATGTCTTACCCCAAACAAGAATTCGTTTATGATTTCTTCCTACTACAACAAATCAATACCTTTCCCCTCTGAAAAACATTCTCCATTAGAATTCACCTTAATAATTTCATTCATCTCAGTGACAGTTCCATCAGACTGCTCACCATCTCTCGCACATCCTGCAAACATACATAAAATGTGAGATTTAAAAATGTAAGGCTTCATAGCCTCATCTGCTTCTCTCGTCAACACATATTTAGATTGTTCTAAACTATCCTATTAGTTCATGAGATCTTCGTCATTGATCTCTTCACCCAAAATTTCACCCTATTTTGGGCCACAAATGGAAACATCCATTTTTAACTCAGCCTCTCTGAGTTCTTCACACCTCAACATCTTCTTGAGCTTCCTCAGCTCTTCTGTAAAATATATGTCTACCTGCTTTTCCCTCTTTGCATGTAGTCTCTGCCATTTTACCTTCTTTCTCAGGGTCCAGCCATGTGTCTGCTCTTTCATATTTTCCTGCAACAATTCCATTAACAATTCAAGGTGAGCTGTTATCTCAGCCTTCTCCTGCTCATAATCTTCATCCGTCAACTGCTCACATATGCCACTTACCTTGGCATTTTCCTTCTTCTTCCCTCTGCTATGGTCTTCATCAGATATTCGTAAATGACTATCAACAGTCATCTTCTCTTCCTTTGTGAACTTCATCTGTTCATGTGTGGATTTCATTCAATCCTCCTTTCAGCAATCCTTCACACTTTCCATTCATAAAAAATGCAAGTTATTCTCCTGTGCTTGGATTATCTTGGTTCTTTGTCTTGGAACCAATCTCTGGAAGCCCTCTTGCTTCAGTTTGCTTCAAACAACACTTTAGTAACTTATGTGTTACAATGACCAATTCTTTAGGTGTCGGGCTCTGCCGATCATGCACCCATTTTCATTCATACTTTTTACTTAGCTTACAACTCTTTGACCTCAGACTTACACCAATTCTTCATCTTGGATGAAAATACTCAATCTTAACTCAAACTATCCAAATTTTCATTTGACTCTAACATCTGTTTTGACTCTAAGGCTTGCTCTAATAATTATGATAGTGGATATTTTGACTTAATTCAAGTTTTACAATCTCCCGATGAACATACACCCCTACTACATTTTTAGGATGTAAAATCTTCACTCTTTTTCATACTTATGAAAAATCATCAGTTTAACCTTATAATTTAACATGATACTAAAGTCTTTAGTCGAAATGCAATTCAGGTTTTCCAAGATTTATTTTAAGGTGAAAATAAATAAACCATTCACTTTTCAACATTCAAATATACCTTCCTAAATTATCATACCTCAAGTTTTTGTTAAGGTTATTAATAAACCTTTTTCTCTGCAATCTCAATTCTCTAGTTTCCACTCTTCTGTGTCGTCTTTGCCACTGTAAATACTTGCATGCCCATAAGCTCGTCATCTTAATGCAAACATTTCCCTGCACTTTTATGAACCATACAACATCAATTGCATCTCTTCACCTGTGTACAGAGAACATGTTTTTAACCTCTTCGATGAATAATGTACAACTCGTACATCACGTCCATCCTAAATATCACTTCCTTAGATGCCTCCATATGATGATAAAAACAAATATTTTACATATCAAGCAATTGTGGTTTGTTTTTGTTTTCAACCATAAACAAAAATCACAAAATTCTCCCATTTCCAACTATAAGATTTGATCCAACATGATGCAACTAAATTTGCAGCATTCCACACCATGCATAATAAATCATCCCATATATTATAAGATGCATGCTTCTCTTTGTATCAAGGTTTAATACCCTTTTTTTACTTGATCCAAGTGAAATTTTTTCCAATAAACCTTACCATATACCTTGGCATACCTCGGCATTATATCTATAAACTCAGACTTCATAATTTAAAATCCAAACATTCACCATAGTTTAGGTTAAACTCATATCTCCACTTTATTTATAGCCCATATCACATCACAATCCTTTAATGGATTTCATTTAACCCAAATTTTATGTTATAAAGTCAACATAACACTTTATAACTTACCAATCCATTAATCCAATGATTTCACAATCAATAGGACACACATATCTCGAGGTTCTTCTTCCAATCTCCATCATAGATTTTGCATTTCATCTCATGCTCATCAGATATATCCTCTCCAACTCGTGTTCAATAAAACAACATATTTCTCAAAATTAGTAGATATGAACAAAACACTTCGCTTTTGCATAAAAAACCAAAAGAAAATTACCTTCCGAGAGACAGTAAATGATCCATTTCCATTTAATCGTTGTCATTGTATTTGGTGGTGAAAATCACCTTCTCAACAACCAAATACGCAGAGTATATCCCACACCAAGATGACAAATCATGCTAACATCAGCTGCAAGAGGGATCTCCTGATTTTGTTTCACAAATCAATGGTAGCACCAGAATTCTACCATCTCTAGCACTTTACTACATCAGGTACAACGTTGCATAGATTCCGAAAGCTAGACCAAAGTATCCATGGCTTCCATTGATTTCAACAAATTTTCCCTATCTGCTCCAACCCAAACAAGATCACGCTGCCCACGGTCTAGAAAACAATTATATTACATTTAAAATGTGTTTCTTTGCATCTACAATTTCCTTTGAATGGATTGACCACAAATCACACATTAATGTAGTCTGAATCACATCTGTAGCAATTACCATGGCCTTATCTTCACTTATACCAATTTTTCCAATACTCGTTCACCATCGGCCTGCAACATTCATCGATCACTTCATGCTATGTGAATCCTAGCATGCACCATCACGTGTTCGATCCCTGACTCCAATCTGGGATGGATCACATGAAAATTTTCATCAACCAAACTAAACACTAAAATATCAAGCCTATTCGCATCACATGCCATCGGTCTTCCAAGTGCTATTGACCAAAATGCACTATTCAATGCATGGCATAGTTTTCTGTGCACGCTATGGATCACATGCTTGTTTTTCTGTGGCCACCCCATGATTCTATTGCATCATATGTCACAGCTACTTTTGTGGACTCCCACACCATGCTTCCACTGCGTGAAGTGACATGAACGCTCATACTTCGGCTCTGTTGCATACAATGGTATGTTACGCCTGCTCTCATGAACGCTCACACTTCACTCTGTGTGTGTTCATGTGTCACGACCTATTTCGTAAACACCCACACCACACACCGTCTACAGTGGTGTATCACGCCTGCTCTTCTGCATGGCCCACACACCACACTCTGTGTGTAGTGATATACCATGACTGTCGAGATCTCTTCTGTTGCGTGCAGTGATATATTACATCTGCTCACCCCATGGCTCCGCAATGTATTAATGTGTGCAGCATGAATTCTTGATCATGTACCATTCACGTTATGCCTCTTTAGCCAATGTGTTAAAGCCTCCCTTTAGTGTGGCTTCGCGTTTGCCACAGGATTCCGATTTGTGGCTTTGCCAAAGCTACGATGGCTCCTTACTGCCACGTCGAAGCTCTCCACACATTCATGCTGCCGAAAACACTCGACCGCTGGTATTCATGCTCCAATACATCCACCCTCTTGCATTCACACGCTCCAACAAATAGCCATATACAAGATTGTAGCCAATTCAGATATCTGAGTCACGATCCACAACGCATATATTTGAGGAAAAATTTACAATGCATAACGCATAGATCTTATACAAGATCAACAACACATAGATCAGAGGAAGGATTTAATGTGCATGCTTCCACTTAATTTGTGGTGTGTCTATTCAATCAATGCATAAAAAGAAACCAAATCGCAGTAGGGATAGATTCACTCTCTCATCCCTCTTGAAAGATTCAATACCAAGACCACATTAGGATCTGATACCAAATGATATCAGGATACTGGGTTAAATCAGATCCCAGCATGTAAAAAAACTCGTGTGCTTCCAACAAAAATAAAATTATGTGTTAAACCCATAACATATCTAGTTTAAACAATACATATGAAGGAAAGAGAGCCACACAAATAAAATACTGATATAAAAACATAAAAATTATTTGGCCAAATATTACAATGGGCGGCCTCTTAGCTCTCGACCCTTCAAACCTGTTAGTTCCCAAATCCACCCTAGGCTGAAATAAGGCAGAAAAAGGACAACACCAAACCACGCTCAGCCTCGTATCTAGCCCTACGAGGATGGGAGAGGGCTCTCTTTGGGTCAACTCAGTAAATGATGTTCAATAGGGCCTGAGACGACCTATAATGGATACTGATTTTAGGCTAGTAAATAAATAGGAAAGAAATATTTGATGAATGACTGGGTTGTTAGGGATGTATGGGACAAAGAACAGCATGAGCAGAGAAATTAAGTCAAAGACATAGATTATCTCATGAGGCAAGATAGGCAAGAGGTTTAGCATCAAATTCGAAATACTATGGAGTGGGTAGACTGTTAAGAGGTTGAAAAGGGCATAATAGATGAATCCTTATCAAACAGAAGAAAACACAGAACATGAACACTTTCCCAAGGCAGAGCAATAAACAGGATTCTACCTTTCTTACTTAAAAGCATTCAACTAGCAATGATTATGAATGAACGGTAAAACATAACAGGGTACATATGAAACAGAAAGAAAGACATATGCTAAAGTCATTACCACATGAATCTCATGAAACAGAGCTGTATCATTTCATTAATTCTCAGCCAAAATTGTACAGTGAAGTACTGAGCTTTTCCTCCACACTTATCCTAGAACTCCCCCCCTTTACAAATGATTTTCAAGAATAAATAAACTCAGAGGTGCGATAACAAATTGATCAAAATAGGGCGATGTTTCAACTGAAGCAATGAAGATAGAAAAAGGATCATCCATATGTTCTAAAGACAGAACAACGTTACATTATTCCAGCTGAAAATTTCTGATGACCAATTAAAAGGAAAAAGTTGTAGCGGAGACCGTTTGAATTGCAACTGAAGTCAAAAATAGGTAGTCGAATCCTATTTCTCTGTTGTGGTAGGTATTCTTCGTTTTAATTTGGCTTTTGAATTTTCACCTGAAGGGATCATTTATGGAAAACTTGAATCACCTTACTGATATGTCTTTAGGAGCATTGCGTGTCCAGCTAAGAATCTTTGAGTATTTAGGTTTTGCTGCTGGCTTTGGTGTTCAAATTCCAAAAAAGTACTGTTTTGGGCTTGCAACAAGCTCTTCATCAATGCTGAGCTTTGTTTTCAAATCTTATGGTAATTCCATAAATCCTTTTAGAAGTTTTTCCAGCTGAATCTGTTCAATATAAGTACGAGGGATATAAGAACCATCCAACTCAAGCTTCTTTGCTATATCACTTACAATTGTGTGTTCCTTTCCTTGTATCTGCAAATACTTTCGATTCAATTGTTCAAGCCAATCCATCTTGATGCAAATCCTTTCATCAGAAAATACACAACTGCTTCTTTTTAATATTGTTGCGATAGTGTACCCCAAAGCCATCAGTCCTCCAAGAAGGTGCACACTAACTTCAAAAGTAATCCTTGGAGATATGATGAAAGGGTTGTCTGTGACCCACTCCTCAAACATAAGGCTGTATTTTCCGTCTCTGTTCCGCATCCTTAGGTAAGATTGACATGCTTCTGGATATTCACCAGGTCTTAAGAGATATATGTCATAAGTTTCTTCTGTAGTTTCTGTATGGTTTGGGGAAATAACTGCCCTGATTTGATCTTCAGTCAAATTTCACGATGAATTTAAAATATAAGTGGGAGTCTGAAATCCAGAAAATGGATTGAACTTGTTTTTAATTTTGATATGGGTTGTTTGGAAATCTGGCTCAAAAAAGGCTTTGTACATTGGGAAAACTGTTTCAGAAATTTGGTGAATGATTTCCTCTGGCTCCTGTCCAGCATGATGGATGTCATGAAACACCCTTTTCATGAGATCAAATGCACACCTCCCGTCACAGATATTCGAATATCCAAAACAGGTCAAAGTCTTTCACTTAGGGCATAAATTCCTTCCACAATTAAAATTCGTGATGAAGGTACTTCAATTGTCCTGTAACCAGTACGGCGGCTCTGCTTGAAATCGTATACTGGTACCTGAATAGGCTTGCTAGCCTTCAAACCATAAATATTTTGAAGCAAAGTTTCATAATCAGTCAACCGTGGATCATCAAAGTTACCATCAATAACGCGGCTAGAATCATTGTAGTTGTCCATTGAAATTGCAGCAATGCTGGGCATAAAACTTAACATCTTTTCTATGAAGACAGTCTTTCCAGCCTCAGATGGACCGGCTAGTCCTACCATGATAATGCCATCCATGTGTTGAGTGAGAAGTTGGCATGCACGTATTACTACAAAGAAGCCTTTCTCAAATGAAAGCAGTTCTGGAATTGGAGAAATTTCATATCTGTCGCAATCCTTCATTTTTACCAACTGAATTTGATCTCTCATAAGTCCTGTTCTTCTTTGACTCATAGGGGATAAAATTTTGCTTAAATTGTTCATGGCCATTCAAATATCAAGTCACTCGTTCTCACTCCCTCGATGTGTTGTGAAGTGCTGTTGGAGATCCAAATGTAGTGAGGTAGAAGGCCGCCGTACCAGCTCCAAGGTCAGATCCTTAACACGTAGCAGCTGTAGATGCAACTTGGTTTTCAAACAAAGCATTAATATATTTCCCAGGATCATTGAGCATGGAGCAACTTAAAAATGCGATTTTGGAGAAGACGAGCAGAAAATTTCAGTTTCAGGCTTGTGCGCCGCGCACCAGCCCAACGCGCCGCGCAGGCTGGATGCGCCGCACCAGTGTAAATTTGCACTGTGAAATCTGCCATATGTGCCGTGTCGTGCCTATGCGCTGCGCCTGCTCCCAATGCGCCGCGCAGCCTTGAACACCATTTTGATTTTTCAAAATTACAAAATCGCCCTTTCACCACTGAAATTTGACTTCTTTGATGTTTCTTGGTGCAAATAGACTTTTGGATCATAACCCATGACATTTGATTTTTGTTTTAAAAAAAAATCCAATGTTGTAGTGCTTTGAAACCTTTGACATTTCACTGTTTGCTTTGATTTTGAGCTAACGATGAAATTACTTTGTCTGCTTGCAGGGATAATTGGCATTGGACTTTGGCAAGGTGACTAGAACCTTGAATGGAGAAGTATTACGACTGAAGAACATAAAAAATCACATGGCAATTTATTTACATAAATTTTTTTTGACAATTTCTTCTTCAAAATAGATTTTTGAAGAAGAAACATCCTTGAGCATTATTGACGATGAAAATATTGAACTGAAAACTTATTGAAAACATCCTCATGGCCTGTGGGCATTGTTTAATATTTCTGAAGACCAAACCCTAGAATTAGAAACTAAAATGACTCTTTTTGACCAGAATAGCATCTATGACTGCAAATGACGTGAAATGAACTTTGATGAATTTTGAGAATTTTTTTACCAACCCAGCAGATACAAACATGAGGGAAATGAGAAAACCACGCCCTTCCGCCAGACAATGGCATGCCCCTAATGGAATGCAGATTAAGGAGCTGAATGAGACACCTAAAACATGAAATGAAATAAGAGAAATGATCTCTGACGAAGGGATTACAAGACCGACTCTAACATTGGCTCCAATGGGGATGGTAGCTCCCTGGAGGTGCCAAGAACGACAGATCTTTGAGAGAGAAGACATTGCCTTCGTCCATTGGGCTATGGAGTCCATTATTTTGACAAAAAAACTCAAGACCTTTGACTGAATTTATTTGACTGAAAATCCAACTCAAACTAACTCAATGCAAACGGAAATGACTGAAAAAACTTGACTCTAACAAGCTAACTCAAGATGACTAAGACCTGAACTTAAAACTTAAAGCTTGATGGCAGTACATGGCCACCTGCGTTTCTTACATGAAAATATACCATCAAACTATATCAAAATGCCAATGTAACCAATCAAGCAGATGTCTTCTTGATTGATTCTCCTGATCAGATCTTTTGGTCAACAATAAATATTGATAACTGGGCATCCAAAAACATAGTTGACCATGATCTCCTTCAGTACTGAATACTGCAATAATCACCTTCACTTCTGACTGTAACAAATTTGCCATTGGATCCTAAAAAACATGAAGATTTACCTCCTGCTGAAAGAACAAGGTGTCTTTTTCTCTTGCTTCTGATCTTCCTTCATAATGTACTGTAGTAAAAACATGTTCCTGATCCTCAGAAAATTCTGAACAAGCGGATGAGCAGATCTCCTCTTCAAAGAACATCTCAAATGAAACATATGAAGAAGAATCTGAAAGGGAATTCTGAATGGTCTGATCTTCTGTAGTCTGAATATATTTTAGGTCATCTTCATATGATATGACAGCTAGACTCTCATTACATTCATAAATCAAGAGAAAAGAAACTTTAGATGATTCTTGAAACCCAACACTATCATTTCTATCATCTACCATAAATTCATCAAGATAAACTTTTTCACTTACTTGAACAAAGATCTCATCTTGTTGTTCATGAACTGACTGGATTACCTCTTTATGAAGGCTCTGTTCTGATGACATGAGAACATTTGGATCCATAACTCTGTCTTCTTCATTACAGATGATCTCAACAGCAGAGTTCTCCTTCATGAGATTCAGCATAGGGTATTCTTGGTCATCACAATCTGAATCTAGATCTAAAATAGCTGGCTGTACATTATCACATTCTGAAATTGAAACTTGACTTCCCTGCATGCTGTCTTCTTCTGTGGGCGGATTTGAAATGAAACTTTCTCTTTCATCATTTTCAGCCATAAGGCAATCTTCAACTTATTGATCTAGATAAGTATCTTTCAAGATTTCTGTGTGCTGCTGAAATGAACTTTCATACAATGATTCCATGATTTCTTCGCCCATCAATTCATTATCTCCATAAAAATTCTCAAGATCTTCAATGAAAATATCAACGTGTTCACAACAATTCTGCACTAACATTAAAGACGGACAAGATTCTCTGTACCTTTCAAAGAACATGGTATGAAAATCCTTTGAACAGTAAATAGAAGCAGGTGGCAAACTTTCATACCAAGACCGAGCTTCATCTTCCAAAGTAGCCATAAACATTTTCATCAAACAGTCTTCAGGAAAATCGATTTTTAATTTATGCACATGAATGTGAAATTTCACTAGATGAAGAGCAACGTCATTACCTTCCACATTTCTGAACATAGGCAAATTCTGAAGCCAATCTACCTTGGGCATTTTATTTGGAAAACCTGGGATGTGATCTCGGCTCATGGGAGCCTATATTCTTGCAACCCGTTCCATCTTGAAAATATTAAAGCTACTGATCTTCCTACAGTGGAGTCACCATGAAGGATTGATTCCTGGATTCTTCAGTGAAATTGCCAGGTGAATGATTTCATCCTTGCGGTGTCTGATAGTTGTCCACCATCAATGATCAAATCCAAACTTGATTCATGTACTGGGGCAAGACAGTCTACAAGTTGAGTGTCACGTTTCACAAGCTAGACCATTTTCTCCCCAGTATGGCCGCCACTATGTTAGTTCCCAAATCCACCCTAGGCTGAAATAAGGCAGAAAAGGACAACACCAAACCACGCTCAGCCTCGTAGCTAGCCCTACGAGGACGGGAGAGGGCTCTCTCCGGGTCAACTCAGTAAACGATGTTCAATAGGGCCTCAGACGACCTATAATGGATACTGATTTTAGGCTAGTAAATAAATAGGAAAGAAATATTTGATGAATGACTGGGTTTTCAGGGATGTATGGGACAAAGAACAGCATGAGAAGAGAAATTAAATCAAAGACATAGATTATCTCATGAGGCAAGATAGGCAAGAGGTTTAGCATCAAATTCGAAATACTATGGAGTGGGTAGACTGTTAAGAGGTTGACAAGGGCATAATAGATGAATCCTTATCAAACAGAAGAAAACACAGAAAATGAACACTTTCCCAAGGCAGAGCAATAAACTGGATTCTACCTTTCTTACTTAAAAGCATTCAACTAGCAATGATTATGAATGAACGGTAAAACATAACATGGTACATATGAAACATAAATAAAGACATATTCTAAAGTCATTACCACATGAATCTCATGAAACAGAGCTGTATCATTTCATTAATCCTCAGCCAAAACTGTACAGTGAAGTACTGAGTTTTTCCTCCACACTTATCCCAGAACTCCCCCCCTTTACAAATGATTTTCAAGAATAAATAAACTCAGAGGTGTGATAACAAATTGATCAAAATAGGGCATTGTTTCAACTGAAGCCATGAAGATAGAAAAAAGATCATCCATCTGTTCTAAAGACAGAACAATGTTACATTATTCCAGCTGAAAATTTCTGATGACCAATTAAAAGGAAAAAGCTGTAGCGGAGACCCTTTGAATTGCAACTGAAGTCAAAAATAGGTAGTCGAATCCTATTTCTCTGCTGTGGTAGGTATTCTTTGTTTTAATTTGGCTTTTGACTTTTCACCTGAAGGGATCATTTATGGAAAACTTGAATCACCTTACTGATATATCTTTAGGAGCATTGCGTGTCCAGCTAAGACTCTTTGATTATTTAGGTTTTGCTGCTGGCTTTGGTGTTGAAATTCCAGAAAAGTACTGTTTTGGGCTTGCAACAAGCTCTTCATAAATGTTGAGCTTTGTTTTCAAATCTTCTGGTAATGCCACAACTCCTTTTAGAAGTTTTTCCAGCTAAATCTGTTCAATATAAGTATGAGGAATATAAGAACCATCCAACTCAAGCTGTTTTGCTATATCACTTACAATTGTGCATTCCTTTCCTTGTATCTGCAAACACTTTCGATTCAGTTGTTCAAGCCAATCCATCTTGATGCAAATCCTTTCATCAGAAAATACACAATTGCTTCTTTTTAATATTGTTGCGATAGTGTACCCCAAAGCCATCAGTCCTCCAAGAAGGCGCACACTAACTTCAAAAGTAATCCTCGGAGATATGATGAAAGGGTTGTCTGTGACCCACTCCTCAAACATAAGGCTGTATTTTCCGTCTCTGTTCCGCATCCTTAGGTAAGATTGACATGCTTCTGGATCTTCACCAGGTCGTAAGAGATATATGTCATAAATTTCTTCTGTAGTTTCTGTATGGTTTGGGGAAATAACTGCCCTGATTTGATCTTCAGTCAAAGTTCACGATGACTTTAAAATATAAGTGGGAGTCTGAAATCCAGAAAATGGATTGAACTTGTTTTTAATTTTGATATGGGCTGTTTGGAAATCTGGCTCAAAAAAGGCTTTGTACATTGGGAAAACTATTTCAGAAATTTGGTGAATGATTTCCTCTGGCTCCTGTCCAGCATGATGGATGTCACGAAACACCCTTTTCACGAGATCAAATGCACACCTCCCGTCACAGATACTCGAATATCCAAAACAGGTCGAAGTCTTTCACTTAGGGCATAAATTCCTTCCACAATTAAAATTCGTGATGAAGGTACTTCAATTGTCCTGTAACCAGTACAGCAGCTCTGCTTGAAATCATATACTGGTACCTGAATAGGCTTGCCAGCCTTCAAACCATAAATATTTTGAAGCAAAGTTTCATAATCAGTCAACCGTGGATCATCAAAGTTACCATCAATAACACGGCTTGAATCATTGTAGTTGTCCATTGAAATTGCAGCAATGTTGGGCATAAAACTTAGCATCTTTTCTGTGAAGACAGTCTTTCCAGCCTCAGATGGATCAGCTAGTCCTACCACGATAATTCCATCCATGTGCTGAGTGAGAAGTTGGCATGCACGTATTACTACAAAGAAGCCTTTCTCAAATGAAAGCAGTTCTGGAATTGGAGAAATTTCATATCTGTCGCAATCCTTCCTTTTTACCAACTAAATTTGATCTCTTAGAAGTCCTGTTCTCCTTTGACTCATAGGGGATAAAATTTTTCTTAAATTTTCCATGGCCATTCAAATATCAAGTCACTCGTTCTCACTCCCTCGATGTGTTGTGAAGTGCTGTTGGAGATCCAAATGTAGTGAGGTAGAAGGCTGTCGTACCAGCTCCAAGGTCAGATCCTTAACACGTAGCAGCTGTAGATGCAACCTGGTTGTCAAACAAAGCATTAATATATTTCCCAGGATCATCGAGCATGGAGCAACTTAAAAATGCGATTTTGGAGAAGACGAGCAGAAAATTTCAGTTTCAGGCTTGTGTGCCGTGCACCAGCCCAACGCGCCGCTCAGGCTGGATGCGCCGCGCCAGTGTAAATTTACACTGTGAAAATCTGCCATATGCGTCGCGTCGCGTCTATGCACCGCGCCTGCTCCCAATGCACTGCGCAGCCTTGAACACCATTTTGATTTTTCAAAATTACAAAATCACCCTTTCACCACTGAACTTTGACTTCTTTGATGCTTCTTGGTGCAAATAGACTTTTGGTTCATAACCCATGACATTTGATTTTTGTTTTAAAAAAAAAATCCAATGTTGTAGTGCTTTGAAACCTTTGACATTTCACTGTTTTCTTTGATTTTGAGCTAACGATGAACTTACTTTGTCTGCTTGCAGGGATAATTGGCATTGGACTTTGGCAAGGTGACTAGAACCTTGAATGGAGAAGTATTATGACTGAAGAACATAAAAAAATCACATGGCAATTTATTTACATAAAACAAATTTGACAATTTCTTCTTCAAAACAGAGTTTTGAAGAAGAAACATCCTTGAGCATTATTGACGATGAAAATATTGAATTGAAAACTTATTGGAAACATCCTCATGGCCTGGGTGCATTGTTTAATATTTCTGAAGACCAAACCCTAGACTTAGAAACTAAAATGACTCTTTTTGACCAGAATAGCATCTATGACTGCAAATGATGTGAAATGAACTTTGATGAATTTTGAGAAATTTTTTACCAACCCAGCAGATACAAACATGAGGGAAACGAGAAAACCACGCCCTTACGTCAGACAATGGCATGCCCCTAATGGAATGCATATTAATGAGCTGAATGAGACACCTAAAACATGAAATGGAATAAGAGAAATGATCTTTGACGGAGGGATTACAAGACCGACTCTAACAAAACCATTTCTCTTACTCTCTGTATTCCTCACTTCTTCACTTCCTCACTTCCTCACATTTATAATTTCTCTCCTCATTTATTAAAAATGAGAAAATTAATTAATAATATAATTAAAATATCTCACCCCCTTAATTACACAATTGAATAATGAAAATTTAACTTGATGCTCTTGCGTCACTAAAAAAAATAAACAAAAGCTCCGAATAGAGTCAAAAAACTGCAATAATCCAAACGGTGGCTTTTCAGCCCCTTTTATTGAGTGCTAGTAGGAAATGAGGATGAAACTTTAAGCCTCTTGCCAAAGGCCCCCTAGAACATGGGTTCTAAGTCCCGATGCAAGTATGTTTTTACTTCCAAGCTTGCATCGGTGCAAAGTCTCCCTCTCTCTATTGTGGTGGACTGAACTTGTTGGATGGCCAACAATTGAGTCCCCTCTATCTTCAACTTCGGATCACACAGTACTTGTATTGCTTGGGTAATTCTGGCCAACATAACAATTTGTTCTCAAATTATTCATCTCATGGTGGCCTTATGTAGGAGAATTCAAATCCTCCTTCCCTCTCTTGGTACATTGTCGATGGTGACCCAAGACAGGGGGATGATTCCTTTGTGTGCCACAAATATTCCATTGTGTGCTCCCTTGATATCTAAGGAGGCTTTGGTGGTTGTCTTTAGGTGCCTTCAAGTGAGGAATCATTTTCATGGAGTGTGATTTTTTGTGGTTCCGGAAAGTTACTTTCACCACTTCCAGGATTACGTACATTTTGGGTCAAAAGGTGCGCAAAGGCACTCTTCACGAAGGATTATGCACACAAAAGCATTTATGACTTTCTAAAATTTTATTTTTCCTCAAACCTAAGAGATTTTTAAATACTTTCTAGATTCTCTAATGTATTTCAACTTTGTAAATCCTTCTGCTTGACACTAAATAATGTTGTCTTTTGCTTGTACGATTTTCCAGTGTTAACAACACCTCTTGCACACTTCTATCACACTTATTCTACTTTTATTCCACCTATTCACGCTTATATATATCTACCTGAAAGCAATTCTCTTTGACTTTTATTAGCTTTCTATTGAACCACTCTATAAACAATTTCTATCCTATCTAAATGATCTAATCTACTTGGCTTAATCTCCTCGCAGGGAGAACCAATTTGGTAATTTTATTCCTATTTAACTTAGGAAATAAAAAAAAACTAACTTCTCTCAAATAAAACTTAACAAAATATTAATAATCAATTTTTTTCCACCTCTTGTTAGCCACAACATGTGAACACATAATCACATTGCTGGCTAAATTTCGGATGCTCCCGCATTAGACTCCCGCAGAAGAAAATATTGATCCATTAATGTTTTAGGATCTACATTAAACTTCTGTGACTCTACTAATACCATCCAACTGGCATCTTCCACTGGTCATCATTTCCATTTGACTATATACTAATAATAGGTATGTCCCCTAGTCTTCTTTGTTGTTCTTTTCTCCAGAATGGCTTCCAATTATTTCTTTGTTGTCTTTGGCATCTCTTCCTTCCAATTCAAAGCCTGGTCCTCCTCTTCTGTAGGTTCTTATTGTATTTCTTCCACTATTTGCTTGTATGGGTACAAATATGCAACATTAAAGATGGGTGATATCCCAAATCCTGCTGGTAACTCAATCTCATATGCATTTGAGGAAAACTTCCTCAAAATTCTACATGGCCCTATCTTTTTCATTTTCAGTTTGTTATAAGTCCCAACTGGAAACCTTTCCTTCCTAAGATAAACCATGACTAAATCATCTAATTGAAACTCCCTTTCAGTCCTCTTCATATTAGCTCTTTGTTTATACTTTTGGGTGTTTTTCTGTAAGCTTTGCTTGACATATTCCTGCAACTTATGTATATTTTCTGCAAATTATTCAGCCTTTGCACTCCTTGCATCTTGTTTGCTCAAATCCCTATGTTCATACATACCTCTTGGATACATTACAAAAACAATATGAAATGGACTCATCCTGGTAATCCGATTAGGAGTATCATTATAGGAAAATTCAGCTTGAGCAAGTGCTAAGTCCCATTGCTTTGGATTTTTGTAAACCAAATGCCTTAGTATGTTTCCCAAGCTCCTGTTCACCAATTCAGTTTTTCCATATGTCTGAGGATGATAGGATGAACTGAAACTGAGGTTCGTACCTAGCTTCTTCCATAGAGTCCTCCAAAAGTGTCCAACGAACTTTGTATCCCTGTCTGAAATAATACTCACAGGTAGTCCATGTAATATTATAACTTCAGAGAAAAACAAATTAGCAATGTGAATTGCATCACTAGTTTTCTTACAAGAAAAAAAATGAGCCATTTTAGAAAACCTATCTATGACAACATAGATAGAATCATGTCATCTTTGAGTATTCCAAAACCTAAAATAAAATCCATGCTGACAACATCCCCACGTCATTGGGTATTGGCAATGGATGATATAATCCAATGTTTTGTCTTCTTCCTCTGGAATTTTGACAAATCCTGCACTTCTCAACAAAATTTTTGATATCAGTTTTCATTTGTAATATTCCTTCTTAGGAATTTCAGCAATACAGACAGTAAAAATGTTGTTTTTATAAAATTACTCTATGGAATTGAGAAACAGGACTCATATGCTTTATTTTATGCATTATAACACTTACATACAGAATGGGATCAGAAAAAAATAATTCTAGCTATGTTAAATAGATCTCCCCAGCCCAATATAGCTCAAAAACACCCAATCCCCATGAATTTGAACAACATAATTTATGAAGCATGTGACTGCATTATTCCATGAGGGTTTCTATAGAAAAATATGGAAAATAACAGTTCTGGTTATTATATTATTCAAATAGCCAGGAAAATGGAGATCTATCCCCTTTTACACAATATGGAGATAACCCAGCAAGGGTTTCATGAAAGCACAAGTATAAAATGGTAGATCTGTAGAAAATCACATATTCTACTACAACTTTATATTGATATGGCTGAATATTACATGAGTTGGCTGAAAGGTCCTCCTTAGTAGTCTTATGGGAGAGGAAGGACCCTTTCCCCTAAGGAACGAGCTCACAATCAAGGGATTTAACCCTACCACAGCAACACCTTCAGGAATGACGCAGTTTCTGCAAGAGACTGAACTGTAGAGGTTGGTGACTACTTGACCTCAAGTATGATAGTGGAAATGTAGCCCAAAATTCTCCTCTTAGATCCCTTCAACAAGCTAAACCAAGAAAGAGTATGGAACTCCCGCATGGGAATCCCTTGCACTAAACAGTGCAGCAAACCCAGCTAAACAACTGAAGCATGCAAGAATTCATAAGACCCAAACATATACAACATTCGAAATTCCTCTCATGAGTGCCATCCCTTTCCTTTTATTCTTGGTGAGCCTTCTCACCCTTGACCCCACACATTCATGAGGTTTACTTCCTTGCAAAGATTCCTCCATCAAAACTGCGTTGTCCCCACTGGTTTCCCTCCTCTTTTAGTAGCGTTGCTAATTTAGTCAACATAGATCTAATCCTTACACATTGCCTCCTTTCACAATTTATTTTTCCTACCTATACTGATCCCATTTCACATTGGGAATACTTTATTCCTACTAAAGAGATTTAAGGGTCTCCCTAACCCATTTTATTCTTCTAAGCTGCAAAATAGAGCAACATATAATATTCCAAATAGTAGCAGCTAATTGGGAATATTATAGTTCTCCCCTCTCAAAATTTTCTTTTCCTCAAGCAAAAAAAAAGTAATATGCTGTAAGAATTTCTCTCCTTCCCGAGTGGCATCCTCATAAGGAAGATTCCTCCATCGAATCAGATATTCTTTGATCACCCGGTTCCTTAGCTGCCTCTCCCGTGTATCCAAGATTGCATCTGGTTGCATAACTAGATGACCTTCATCATCAATAGGTGGGAGGTCAATATTGGCAACTATGTTTTTCCCAATGGTCTTCTTGAGGCATGAAACATGAAAGATGTTATGGATCTTGCTCCCCTTAGGAAGCTCCAACTCATATGCTACTTTCCCAACACAACAGATCACCTTGTATGGTCCATAGAAACATGGTTTGAGCTTCTAAGTCCCATTCTCTTTGAGTGTAGATTGTCTATAAGGCTGAAGATGGAGATAGAACGAATCATCGACCTAAAAGTGCCTCTCTACCCAACCACGATCAACATATACCATCTGCTGGTTTTGTGCAGTAGCAATGTTGTCTTTGAGGGCCCGAAGTATGTCCTAGCTCTCTTGAATCCATTCTTTTTCTCTGGGAGCCTTGCTTGCTCCAAACATGACATCAAAAAATTAGAGTGCATCATACCCATAGAGAGCTCGGAATGGGGTCATACCAATGGACATATGGTAAGTGGTTTTGTAATAGTACTCCCCCAAATGGAGCCAATGAATCCATGCCCTCTGTTGTCCTGAAACATAGTGTCTCAAGAATCCTTCCAACCACTTGTTTACTATTTCAGTTTTTCCATCGGTTTGTGGGTGATAGATAGTACTTTGTGTCAATTTAGTCCCCACTATCCAGAAAATTTCTTCTCAAAAGCCACCCATGAAGCGGCGATCTTGGTCACTGATTATGGTCTTTGGGAGACCATGGAGCCTAAACATATCTCTGAAGAAGAGCTCAGCTACCTGTGAAGCAGTATAATGTGCAGAAATGGAAAAAAAGTGTGAATATTTTTTTATTCTATCAACAAATATAAAAATACAATCCTTACCCTGAATGGTAGGTAGACTGGTGATGAAGTCCATGGAGATGCTCTCCCATTTTCCATCGAGAATAGGAAGTGGCTGCAATAACCCTGCAGGATGGGTGTGTTCTCCCTTGTTCTATTGGAAAACTATGCACTCCTTAATGTGTTGGAGTACATCCTCCTTGAGACCCTTCCATGAGAATCTCTCCCATATGGCCCGATAAGTCTTTGTGAATCCTTGATGTCCTGCAAGTGGGGAATGATGTGATGCTTGTATGATCTTATCTTTGAGCTTAGAATTATTAGCCAAAAAGACCCGGTCCCAGTAATAGATGATATCATCCATCACTATATACCTCTCATCAGATATCACCCCATCAAGTATCTCACATGAAAATTTATCCTTGGAATACTCAACCAACAATTGAGCCTTCCAATCTGCGTCCTGTTGGCCACCTATAAAATTTGTTCTATAAAAAGGTGGCCAAAACATTGTTGAAGCCTTCAAGAAATAGTTTTTATGCACAATGTTATCTCTTGAAGCCTCTTGAAGACATCATCTCCTCTATTTCAAATTGTTCATTACTGTTCCCATTTCAAAGCTTAGAAAATTCTACTGATTTCAAAGAGAAAGACTGCTACAAAAAATCCATTTTCCTTTTCCCTCCATCTCAGAACTAACCTTTATTTTGCTTCCTCTTTCTTCATAAAATTCCTCTATATTTCCTTTGTTCCATTTCCTCCTTCATAAAAATCCACCTTGCATAGTTTAAAACTCCTTTTTTAAACTATATCGAAACTCTCAAAACCCTTGAAAGCATTGAAAACTTCATAAAAATCACATTTTTTATATTATGGATTCAAGCCCCCTTGGGCTAGGTCATTAACTATTTCCACTACATATGCCTTGGTGCTAGAACCAAGCACTAGCCATCCAAGCGCTTATCGCATTACTCGATGCCGATTAGCCCTGTGCATAAGCCCCTGGCCATATTATCTTCCATAAACCCACGGTCCCGCAGACGGGCGCCGAATTGTATTGCAAATATTTTTCCGCCCCAAAGTTTAAACCTTTGTTAGAAATTATTTTTCAGGTTTTTAATGTGTTTTGTCATTTTATTAAAATGAAAAACCAGGCGGGATTCATCGCACCACTTTTGCGAGGGCGGCGATTTTTTTCGTTTGGCAGCAATTCCATTCAGCGACTGACACGTGGCCTCGAGCACTATTGGAAAACCGCTGCTCATCGCATGTTAAAGTTTGAATGTGGACTCGGCGCAATATCGATGTGCGCTGTTCGATCTGAGGCCGCTCATTGGATGGTGATCACTCTTGGAAGAAGCCCGACAGTTACCCACAGGTACGCTGCAGTCATAAAAGAATCTCTGCCGTCGATCTGATCCGCAGATCGATGGCCCATACTCCATTGCCCCGGTCCCCAGTGCCACATCAGCATCCACATGGTATCATCGGATTGGAATGGGTTTCTGTTGGTTCCTCGCACAATCAGCAAATGCCGACCCGAGAAAATTATTCAGCATGGTTTTATTTAAAAGGTTTGAAGTCCGGGTGTGTTTTATAAGGTTTTTGACATATGATCTCCACTGTTGATCTTGTGATCCAGTCTCATCCAACGGCCCATGATAATCCTGAACCCCACACACTTTTTTTAACCATTTTCACCGAAATAAAGGTTTTTTAATCCATTTTCTCCATTTTTCCAAAAATGACTTATTCGCTTTGACTTTTCGCCTCCACTCCCGATCGTCGATCTCTGCGTGATCGACGGTTCCGATTTAATTCCTCCTCCATTTCCCTTTGACCCATTCCAATGAATCTCGAGCATTGGATGAAGCCATCCAACGGCCACGCTCACTCCACGTGCCTTCTGAAGTAGTAAACCTATACATGCAGGATTTTATAAATGTTTTTATATTTTGTAGGGTTTAAAGTTTTTTTCAGCTATATCTAAAGAAAATTCAAAGGCAGAGGGTGACGATCCTCCCGCCTTCGATTCACCAGAGAAAATCATTCACAAGGTTTAAAATTCATGTTTCATCAGTGTTTCATAAGGCATTGATGCCATATCACCCCTGCACAGCCTTGCATACCAACAAAACACAATAAATAAAGAACCAATCAAAGAGTATTAGTGTCGAAGACAAAACACACTAGAACAGGATATTGAAGACCTAAAACACAGATCTCAAGTAAATTAAAGGTGTTTTAGGGAAAGACGAAGACATCTGTCGAGCCGAGAAAGCCTCCACCACCATAAGCAGAGGCCAATTGAACCCTCTCCAGCTCCTAAAGACACCTGCAGCTTCGCAGAAATCAATGAAGGTTTAGTCACTACCTGAACAAGAAGTGTTTGCCTAAAGACAACTGAATAATTAATGCAAATCAAAGATCTTATCTCTAATTGTCGGAAAAACTATTTTAAAATATTAAGAACAGCCCAAAAGTAGATATTTTTCAATCATTAGGCCTCGAAAGGCAGAAACAGAGTTATGAAGCAGAATTAGAAATGATTACATTCCCACATCATGCCTTGCCTGGTTCCCAAAGGCCAGGAATTGCATTGATTACATAATTAATGATACTTAACCCTGGGAAATCCTCCCACCTCCTCATTATTCTATAAATACTTATGTAGAAGATGAGCCAATGTTGGTCTCTGGACATCTGATTGTATGTAATAGTTCTCTGAAGTTACTGATGCCCTGTGTGCAATTTGAAGATACATAAGCTGATATGAGAAGTTTGAAGTTTTAGAGACCCACCGGGCTTGCTAATTGTAACTAGTTTGAACATCAAATACAAGATGTTGATTCATGGGATCCTGATTTGTGTTAATGGTGATGTGCTCCTCACTGTCAATTGTTATTTTCTTTAATGTTTTCACTCTGTTCACTTTCTCTGATAAGGAGCAACAAACATAGAGCTAGGACTTACTCTCAACAGTACCCTACTCTTACTGAAAGCTTTATTTTCTATGTTTTCTTCATTTGAAAGTTCTCTTGAAAGAGTATATTAAAGCAGGTTGGTTTCAAAGAACTTGCCTGATATAGATTTCTCTTTGTGATGATTATTTGTGTTTTCCTTTAGAATATGCTGAAAGCAGGTTGGTTTCGAAGCACTCATCTGATCTTAAGCTATTCTAATTGTTCTAAAAATGTTTTTAACTGAAATTACTTTAATGCAGGGCAGTTTAAAAGCACTTACCTGATCTCAGAATACTTTTGTGTTTTTTTTCTCTAAGTACATGCCAAAGAAAGATAGTTTTAAAGCACTTACTTGATCTCAGGCTGTTCACTGTTCTTCATTTGTGTTCTCCATTTCCTATCTGTTTCATTCCATACAATCAACTTAAGAGATCCTTTGACATAAGTGACTTGCCCCATGGATCCTTCTTGAAACTTGTCGAATTAAAATCCTCCTATGACTCCATAGCCCAATGGGTTAAGCTATTTTTTTCCCTTTCTATCAGCTGAATCATTCCTTCATTTGCATACATATTCACCCTTTATTATGAACTGCCTTCACCTTCATCAAGTCTTTGCCCAACCAAAACAAAACAAAACAAACCCATGTTCTTCATAACTAGCCTAATATCACATTTCAGGCTTTAAAGATCATATCTTTAAACTCATTCATAGAGAGATCCCTCTCTGGATTCAGGAGGGCTAGATCCTTGAATCCCAGAGTGGTTTGATGTTGTCTTATCTTTTGGTTTTTGTCAATGGCCAAAACATAGGAACCCCAACATAATGGCAACTCCACTGGGGATTATTTTGAGTTCATATTCTCTTGGCCAGCTTTTTATAAACTCCTTAGTTTCCCATACAACCACTAGAACTTAAAAAATCCAAAAATAGTTCACATTGATATTCAATAAACATGGTAGTGGACCATAACACCTTTTACCTCCAAAAGAGCTAAAACCTTCCACTTGGTGACTTCACAACCCTGCAGACCTTAAGACTCCACTAGGAGGACCCTAATCATTATAAAACCATTCAAACTCAGTAAGAGGGCTTTAGGATTAAAGTTCTCTTAGCAAAAGATCAGTTAAACCGCTCAAAGATTGTGATATCTGGTTAACATTTTTCTTGTTTAGTTAGGTCTAAAAAACATAGCATAGTGGCTTCTAGAAAGACTCACACTAGAGCCTATCCTGACCCTGATCCACCTGAGATAGTTGATAACCCAGAAAGCATCCTTAGGAAGTCTCCTAGGATTAAATTATCAACTGTTTTCGGATCACCCTTAAGAGCTAATTCAATTCCTAAAAATATTTCAGCTCTACCACAATCACAAGTTGATTTAGTGAATCCCTTTAGAACTAGGTCTCTTGATGATTTAGATCAGTTAGATTCTGAGTATTCAATTTCATCTCCTGAAACAAGTGAACATCCTGGTAGCAGAGAAGCAACACCTCCTGGCTTACATTTCCTTCACAACTTAGGTGTCTCTCATCCAAGGTCAGCTCAGCAATCTACTCCTGGTCCATCCACTTCTTCTCACACTACATCCACTGTTCAAACCACTCCATTCCAGCCCACTTTCCCTCCTGTTAATCCACCTCTTGTAAATCCACCTCCACCACATATCATGGCAGCATGGTGTGCTCCCTTAGTCCTTCTTGTACCATTAGTCAATCTTCCGCAGGACTATCAGTCCAAAATTCTATTATATGATGCTAGCAATGCTACAACTGCATAACAACATATGGACAAGATGAATGACTACTTTGATAGAAATAAAATTGATGATGATTCTGTCAAGCTTATATTATTTGCTCAAAGCTTAGGAGGGGAAGTCAGAAAATGGTTTAAAGGCTTAACCCCTCATAGTATCAATGATCTCCAAGCCTTCCATCATAAATTATTAAACAAATGGGAAGTAAAGAAAAACCCTCTCCAAGTCCTTTTTGATTACAAGAACCTCCATAGAGACACGGGGGAAAGTGTACAAGCTTATTGTACCAGATTTAATAGTGTATATAATGCACTTTCCCTAGATCTAAAACCTCCACAAGGCTCAACTTTAAACAAATTTCCTGAAGGGTTTGACCCTGAGATGGCCTATCAGCTGAGAGAGAGAGATCCTGCAACTCTTGAAGAAATGCAAAAAGGTGCTCTTGCTGTAGAAGTAAACTTGATGGAGAAGAGAGAAAGAATGAAAAATGAAAAGAGAGTGTCCTTTAGAGAGGAATCTACACCCTCTACTTCCAACTCAAAAATGGAGCGAATGATGGAGGAAATGATGAGGAAAATGAGCATCCTTGAGAGAGCACAAGCTAGTCAAAATGAAACTGCTCCTCAAAACAAAAACCAGAACCAGAATCAGAATTTTAGAAGGAACCAACCTCCAAACAGACCTAGGGAAGATGATAAATAGATCACTCCTCCCTTTCATCAAAACTATATAATTGAGGTTGAGGAAACAGATGAGATAACGAAGGAAGATGATATCAATATGCTGGGGGTATATAATGATGACTTTGAGATTCATTATGATAGAAAACAAGGTCTTTATACACCTTATGATGACAAAAGAGATGATGATGAAATTTATTTTCAAGACATGGAAAATGTAATCATAGAGTCTAAAAAAGAATATGAACTTAGAAGCAAAACCAGTCAACAAACTCCCAACACCAAAACCTTTGACAAATCTTCACAAAAAAGCACTACAACCAAGCCTGAAATTGTCAAACAAAAGGATTAAACAATGGCTGTGAATTATGATAAAGGTAGAGAGAAAGGCACTCAAAACAATGAAAAACAGAGTGCGGACATTAGTAGTACTACCACTTCAGCTAGTACTCATGTTAAGACCATTTTGTCAAATATGAATAGAACAAATCAGCAAGCTGATGTTGCTGATAGACTGGCAGCTAGTAAGGCTGAGACAAGTTCTTCAAAGAACTGAATTCCTTTCAGCCTAGAGCAGGAAATTTCAAAGATCAGAATCTCTGTTCCCCTGATTGAGTTAGCTGCCCAAAATGTATATAGCACCCAAATTTTGAAGGCTTTAAATATTTAGGATAATAATGATACAATCAATCTTAATGATGACCAACCAGAGCTCATTTTGGGTCCTAATATTGAAGGTATATATCAAGAGGGACCTGTTCCTCCATTTTATGTGAGTTTAAATGTTCATGACAAAATCCTGCATAATGCTATGCATGACTCTGGAGCCTCACACAACCTTATTCCAAGGGTAATAATGGAAAGGCTAGGACTATAAATAACCACACCTTACAAGGATTTATATTCTTTTGATTCTAGTAGAGTGAAGTGCCTTGGACTAATCAAAGAAATTTGTGTGAGTTTGACTCAAATCCCAGCCAAGTGATGGTTATGGATGTTGTGGTGGCTGATGTGCCTCCTAAGTATGGCATGTTGTTGTCAAGGTCATGGGGTGCCAAGCTGCAAGGTACCATACAGATGGATGAGACATATGCCACTATCCCTGTCTTTATCCATCTTAGAAGACTATACAGAGAGGCAAACATGAGATTCATGGTCAGTAGCTCAGAAAAGCCTGAAAATTACCCCATTTACTCTGTCCATACAGACCTGGATTTGTTTATCCTTTACAATAATGAATCCACAAAGGAGTCAGAGCCAGAAGATAGCGACTCAGATAACTAGTTAGAGGCCCGTAATCTCGAAATGATGGCAGTTATAGATATGGAAGAAAACGAGAGAGAAACTATTGAACAATGCACTGAAACAACAGACCAGAGTGAACAAAGCCAAGATGGAAAAAACAGACTACCCCTCGCTCTCAACTCCATGAAAATCCTGAGGAATGAGACCCAACACAACATGTTGCGGATCTCATAATAGAACATAATGATGAACAAGGCAATAGGGATGAAAATGATGTTAGCCCTACAAACAATACCTTATGGTGCATGAACTTCGACGGGTCTTGCACTAAAAGGAGTGCAGGAGCTGGAGTATGGTTGGTCGACACTGAAAACAATTACTCTGAAAGCCATGCTTTCAGGCTAGATTTCAAATGCACTAACAACATTGCAGAGTATGAGGCTCTCATCCTAGGATTACGTCTATTGAAATAACTAGGAGCCAAGAAGATAATTGTTCAGGGAGACTCAGAATTATTCATCAAACAACTAAATGGAGAGTATGCCATTAAACATCCTAGACTAAGGGTATACCGAAATAATGCCATAGATTTCCTGAACACATTTACAAAATATGAGCTCGTTTTTGTCCTATGGAATCAAAACATAATTGCAAACAGGTTGGCCTATGCTGCTAGTTCATGTCAAGAATCACGTGGTGATAAAAAAATCACCATTCAGACAAAATATAGACCTGCAGTGCCAGATAATGAAAAATATTGGTAGGTCTTTGAGGGCGACAAGCAGGTAGAGGATTTCCTGCTTGGCAGGAACGAATTTGAGTTATCTGATTCACATTCTAAATCCGATGAAAATTGCCTCAACAAAGAGTCCCCTGAGGGAGAGAAACTATCTAGTTCCGTAAAAATCAACATGTTAACTAAAAAACTTGGAACTCATACTGAAGAGTACGAGGATGCAGAAAATGAAGACATAGAGGTATTGCCGTCAAAGGAAAAGAAAATACCTAGGGGGTTAGCACCTTTAGAAGACCTGTTTGATTTTAACGACGTATCAAAGAAACCCACTGTAGAATACACAGAGTCTGATGTAGAGGAACGCAACATAGTCACCAAGGATAAGCCTAAAATGATTAAATTAGCTAGCTCCTTGCCAGCAGACATGAAAAATAAATACATTGACTTATTTAAAGAATTTGTTGATGTGTTTACCTGGAGCTATGAAGACTTAAAGGCCTATGATACAAAAATAATCCAGCACAAGATCCCGTTGAAAGAAAACCAAAAACCCTAACTGCGCTGAATTAATCCAATACAACTGCCTCTAGTAGAAAAGGAAATCAAGAAAATGTATGTGGCAGGAATCATAGTGCCTATGAGGTTTTTAGATTGGGTTTCTAACCTTGTAGCTGTGAGGAAAAATATAGGATAAATCAGATTGTGCATTGATTTCAAAAACATTAACAGAGCCTCCCTAAAGGAAAATTACCCTTTACCCAAAATGGAACACATCCTACAAAGGGTAGTTGGTTCAAAGTGGATTTATCTGTTAGATGGTTTTTTAGGGTACAACCAAGTTTTAGTACTCCCAGAAGACCAACTCAAGACAACTTTCACCACTCCTTGGGGCACTTTCATGTATGTGAAAATGCCTTTTGTATTAATGAATGCTGGGGCCACTTTCCAAAGGGCCATGGACATTTCATTTTCAGAGGAGATAGGGCACTTCATTGTAATTTACCTTGATGACATAAACATTTATTCCAAATCTGATGAAGAACACCTTAAACATCTAAGAAAGGTCCTTGAAAAGTGCAGAAGGTTTGGATTATCTTTAAATCCCAAAAAGACAGTGTTTGGCCTACAAGAAGGTAAACTCCTTGGCCATATCATATCAGAAGAATGGATTAAAATAGATCTAAAAAGAGTTGAGGGAATACTATAGATTAGCCAACCAAGGAACATAAAATAATTACAGTCCTTTATTGGAAAGATTAACTTCTTGAGGAGGTTTATTCCCAACTTAGCAGAGCTCCTTAGAAACATGAATAATATGCTCAAGAAAGAAGTAGGAGTGAAATGGATTGTAGAAGCCAAAAGATCCTTTGAATTGGTAAAACATGCACTCACTCGGGCAGCTGTCCTAATCAGCCCTGACTTTTCGAAGGATTTCCTTATTTTTTCATTTGCCTCAGAGCATACTGTGGCTGCAGTCCTGTTGCAGAAAAATATAGAGGGACAGGAACAACCTATTGCTTTTTTTAGCAAGGCTTTAAGGGATGCACCCTTGAAATATAACATAATGGAAAAATAGGCCTATGCTTTGGTAAAGGCCTTAAAGGACTTCAGGGTGTATATTCTGCATTACCACATCATTGCCTATGTGCCTAATATAGTGGTAAAATACATCTTGTCACAAGACCCAGATGGAAAGAGGGGAAAATGGATTGCTGCAATATTAGAGTATGATTTGGAAATAAAACCCACAAAACTCATTAAAGGTCAGGGCTTAGCTCAATTAATGGCTGAATCAAATCTACAAGCCCTTGACATTAACATGGTAAATGCCCTAGATGAACAGAAAGAGTTACCTGCCCCCAATGTGGAAGTGCAGTTTCAAAACTCAGCTTGGTACACTGATATCTTGTATGTGCTTACAAATCTTAATGCTCCTCCTGATTTATCAAAAACAAAGGCAAGGTTTTTAAAGTTGAAAGCTAGGAACTATTGCATTTTAAATGAAGGTTTATATTGGAAAAATACTAATGGTTTATTGCTTAAATGTTTGCCTGAAGCTGATGCAGAGAGGATCAAGCATGAATTCCATGAAGGAGAGTGTGGAGGTCATCTCTACTGTAAAAACACAGCCAATAAAATCCTTAGAGCTGGTTATTAGTGGCCCACCCTCTTTCAAGATGTCCATAAAATGATAGTTTCTTGTCACAAATGCCAAATTTTTTAGGGCAAAAGAAAACGCCTCCCTTTACCATTACAACCTATCACCGTTGAAGCTACTTTTCAACAATGGGGTCTCGATTTCATAGGATAAATCCACCCTTCTTCATCTTCCCAACATAAATGGATTCTAATAGCCACTGACTACTTCACCGAATGGATAGCGGCCATCCCTTCTAGGAATGCCACAGATTCTGTCATTATAAAATTTCTTCAAGATCATTTCCTGTCTAGATTTGGTTGCCCTAGGAAGATTATTACTGATAATGCTTCTAATTTTGGTTCCAAAAAGATGATTGATTTTTGTCACAGGTATCAGATTACACTTGGTCATTCTACTGCTTATTACCCTCAAGGTAATGGGTTAGTAGAATATTCAAATAAAGTTTTGGTGACCATCATCAAGAAGCTGCTAGAGGAAAATAAAAAATCATGGCATAACAAATTGGTGCATGCTTTGTGGGCAGACAGGTTGACCACAAAGAAGTCCATTGGAATGTCCCCTTACCAGCTTGTTTATGGATCAGATGCAGTGTTTCCTACCAGCCTAGGTGTACCAGTGATAAAATTAATCCAAGAAATACAGTCAGAAGAGGACAACATGATAAGGAGGATCAATCAGACAATACATCTCCAGCAGACAAGGGAAGAGGTTTACAATAGAGCTCAAACGGTGCAAGAGAACATAAAGAAGTTGTTTGACAAGAGAAAAAAACCTTGTGACTTCAATATTGGAGACAAGGTACTCAAATGGGACTCCAGAAGAGAGGATAAGGGTAAACATGGAAAATTTGGTAGTTTGTGGCAACGCCCTTACGTTATTCAGTCCACCATTGGTCCAAATGACTTTTTTCTGCAAGAGTTAGATGGCACAGATCTATTTGGGGGTCCTGCCAATGGCAGGATGCTCAAGCATTACTACTGCTGAGTTCAAGTTTAAGGCTTTCATTTCCATTGTAAATACCATTGCTTTTTTCAGTTTCATAAAAAAATATATATACAAAAACAATAAAAGAAAGAAAAGAGGACAGATTATGAAAACAAGAAAGGTATAGCCCCATACCAAAAAAGAGAAACAATTCTAAAAGTATGCAAGCCTAAATGCCACTCCTAAAATAACACACTTCTAGTTAGTCAAACAACTTAATCTTGACTAATTAGCTTTAAATTTTCTGCTGATAGGATAGTGAATTCGATTTTCCAAACTGTTTAATCTTGGCTTATCAATAGATAGATTAGGTTAGAAATGAAGGGTTCAAACATGCTCAAAATCCGAACCTAAGTTTTCATGAGAAATGACTCAAATATTTTTATTCCTTGAGTCAATAAAGGAGGTGAATAACTGGTTCTAATCAGCTCAAAATCTGAACTAGTTAACAAAGGAAATACAACTCAAATAAAAGGAAAAAACAGAGCTGTAAAAAGATGAAGGAAGTACTTGAACTGTTAGATCTGAAGCCTTCCTTTTTTTGTTTTAAATTTTATGCAAAATAAATGTCTATGTGTAGCTTGTTCTTATGCCATAGACCAGCATCAAGTTGGACTGTTTAATCCTAACTTGACTATTTTTAAATTTCTGTTGTAGAATTTAGAGAATAAAATCTGTTGGACAGTTTAATCCCAACAGATGGTAGATTAGGTAGAGAATTATATGGGCTCAACTGCTTAATTTGAGTCCATGGAGAAATAAGGAGAAGAAATATATTATATTTCCTATTTTCAAAATAATAAATGTTGTAACAGAGTTTTCCAATCCAAGTGCACTCTAAATGAAGAAAAAATGTTAGATTAGTAGGATTGGGTAGGTAGAAAGTTTGTTGATAAAGATCCATTGTTTTTTCAAAAGCTGCTAACATGTTTTCAGAGAAAAAGCAAATCATCCAAGAATAGAATGCAGCCCAATGGATAAAGAATTGATCAGCCTCCCAAATGATGCAAGTCTAAAATTCTTGATGCCTTCAGGAAGGCACCATCCCTAAGTTGAGCCACTGTTGGTCACCTATAAAATTTGTTCTATCAAAATGTGGCCAAAACATTGTTGGAGCCTTCAAGAAATAGTTTTTATGCAAAATGTTATCTCTTGAAGCCTCTTGAAGACATCATCTCCTCTGTTTCAAATTTTTCATTACTATTCCCATTTCAAAGCTCCAAAAATTCTGCTGATTTCAAAGAGAAAGACTGCTGAAAAAAATCCATTTTCCTTTTCCCTCCATCTCAGAACTAACCTTCATTTTGCTTCTTCCCTCCTCCATCTTTCCTTTGTTCCATTTCCTCCTTCATAAAAATCCACCTTGCATAGTTTAAAACTCCTTTTTAAACTATATCGAAACTCTCAAAACCCTTAAAAAGCATTGAAAACTTCATAAAAATAACATTTTTTATATTATGGATTCAAGCCCCCTTGGGCTAGGTCCTTAACCATTTCTACTACATACGCCTTGGTGCTGGAACCAAGTGCTAGCCATCCAAGTTCTTATAGCATTTCTCGATGCGGATTAGCCCTGTGCATAAGCCCCTAGATATATTATCTTCCATAAATCCACAGCCCCGCAGACGGGCGCCGAACCGTATTGCAAATATTTTTCCACCCCAAAGTTTAAACCTTTGTTATAAATTATTTTTTGGGTTTTTAATGTGTTTTTTTGTTTTATTAAAAAGAAAAACAAGGCGAGATTCATTGCACCGCTTTTGTGAGGGCAGAGGTTTTTTTCTTTTGGCAGCGATTCCATTCAACGACCGACACGTCGCCTCGAGCACTATTGGAAAACCGCCGCTCATCGCATGTTAAAGTTTGACTGTGGACCTGGTGCAATATTGATGTGTGACGTCCGATCTGAGGCTGCTCATCAGACGGTGATCGTGCTTGGAAGAAGCCTGACAGTTAACCACAGGTACGGTGCAGTCATAAAATAATCTTCGTCGTCGATCTGATCCGCAGATCGACGACCCATACTCCATCACCTTGGTCCCCAGCACCACATCAGCATCCACATGGCATCATCGGATTGGAACAGGTTTTCGTTGGTTCCTCGTACAGTCAGCAAATGCAGAACTGGGAAAATTACTCAGCATGGTTTTATTTAAAAGGTTTGAAGTCCGGGTGTGTTTTATAAGGTTTTTGACATATGATCTCTGTCATTGATCTTGTGAGCCGGTCTCATCTGACGGCCCATGATCATCCTGAAACCCACACACCGTTTTTAACCATTTTTTCCGAAACAAAGGTCTTTTAATCCATTTTCTCCATTTTTCCAAAAATGAATTATCCGCTTTGACTTTTCACCTCCGCTCCCAACCGTCGATCTCTGCACGATCGACGGTTCCGATTTAATTCCTCCTCTCTTTCCCTTTGACCCCTTCCAATAAATCTCGACCATTGGATGAGGCCATCCAACGAACATGCTCAATCCACGTGCCTTCTGAAGCATAAAACCTATACATGCAGGATTTTATAAATGTTTTTCGTATTTTGCAGGGTTTAAAGTTTTTTTTCCGCTATATCTTAAGAAAATTCAAAGGCATAGGGTGACGATCCTCCCGCCTTTGATTCACTAGAGAAAATAATTCACAGGGTTTAAAATTCATGTTTCATTGGTGTTTCATAAGGCATTGATGCCATATCACCCCTGCAAAGCCCTGCATACCATAAAAAAAAAAAAAAATCAAGCACCAATCGAAGAGTATCAGTGTCGAAGACAGAACACACCAGAACAAGAGATTGAAGACCTAAAACAAAGATATCAAGTAAATTAAAGGTGTTTTAGGGAAAGACGAAGACATCTGTCGAGCCGAGAAAGCCTCCACCGCCATAAGAAAAGGCCAATTGAACCCTCTCCAGCTCCTAAAGATACCTGCAGCCTTGCAGAAATCAACGAAGGTTTAATCACTACCTGAACAAGAAGTGTTTTCCTAAAGACAATTGAACAATTAATGCAAATCAAAGATCTTATCTCTAATTGTCGGCAAAACTATTTTAAAAGATTAAGAATAGCCTAGAAGAAGGTATTTTTCAATCATTAGGCCTCGAAAGGCAGAAACAGAGTTATGAAGTAGAATTAGAAATGATTACATTCCCTCATCATGCCTTGCCTGGTTCCCAAAGGCCAGGAATTGCATTGATTACATAATTGATGATACTTAACCCCTGGGAAATTCTCCCACCTCCTCATTCTTCTATAAATAATTCTGTAGAATATGAGCCAATGTTGGTCTCTAGAAATTTGATTGTATGTAATAGTTCTCTGAAGTTACTGATGCCTTGTGTGCAATTTGAAGATACATAAGCTAATATGAGAATTTTGAAGTTGTAGAGACCCACCGGACTTGCTAATTGTAACTGGTTTGAACATGAAATACAAGCTGTTGATTCATGGGATCCTGATTTGTGTTAATGGTGATGTGTTCCTCAGTGTCAATTGTTATTTTCTTTAATGTTTTCATTCTATTCACTTTCTCTGATAAGGAGCAGCAAACATAGAGCTAGGAATTACTCTCAACAGTATCCTACTCTTATTGAAAGCTTTATTTTCTATGCTTTCTTCATTTGAAAGTTCTCTTGAAAGAGTATATTAAAGCATGTTGGTTTCAAAGCACTTTCCTGATCTAGATTTCTCTTTGTGATGATTATCTGCGTTTTCCTTTAGAATATGCTGAAAGCAGGTTGGTTTCGAAGCACTCATCTGATCTTAAGATATTCTAATTGTTCTAAAAATGTTTTTAACTGAAATTACTTCAATGCAGGGTAGTTTAAAAGCACTTACCTGATCTCAGAATACTTTTGTGTTTTTTTTCTCTAAGTACATGCCAAAGCAAGATAGTTTTAAAACACTTACTTGATCTCAGGCTGTTCACTTTTCTTCATTTGTGTTCTCCATTTCCTATCTGTTTCATTCCATACAATCAACTTAAGAGATCCTTTGACATAAGTGACTTGCCCCATGGATCCTTCTTGAAACTTTCTATCCAATTGAAATCCTCCTATGACTCCATAGCCCAATGGGTTAAACTTTTTTTTGCCCTTTCTATCAGCCGAAGCATTCCTTCATTTGCATACATATTCACCCTTTATTATGAACTGCCTTCACCTTCATCATGTATTTTCCCAACCAAAACAAACAAAACAAACCCATGCTCTTCATAACTAGCCTAATATCACATTTCAGGCTTTAAAGATTATATATTTAAATTCATTCATAGAGAGATCCCTCTCTGGATTCAGGAGGGCTAGATCATTGAATCCCAAAGTGGTTTGATTTTGTCTTATCTTTTGGTTTTTGTCAATGGCCAAAACATAGGAACCCAAACACGTCCATGCCCCTTAAGGACAATGCTGATCACCTCCTGGATAGAGCATCAACCACTACATTTCTCTTCCCCTAGATAAATTGGTATCAGAGCTAAGAATTAGAGCCTAAGAAGCTAGAGTTTTTACTCAGCTTTTGTTTTGTGCAAAGATATAGTTGATTGTTTCCAAGTTTTGATTCTTACTAGGCTTAAACTCAAGAAAGGTGAAGGAAACTTGGTTAGTGCACAAACTAATCCAAAACCGAGAAGGGTCAGAGAACTACCTCCATGAGCCATAGAAGCAGCTTCAAGAATGTCTTCAAGAGAGGGTGAAGCTCCTGAAGAGATGGATCCCAAGGAAGAAGAACGTGTATTCCAGAAAGCTTTCTTGGATATGACTGAGATGGTGAGGATACTCTACCAAGAAAGGAATGATAGGCTTGTTGGAGAAGGGTATAAAACCAGAAAGAAGGAGAGGGTTCTTCAGGAAGAAAGAAGAGTGATGACAAGTCAAAGAAAGGACATGGAGGAAATGGTGATCCACCATCCCCATCTTCATTCTCTTCCTCTACATCGTCATCCTCGACTTCGGTGAATCAATCTCAAAAGTCTAAAACCACTGGTAAAAGTCCATTTTTAAAGCTTGATGTCAAATTTGAATTGCCTATGTTTAATGGTGAATTCAATTCAGAGAAACTTGACAATTGGATCAGAAAATTGGAAGTTTATTTAAGGATACAAAACCTTCATGATGACAACACCAAGATACAGTTAGCCTCGTTGAGAATGGATGGAGCAGCATTGGTATGGTGGGAAGCGAAGACCAAGGATGAAATTAAAAAACATGGTAAGATCACTTTATCATGGGCTGAATTTATTACTGCAATTAAAAAAAAAATTATCCATTAGCTCATTTACAAAAGGCTATCACGAATTGGAAAAACTTTAGATAGCTTAAGGGACAAAATGTGCAAGACTACACCCAAGAGTTTAGGAGAAGAGCACTCTTATTAGGGGTAGACTTACAAAGTCAAGATAATTTGCTGAAATATATAGGTGGTTTTCACAGTTACCATAAACATACTATCCTTATGTTCAATCCTACTAGTCTAGACGAAGTTTTTGTACAAGCTACGCATTTAGAGGTTAGAGGGAAAAACACTTTTGATGAGGGTAGAAACAAGCCTTTTAAAGGGAAGAACAAAGATAAAAACTTTAAGGGAAAAGGAAAAAAGAATGCATCTATCAAACAAGAGGGTGAAAAATTAATATTTAAACATTGTTCAAGAGAGGGCTATGAAGAGAAAAACTGTTGGAAATTGCATCCTGAAAAAAGAACTCAGTTTAACAAAAACAATGGAAAGAAGAAAACTGCAACTACTACAACTACACATCAAGATTTAGGTGATGATTCAGGTGACAAAACAAAAATTGCAGCCATGGGTTTGAAAATTATGAAGGGAGAGGAAATTGAAACTAAGCCAATCACTAGTACTTCAAACTATAATTTACAAGCTCCAAATGAGGAAGAAAGAATTAAATTATTCCATGTGAGGGTAGTCTCAAAAGATACTAAAATTGACACACTGTTTGACAATGGGTCACAAGCAAATATCATATCAGAAAAATTGGTAAAATAGCCTAAACTTGAGACCATTCCACATCCAAAGCCTTATCCACTTGGGTGGATATGCAAGGATGCAAACTTACAAGTCTCAAGAAAGTGCATATTGCGATTCGTCATTAATGCACATTTTATTGACACAGTTGCACTTGATGTAGTACCGCTTGATATATCAGGAATTGTTTTGGGAAGTCCTTACTTATATGACAGGAAAGCGATCTTCCATGGCCACGAAAATAAGTATCATCTCTCTAAATATGGCAAGGAGTTCATTGTCAGATCACATCACAAGAAGGCAAATATAGCGATGGTAAATGCTGGACAGGTAAAAAGGCTACTAAATTCTAGTAAGAGTTTTGTACTTCTTATGGTTAAGCCCAAGGTTGATATGAATCATGAGTCATTTTAAAATTGTGATTCCAAGCTTAAATCAGATTTATATTATTTAGTTGATGCACATCATGAGATGTTTCAGGAACTGACAGGTTTACCTCCTAAAAGGGAGATTCAGCATGAAATCCATTTACATCAAGATTATCCTCTTCCTAACATCGACATGTACCACTTGTCTATCATGGAGAATGCTAAAATCAAGAGGAAAATTAAAGACTTGTTGGAAAAAATATTCATAAGACCAAGCACTTCGTCATGTGGGCCACCGATAGTGTTGATTCCAAAGAAAGATGGAACTTGGCGCATGTGTATGGACTTCAGGGCATTGAACAAGATAACGGTAAAGAATCGTTACCCACTTCCAAGGATAGATGATTTGTTGGATCAGATGAAAGATGCTAAATATTTCACTAAGTTACACTAACGTAGTAGTTATCATCGAGTTAGAATTGCAGAAAGTGACATTTGGAAGACAACATTTAAAACCAAACAAGGACTCTTTGAGTGGCTTGTTATGTTGTTTGGTTTATGCAATGCACCTGCAAATTTCATGTGGGTAATGGATGATGTATTACATCCTTTATTGATGATGTAGTTATTGTATACTTAGATGACATCTTAATTTTCAGCAAGACTAGAAAAGTGCATGTCATGCATGTTAAGAAAGTACTTGATATTTTGAAGAAAAATCAGTTATTTCTTAAAATGTCAAAGTGTGAATTTGGAAAGACTTCTTTGGTTTATTTGGGACACATAGTAGGAGGAGGTGCTTTGAGAATTGATCCTTCCAAATTAGAAGCCATTTTGAATTGGCCTACTCCCAAATCCATTACAGAGGTAAGAATTTGTTTGGGTGCAACTCACTATTAGAGGAATTTTATTTCTAACTTCTCTGCCATAGAAGCTCCTATGCATGCAGTCCTTGAATTACCAGACTTGAGGCAGCCATTCGAGATTCAGACAGATGCTAGTGATTACGCCATGGGTGCAGTTCTCTTACAGCATGGTAAGCCTTTTGCATTTCATTCTGAGAAATTTAATGGTGCTATTGTGAATTATACTACATATGATAAAGAGTTTTATGCTTTGGTAAAAAGTGTCAAAAAATGGAAACACTATTTGATTGGAAAAGAAACAATTATTCATACTGACCATTAGCCTTTACAATACTTGCAGTTGCAAAGTAAATTGCAGTAGTCACAACATTTCAGATGGATGGGTTTCCTACAACAATTTCACTTGGTAATAAGGTACAAGAAAGGTTTTTACAATAAGGTTGTTGATATGTTTTCAAGGCCTATTATTAGTGCTATTACTTTACTTAAGAATGATTCTATTCTACATGAGAGGTACATAGAACAATATGCATCAGATGTTGATTTTAAGGATGTGTATGCTAACTTGAGTGAAGGGAATCATGTTGAGGAGAATGATTATCATTTGCATAATAATTTGCTATTTCATATGGGCAACTTATGTATACCACAGGGGGAGAGACTAACCATCATGAGAGAAGCTCATTCTTCTCTTATTGCTGGACATTTCGATGTAAGAAAAACGGTGGCACATTTACAGAGGTATTTTTATTGGCCTCACATGGTAGATAGTGTTTCACATTTCATTAGAGGTTGTTCATTATGTGATACAAGCAAGCCTAGTAATAGGAAGCTTGTTTTATATACGCCATTGCCGTTACCTTCTAGACCATGGGAAAGTGTTTCTATGGATTTGGTTGGAGGGCTACCATTATCTAGAAAGCAGCATGATTATCTTTATGTAGTAGTTGATCGTTTTAGCAAGATGTGTATTCTTATGCCATGTAAGAAATCTATAACTGCTGAAAAAACTGCTGATTTATATTTTCAACATGTATGGGTTCATTATGGCTTGCCTACTATTGTTAGTGACAGGGATTCCAGATTTTTTGGGAATTTTTGGTCCAATCTATGGAAGATGATGGACACGAAGTTGAAGAAGAGTACTGCTTTCCATCCAAAAACAGATGGTCAAACAGAGGTAGTGAATAGAATCATTGTACATATTTTTAGAGGTTATTTCAGCAAGCATCCCAATCTTTGGGGTGAGCACTTGCATTACATTCAGCATGCTTACAACCGGGCCAAGCACTCTTCTACAAATACTTCACCTTTTGAAGCTTTCTTTGGGTATTTGCCTAAGTCACCTTCAGATTTCATTCTTGAGAAGGATGTGGCCATTGATGGGCATAGTGACATTGATAAAGCTCGCATGTTCATTGAAAGAATTCAGCTCATACATCAGCAAGTTCAGGAACAACTTGAAAAAAGTCAAGGCAAGTACAAGGAGAGGCATGATAAGCACAGAGTTGATCATAAGTTTCAAGAATGGGATGACGTATGGCTGCATATTAGTAAGGAAAGAATGCAAGGAGAAGGTAAAAAGCTAAAGCCTATTCATTATGGTCCATTCAAGATCCTTAAACAAGTTGGAAATAATGCTTTTCAATTAGATTTGCCTTCATATATGCAAATGTATTCCGTTGTGAATGTGGAAAATTTATGTTTGTATGAACCTCCTTTAATTTCTGATTATGAAATTGACATTCAGCTGCCATCCATAGAGGATTTCTCACTAGAATTTTTGGATGAGTTGAAAGAGGATGCTATCCTTAACAGAAGGACATGCACTTCGAGGAGGGGAAATGTTGATTATGTTCGGGCTGGTCTTAAAGGTAGGAAACTGAGTAAGGAAAATTGGATTGAGGTGGAAAAGGTGAGGGACCTATACCCTCATCTTCTTAACAGGTAATTGAAGGCTTTTGGGGTCCAAAATCTTCCCACTAGGGAGGTGTGATTAGGTGATCATGTCCAAGAGGAAAAAAAATGCCCAAAATTGGAACTGCTCAGAATTGGTAATAAATTAATCGACCAGATAATGTTCGTCATTGTGATCCCGATGTTCTGAACGACACTCAAATATGATTTCGGATGTGGAAGATATTCAAGTTTTAATTTATCGAATAACTTTCAAAACAGGGCCTTTGAACTTAAAGATTTGTCATCTTCAGAAAATATTTTATGGTAAAAATTTCATTTTTTATGAGGTTTTGGTGGCCTATCATAGGGTGCCACATGGCATGCCTGGAGGCTGCCACGTGGCCCTAGGCTGAAGGTTTAAATTGCTGGTTAAAAAATTTGTGTTTAAAAAACTTGTTGGGTCAGCCCCGACCCGAGCTGAATGCATTGGGTCAGTTGGGCATGACCCGACCTGAAAGGGTCACAGGTCACCCGTGAACGAAATTCTCAAGAAAAAATATGAGACTGTTATGATCAGTCTTCACCTTGAATTTATTCCCCACCAAGTATTGCCATAATTTGGCTAAATCATGCATAATAGCCAACATTTATTTATCATAGATGGGGTAAAACCTCTCATGTGGCAGAAAATTCCTGCTCTCCAAGGCTATAGGATGCCCTCCTTACATGAATACTACTCCAATACCTTCCCCTGATGCATCACATTCTAGCACAAAAGGTTGAGAATAATCTGGTAGAACTAACACTGGGCAACTACTCATTACATCTTTGAGCTTATCAAAAGCTCTTTGTGCTGTAGGTGTCCAACTGAAAGCTCCCTTCTTTGTCAAATCTATAAGTGATGCTGCTAGTTGAGAGAACCCTTTTTACAAACTTCCGGAAATATGTGCATATGCCTATAAATCCCCAAATTTTTGTAACATTACTTGGCTCAGGCCAATCTCTGATAGCCTTGATCTTTTCTTCATGGACTCTTACTCCATCCACTCCAATGATGTGGCCTAAGTAAAGCATCTCTGTGAGTCCAAACTCACATTTAGAGAGCTTAGCATAGAATTGTTTCTCCTTAAGAATATGCAATACTGTCTCAATATTTTGCAAGTGTTCCTCCCATGTGCGGTTGTAAATAAGAATGTCATTAAAGAAGACCAATACAAACTTTCTCAAATGACCACGGAAGATGTGGTTCATGCAAGATTGGAATATTTCAGGGGCATTGGTCAATCCAAATGGCATTTCAAGGAACTCAAAATGCCCATAGTGACACTTGAACGCTATTTTGGGGATGTCCTGATCCCTCACCCTGATTTGATGATACCCGAATCTCAAATCAATCTTGGAGAAATATTTGGATCCTCTTAGCTTATCCATCAGATCATCGATCCTGGGAATTGGGTACCTACTCTTCATGGTCTTCTTGTTCAACATTTTATAGTCAATGCACATCCTTAATGTGCCATCCTTTTTTACCAAGACCACTGAAAATGTAAAAGGGCTAGTGCTAGGCCAGATATGTCCTCGAGCTAATAGTTATGGCCCTTTCAATATCATCCCTATAATATTTGGGATGCCTATAAGGGGTGGTAATCACTGTTTGAATCCCTTGATCCAACTCAATAGTATGCTCAAATACTCCATCAAGAGGCCTCCCTGGGGGGATATCTCCAAACACTGTGGAGTACTCGTCTAGGAGAGACTGTACATCTGGATGTACTAGTGAATCCTTGCCTCCAGCTTCAGATAAATGCAGTTCTACTGCCCACTCTATGTCTCCTCTGCATAAATCTGCTTCCATCCTGTGGGATGAAACAATCTGAGGTGGGTAAGAGTGTATGCCCTTAGTTTTATATTGATTTCCATTCTATTTGTCTATCCATTCCATCTCTAGAGTCTCCCAATCAGTGGTAACTCTCCTGAGAGTGATTAACCACTGGACACCCAATATAGCATTGGTGTAAGGAATATCAACCAAAAAGAAGTGGTCTATAAGAGTGTACGTTCCCATGGCGATAGAAAACTTTGGAACATACTTGGCACACTGCATAGTTCTAGCTCCTGGAACAAAAACTGAGAAGCCTTCACAGTCTTCCATGTGGATACCCCTTCTTTGTACTAGATATGAGTTAATGTAGTTATGAGTAGCTCCACTGTCTACTAGTCCTGATACTCTTTTCCCCATAATAGTGCCTCTAACCCTCAAGGTCAGATATTTAGGGACCCCTCTTAACGCTACAAGAGCTCCTCCTTTTTGAGAAAAAGTTTTTACTACATCTTCTATAGGTGGTACAGCATTAGCCCTCTCCTCCTTATCAAAAAATATCTCAATGCAATGTGCCTTCCCTGAAACACATTGATGGTTTGGCACCCATGGTTTCTGACAAGTGAGACAAAGTTTTTCCTTCCTTAAATTCTTCTGATTATTTTTAAGAGGTGTCCTCCCTTGACCCTCTCCTGGCCATGAAGAAATCTCCTGCTGAAATAATGCTTTTGTCTTGGGCAAAGCATGTTGTAGATCTATATCCTTCCCCACAGCTTCTTGGAGTGTAGTAGGCTGAGTATATTTCACCAACCCATGCAATGGTTCAACCATCCCATAAATAAACATGAAGATCCTCCTGCTCATAGTGAGGTTTGATACCATCACTGAAAGCTTCAAATATTCAGCGATATAATCTTCTAGATCTCCCTTTTGTTTGAGCTTGGTTAGCTCAAAAAAGAGCCTCCAGATCCCTTGGATAAAATCTCTCTACCAGTCTCCTGGTGAAAACTGAGTATGAAGTGATATGAGCATGCCCAAATGTAGTCAACCCATGGAAACACCATTCATGAGCCTCCCCTTCCAAGTGCAGCGCAACTATTTTGATAACTTCTATTTCAGAAACTCTGTTGAGTTGGAAATAAGTATCCAAATTTTCCACCCAAGCCTTGGTTGTGCACTTAGGTGATCCATCATATTAAGGAAATAATAACCTTCCCATACTGCACTGTAGGCCTGATCCTTGCATAAATCCTCCTTTATTTTGGTGATGACAAGTCCTTCTTCCATCCTTGATCCGGTAGAACTCCTGAAAGCTCAAGTGTTATTTGAATCTTTGGGATTGGGATTCGTATTACACAAAATAATCACCAAGGGTTTCTTCCTCCCCTTCCTCAGAGAGGAATGTGGTCATAGTGTAACATTGTGAAGAAGGATGTGTGGCTGATTGTTCCAAATAATGTGATGTGATGGTGTTTGCTTCATGAAAAAATCCTCTAGGAGCTTCCTTATGCCTCATCTCCTTGATATCTTTGGCAATGTTCTGCATGGTTTGAAGGAGAATTTTCGGAATCTATTTCTCCTCCATAAATATAGATATAATGTCCCCCACAATCTGAGCCAAGAACAGAGCTCCTATACCACTGTAATATTCCTTCTTAGGAATTTCAGTAATACAGAGAGTAAAAATGTTTTTTTCAGAGAATTAAGCTATATAATTGATAAACAGGAGTTGGATCCTTTATTTTATGCATTATAACCCTTACATAAAGAGTGGGATAAGAAAAAAATCATTCTAGCTATGTTAAACAGATCTCCCCAGCCCAATCGAGCTCAAAAACACCCAATCCCCATGACTTTGACCAAACATAATTTCTGAAGCATGTGAAAACGTTATTCCATGAGTTTTTCTGTAGAAAAATATGGACAATAACATATCTGGAGATTATATTATTCAAAGAGACAAGAAAATGGGGATCTAGCCCCTTTTACAAAATATGGAGACAACCCGGGAAGGGTTTCATGAAAGCACAAGTATAAAATGGTAGATCTGCATAAAATCACACAGTCTACTACAAATATGTATTGATATGGATGAATATTATATGAGTTGGTTGAAAGGTCCTCCTTACTAGTCTTCTAGGAGAGGGAAGACCCTTTCCCCTAAGGAAATAGCTCACAATTAAGGGATTTAACCCTACCACAACAACACCTTCAGGAATGACGCAGTTTCTGTAAGAGCATACACTGTAGAGGTTGGTGAATGCATGACCCAAAGTTTTATAGTGGAAATGTAGCCTAGAATTCTCCTCTTAGATCCCTTCAAAAATCTGAACCAAGAAAGAGTATGGAACTACCACATGAGAATCCCTTGCACTAAACAGTGCAACAAACCCAGCTAAATAGCTGAAGCATGCAAGAAGTCATAAGACCCAAGCATAGACAAGATTATGAATGCCTCTCATGGTTTCCATACCTTTCCTTTTATTCTTGGTGAGCCTCCTCACCCTTGACCCCACACATTCATGAGGCTACTTCCTTGCAAAGATTCCTCCATCAAAACTTCACTTTCCCCACTGGTTTCCCTCCTCTTTTAGCAGCGTTGTTGTTTTCGTCAACATAGATCTAATCCTTATGCATTGCCTCCTTTCACACCAAAGGTGGATTTATTTTTCCTACCTATACTGATCCCCTTTCACATTGGGAATTCTTTTCTCCTACTAAAGAGATTTAAGGGTCTCCCTAACCCATTTTATTCTTCTAAGCTGCAAAATAAATCAACATATAATATTCCAACTAGCAACAACTAATTGGGAATATTACATCATTTTTGGCCAATAATAAAATGAAATTACTTGAGAAAATGTTTTTTCCTATCCAAAGTGTCCAGACAATCCTCCACTATGTTTTTCCTTAATCATATTTTCCCTCATGGAGCACTTAGGTATACATAGTTTATTATTATTGAACAACAATCCTCCTTGAATCAAGTAATCCAGCCACTGGCTTTTATTATGAATCACAAGATTTTTAATAGCTATATATGTTTCTTTTAAATCTGTATCTTCCTCATACATATCAATCATCTCCCCAAACGCCAAAATGCCAATCTTCAATTCCTACATAACCAAATTTACTCTTCTCAAAGCATCAACAACTTTATTTGACATGTGTTTGATTACAAAGGTAAAAATCTGCAAAATCTCCACCCACTTAGCATGATTCTGGTTAAACTTCGACTGATTATTTATGAACTGCAATGCATGGTTATCTGAGTACAACACAAATTCTTTAGGCAACAAATAATGCCTTCATTTCTTCAAATCCTCCACAATAGCATAGAACTCCTTATCATAGGACGAATAATTCTTCTTGGAATCATTTAAATTTTCACTAAAATAAGCTATTGGTCTCTACTCTTCACTCAAGACAACTCCAATTCCTATCCCACTAGCATTAGTCTCAACTTGGAATATTTTATCAAAATTTGGCAAGGCCAAAACAGGTCTTTCAGTGATCTTCTTTTTCAACAACTTGAAATTATGATTTTCTTTTTTTGTCCATTTAAATGGTTATTTTCTCTCCTTTATTTTTTCAATTATTGGTGAACATATTTTACTAAAACCTCTGATAAAATTTCTGTAAAAACTTGCAAGACCATTGTTTCGGGGAAAAACACCCTAGAGGTTTGTTGGGTCAAAACCTCCACAGATCAGGGCATGCTATTCAGAAGGACTCACACACAACCACACTTAAATGCTAAAAACTATATAACAACGATAGAAAAACTCACCCGTAGTCCTATGTTCGATGTAGATCCCGCGGGGTCCAAACCCCCAGCAACCCTTCTTCCTCTTCAACCTGAAAAACAAGAAAGAACATGCACGGAAACCTAGTTGTACAACATATATTGCTCCTAAATGTTAGTGTAATCCATGTGAAACATTATGTAACAATAATAAATGCTTAAATGATAATATTTTCATACACACAAGTAAAAACTTAACACATAAGTTCAGGAACAAGATGGTTCTTCATTATTACGAACATCATGTACATAAATAAAGAGTGGAGAGATCACCTGAATCCTTCCACGATCTTCGAACAGATCATCGTCTGGATCCGTCCCGCACTTGCCTCGCTAAGATACTTTCAAGACTTGTGCACTCGAGATGGCATATAAATGGATGAACATCTCCAGGAAACAAGGGTTTCCTGTATAAATCTGGGAAAGTGCAGGAGGCACGGGAAATCAGACTTGAATTAGGGATTTCAACAGAGTATAATATCTATAAAATTTCTCCCTCCCTTAGGCCATGCACATGAGGGGCTTTTATACCCCCTCAAAGTAGTTTCAATCAGTTGGAAACAGTTGGCCACATGCTGGGGTGTTTGAACTACTGGATTAACCATCAACCTAGCCCGAAAATAGGGAATTTTTATATATTTTTTAATGATTTTAATGGCATACGCGAAAAAGTACATGTGGACTCGCGTATACACGTGGAAAATCTGGGCATACCCACGTATGGGATTTTTAACACTGTTTTTTAATGAATTTTGTTCAAGTCTGTAGGAATGGGTGCCCAAGGCCATAGAGACAATCATGAATCACATGAGGGTGAAAAATGATGCTATAACAGATGCCCCCAAATATATGAGGTCAGAAGGGGGACATGATGGCCGAAATGTATTATGCACATAGAAAGAAATTCGCAAGGACAGGAGAGGACGTCACCAGATTTCAGCCTGCCAAAAACCAATGAAAGAAAACAGAGAGTCAACTCATGCTGAGGCGGGCATACCCATGCTCAGTAAAAAATACACCATATCGAAAGTACATAATAGATCCAAATTGTATACAAGTATAGCTGAACTGAAAGTACACAATGAATCATCTAAGCATGGCCCGAAAGTACAAGTCAGAATCAATGTCTAAGTATCACATATAGAAAGCTGATCAATGATGCTGAAACTGGATGTCTCATCATATAAGTAACTGAATCTCCAAGTACCAAATCATAAGGAGTGGAACTCATGGTACAATCACGCAACTCGGGAGCCAACATATAAGATGTTGTTGTACTGAACTGCAACATATAAGGGTGAATGGCATCACTGGTAGAAACTGAATGGACTGTCAAAAGTGAACCGAGAAATGTTGATGCAACCCGAGGTCTTCACCGATCACGATGGCACAATTCTACACAATGGGAGTAAATGAGCTGAAGTCGACCACGTGAGAAATCGTTGGATTACCGGTCAATAATGTATACCGTTAACCAACGCGAGACAACCCACCAATAATGAAAATGAGTGTCAAGGTGCCCCAGTACAATCTAACAAGTGTGAATAAATGAGTTGAAGTCGAACACTTGAAAGAATCTACCAATCAGGAGGCAATGATGAATCCCCACTGTCGATAGCGAAGATTCTGCCACTGATGATTGAAAACCCTAAGGTACTGACAAAAATACTCTAGACCTTATTCCCAGAGCAATGAGTCAGAGTCGATGGGAAAAGATCTGTTGGAAGGAAGGAATTAAGGCATCCCACATCAGTCCAGCGCGAGTGTAACCCGCACGCCAAGATTTGGAAGGAATTAGATGAAGTAGAGTGACAAAACCAAACCGAAGTACGTTTTCGACATGCACAAGATGAAGCTAGCGCACAGAAGAAACCCTCTGAACCAACCAATAATGAAAGCTGACACAGAGGCGAGAGATCCACCAATAGGGTCAAATGGAAATCAAGGTACTGCATGAATCCCAAGTGTGATAATGTATGCTGACATCGAACACAGGGGAAACCACTCCGTCAAAGACCCATAATGATGATCAAATGCTGAGCACAAGGTCACCTATCAATAATGGACATAGGGCTAGGGTGCAGCTCTAGGTTTGCTCTCAGAGCAATGTGTCATAGTCGATAAGAGACAAACCCGCCAGCAAGAAGTCAATGGAGACCTTCTCAAACCAGCACGAGAAAAAGACCAAAACATCTGATGTGATAGAACAAGATACTGACAAAACTGGGAAGGACGACTGAATAATGAGTCAAGAGACACCGCAGAATGGCTGAATCTGGTTAAACTTCCCTTGAACAAAACCACAACTCGTGATGACCATGGCAGTAAAAAGTGACACTGTATAAGTCTGTTATGCAGGAGGCAAAACAAACTCTCCATATGATTGGAAGAGATAACCAACCGGGGGAGGACTGACCAGTGAAAAAAGGCAAAGGCTGAACCTAGGTCAAAACTAAAACCATCCCAAATGAAGGAAATATATAAGTGTATGTGCTTTTTTCAAGGGCGAAAAACTGACACTGTACTCCCATCAAATAAAGAAGCTACATCCCGTTCCCGCTCTTTTTGTTATATTTGATTTTTTTGTCTTTTTCATATAATAAGCCTGAAAAAGAATAAAAGAATGCTATGGTACAATGGATAAAACGAGTATCAAGAAACAGATGCACTAGTTCCTGGGATTGGAACGATCCTATGCTCAATGCAAGGTGGCGGAAACTGGTAAGCGATACTCAGAGGAATGTTCCATCCATGGGTAAAAGGGTGTCAAGTCGTGATAGCCAAGTGCATGCAATGGTTAACTTGTATATATAGGCAAGGTCAAAATTTGGCTTAAACATTGAGTCCAAAATGAAGCCGGCTAAAGGCCAGGATAAACAAGTAGCCAATACGCAATGCAGTAATACAACTCAACAACACCAGGGAGCCTTTAGGGTAATAGCCAGAAAAATGATAGTGAGGAAGGAGAAGAATGAAGCTTCAACACATAAGTCATGGCGGGACTAAAGAGGACTCCTGAGCCTACATAAAATGCATCATGGGCAACAAGTGATAGCGAGGAACTAACTAGGAAGCCCATGTAAAGGAAGGCTCTACCACCAAGTTATGATAAAATAATCGGCGAGTGAAATGGGTGTAATACTCATGACCTGATGGGATTGACCCTATGGAAAGTGATCATAATGGAGGCTAGTATGCAAAATGCAACGGAAAGTGGATTCCCTAACCTATATGCCAGTGAAGATCATATACCTTCCATGACGGGTCAGCAGTCATCGATCAAAAACTGGAAAAAATCTCAAATTTGTCAAAATGTACCTGAAAATATACCAATCTGCATACTTCCAAGCATTCGGGTTATGCAGCTTAAGATAGATTGAAACAAAGAAGCATAACAAATTTTTGCGAAAATTTTTCAATTTTGGGCATAAATAGACAAGTTACCTCATATTTGGTTCATTGTTACATTGTTGATTTGGGAAAAAGTGTTGTGGAGAAAAAGCCTCTTTCGTCAAAATAGGAGCAATCGACCGTCGAAATTCACCGAATTTGTCAGGTAAGCTCTTAATTCATCCTTGCTATTCATTTTGTCCATTCATAAGTTAAAAATTATGGATTTTCACCGTAGAATCATTTGATAAAAATCACGGGTTTGCGCATATGCGGGTTTATAATGACCAAGTCGCGTATATACGCGACTGTGCACAAAGAAAGTCGTGTATGCGCAACCCAAAAATGAAAAAATGCGTAGCTAATGAACGAATTATTGAAATTTTGCAGGATGACTATATCTTGGAGAGAGCGTGAACATAGTGCCCTTGACAATGAATTCATGTAGGACCAAGTATCACTGAATATTCTTTGGAATTGCGGATTGCTCAAGTTTTTGAAAATGCCAAATATGAAGAGCAATGTCCGGTTGCTCGAAATGCTTGTGAACTATTGGGAATCGGAAGAAGACTGCTTCATTATAGATCAAAAGCCCATACGCATCGAAGTGGAAGATATCTATTTTATTACTGGACTCTCCCGGAGGGGGGAGCCAGTAGGCTTGCATGGTAAGCCTTTGGGAGGGCTAACCGTGGAAGATTACGTCCATGTGTACTGCGTAGAGGGTTCCAAGAAAGTTGTAACTCAAATTGCGATGAAAGATTTAAGAGACTTGCACATAAAAATCCTCCTTTTTACCATTGGCAGGGTAGCAGGGTTTGCTTCCCTACACCAAGCATCCAGAACGCAAATGAGTATAGCAGTGGAGTGCTTAACTCATTTATATGATTGGTGCACGGCTCTACTGATGAACATGAAGCAAAGATTGACTTCTATCCGAAAAGAAAAGACAAAACATTTTGGATACGGTACAATTTTGACGACATTCTTCTTTGAGAAGATTCCTGGGCTGAGACCCAAAGTGATCTCTTCTATCAGCAGCCCGAGAGATCTAAGAATTGCCCGATGGGATGACTTGATGAAGAGACTGGGTGGAAGTGAAGTTCCCTGAACCACTTGGGATGATGAGTTCTTTCTTTGGTGGAGAGAACAAATCATCGCTGTGGAAGACTATCCCTATGCCGGAATGGATTTCCGAGGTGATCCAGACCTTGTCCTTCCACCAGGCGCGGCATGGGGTACAGTCGGTAAGTTTGCAATTTTTTGACTTATACAATTTTTTTTGGATTTTTTCAATATGTATGAAAAAATGTGAAAAACAAACATGTTTTTGATTGGATTCAAAATGTCTTACAGTTTTAAAATGATCATGAAACAGATATTGGACTAGTTCGACCTGAGGGTTACCCACGACATAAGCATTGCAGAGGCGAGGCGGATACAGTAGACTCAGACAGAAATCTCCATGCCGTACAGAGGAACTTGGAGGGGTTAACCTGCCAAGTGCCTATGGCTGTAGTGGAAGATCTGCCCAAGGCCATCCAGAGGTAGGTAGTAGGATTACCTCGCGACTGGGTACGGTTATTCCACTGAGTTGCCACTGCGATCGTGTTCTATAGGAACACAACTTCTGGGCAGGGACCACAGGAGTAGATAGATATGATGTATCAGATGACTGTATATTTTTTGAGACTGAACATGATCGGGCATAAGCCCTATTTTTTGTATGACTTATGGATCCAAATTTTGTATAGTTTTGAACACTCTGATGACATATATACAGCGATGTTTGATGTGATGTGAAAAATGTATAAAAATGTATGATGCTTTTGATGATTAAATTTTATTGTATGGAATGATTAATGTGCCAATCAATGGCTTGATTAGCTAATGAGTTTGCCATCCAATTGTCATCTCGAGGAATATGAATAAAAGTTAAAAATCGAAATGATCTTTGTAACAAACATACCCTCAAGAACAACCGGAGTAAAAATGGATCTCGAACCCAACAAGTATTGTTCAACTGCGACACCACCAGCTGAGAGTCCAAGAAAACTACCAACAAATCTGTTAGGTCTCTGTAATAAGTAAGATTGGCAAAAGTTCGATCACAGAGTTAACATCATTTCAACCAACTTTGGGATTCTAGGATCTAGCCCTCCTGAATCCGGAGAGGGATCTCTCCAATATGTACAAATATGGATTTGTCTTTGAAAGCTTAAGGTAATGATATTAGGCTAGTTATGAATTCCAATGGTTTTGTTTTGTTTTTGGATGGTTGGGCATGATTTTCTGTTTGAGGCGGAAATATCTGTATGCAAAGAGTTTCAAAGATGAGAAGTTGCAAGTGGATAGAACAGTTAAGATAAAAAGATAGATATAACGCGGGGTTTTAGTCCATTGGGCTATGGAGTCATATCTGGGCTTTAATTGAGCAACAACATCAAGGGTGATCCAAGGGCAAGTCATCTATATCACAAGATTATAGAGATTAAAGTGACATAATGGAAATAATAAAGTGTTGGAGGGGTGGAAACTGATAATAATTTCACAGAGGATTTATAGTCAGTCCAAACAAGAAAAGCCTCTTAAGTAATTGTTTGAAACCAACCAAGGATAGGGCTAACCATAAAATTCTTCGGCAAGTTTGTATTAAAGCAGCTTAATTGACAAACAATCCAGTAATCCACATAATTACCTTCAGAAAGTATGAAAACATATAAGAAAAGAAAAGTGTAACTTAAGATCAGATAAAGTACTTTTAAACCTAGTCTGCTTTCAGCCAACACCAAGGGAAACCCTCAGAATCCGCCTTTGGAGAATAGAAACTAGGAATCAGGGCAAACCATAACTTCTCTAGTCTAACTTTAATAGCAAATAATGAAAATCACGTTCAAGAACAATGCTTAAGCAAACAGAAGGACGAGGGAACACGAACATTCCTAACTGTTTAAACAGTATTGAATCATTCCTAAATAGAAAATTCTGAAGAAAACACTAAGATAAAGATTTCTCAGCCAGAGAAGGTTACTAATATACAGTAGATCCTAACCCTGTTTAAACTGCAATTTACAGAGGAAACATGGACAATATGGCATACATAGAAAGAAAACAATTAACAAAGAATGAAGCACTTCACCAGTAATATAGACCAGGATCCCAAGAAACAACTTTTATATTGATGTCAAACCAGTTACAATCTTTAAGTCCAATGTTTCAGTTCAGAAATCATCTTCACTATTCAGCCTAACTCATTTACCACAAGCAGAGCTCCAAGGGCCAATGAACACTATTTACAAGCAGAAGTCTCCAGCTCAATTACAATACGATGCTCAGCAAATACATAGCAGCCAACCAACCCCTCACTCATCTTCTACTGAAGTATTTATAGAAGAATTAGGAGGTGAGATCTGATAAAAGATCTCAAAATAAATTAATACAGGCATTAATGTCTTCTTGGCCTTTGAGGGGCTCAACGAAGAAACTGTACAGGTGTTCCGCTGTATTAACTGATTTACACTTATGATTTTAGCTCGGTGGGAGATTTGTTGACCTTTTGAGGATCTGTGTACAATTAGGGTTACTCTGCGGACATCTGTCAATAAATTCCATGGAAGAAGTAACTTCTTTGGTTGTTTCGAGGCAAAATATCTGATCTTGCTCCATAAATTCGACTCCTAATTGAGTGTTTTGAGGCAATAGGTGGCGCTGTGGTGGTTGAGGAATCAATTTGCCTCAGATATGGAGGTGGAGGCATCCTGTCTGATAAACACTTTTTAGGTTTTCCTTTCATACTGTGTTTTAGGATGGGGATTAGGCTTTTGATAACTATCTTAGCCGTAATCCCCGCCGATTTGTCCACTAAATCTCTGCTCTGATCCATTTCTGCTCTCTGCAATCCGATACTCATTCATTGCAATTTCTCCATATTTTCCAAGTTTTACAGGGGTGCATGGTAACAAAGGCTCATGAAACCTTGTTGACAACATAGTTCTACACCCTGCAATCAATCTCCTTTGACAAATCGAAAGAACGAGAATCGGCACCCTCGTCCTTCGAATCTTCTTCAAACATGGCGGAAAAAACCTTAAACCTGCAAAATAAAAACAAAATTATAAAATCCTGCATTTATATGGAAATCTGCATCGGAAGGTGTGCGGGGGAGTGGGGCGATCGGAGCCGTTGATCGCGCAGTGATCAACGGTCGGGGCTGATTGGAAAAGTCAGCAGTGGAGAGATGTTGACTGGGCCGTGGGATCGGGAAATTGAATGTGGACCGTCGATCTGCAGAGATCGACGACAAAGATGAATTCTCGGTTGCGCCGGGGACCGGCTAAATCACGCACAACTTCGTTAAAGGGCGGGTGAATAAAACGGATGAGAGCCGTCGGATGCGTGGGGCTAGATCGGACGGCTATCGTCGGTTCCGCTGGGTGGCCTTCGTTCGACGGATAATGTGCGGGGAAATGGCCTTATGCGGTGGTTTTTTGAACGGTACAGAGGACGCATGGCAGCCAACGTATGGAATCACTGGCCGTCAGTTCAAAACCACCCTTCGCACGAAGGTGGTGCGAAAAAACCAAGCGGTTTTGAGAAGTGGTGTAAGGCTGGGGGGGTCCACATGATAAGCCGCGTGCCGCACCGTCTGATCAGCGGAGCAGATCGACGGTTGAGATTATTTCGTTAATTTTCACGGGCGAAAAACTTTGAAATTGATTTAAACCCGATTTTCATAGTTTACCAAGGTTTTTGGTGCTTCGGGCGGAGAAAAATGGATAAGCGCCCGAGGGTTATAACATTTGGTTCAGGCGCTCGGGCACATGGAGGAAGAAGGGGTAGAGGGATTAGCCTGAGGGGCTTAAGTCTAGCGCATAGAAAAAATGTTTTTTCTGTGGCTGCTTAAAGGGAAATGAAGGTTCGAGTAAGGCTAAGAAAGAGTCTTAGCCCTTAGGAAATAAATTTTGATGAGGGAAAATAGAAGAAATGCGGAAATGAAGGATTTCCATGGGAAATGGAGAAAGAGGAACTGAGTTAGTTGTGAGGAGAAGAAAAAGGGAGAAGGGGTCCTTTGCAGCAATTTTTAACTTGGAAATCAACAGGGTTTCTGAGGCTTTTGGACATAAACATTAGTATGGGATATGGACAGAGGGAAAAGGCTGGAGGCCTTATAGAGACTTCAAGAGCCAACAACTTTTAGTGATAAAATTTTTTCCTTGGAGGCTCCCAAAGCTTTTAGCCACCTTTTGGTATAACAAAATATTATAGGTGGCTAACAGTGGCTCCACATGGGGATGGTGCCTTCCTGAAGGCATCAAGAATTCAGACTTGATTTCTCTGGGATACTGACCATGTGCCTCATCCTTTGGATTGCTCTTTTTTTCATTGGATGATCTAACCTTGCTCTGGAAAGTGATATTAGTCATGAAAAAGAATGAACCTCACCAATACAATTCTCTACCTACCTAGTCCTACTGATCTAACATTTTTTCTTCATCAGAGTGCACTTGGACTGGCAACTCTTTTCACAACATTTTATTCTTTTGAAAGCATAAAAAATAATCTAATTCTCCTTCTTATTTCTCCCTGAACTCAGATTAAACAATTGAGCTCAGATTCTTCTCTATCTAATCTACTGCCTATTGGGATTAAACTGTCCAACAAACTTTCATTCTCTAAATTCTACAACAAAAATTCAAAAATAGTCAAGTCAAGATTGAGCTATTTGACTTGCTGTGATCTATGGCATAAAAACAAGTTGCACATAGATTATTATTTGCAGAAATTTTAAACAAAACGGAAGGCTTAAGATCTGGAAAATTTTGAAGTACTGCCTTCTCTCTTTACAGCTCTGTCTCTGACTTTGTTTGAGCTGTTGCTTCTTTTTCTCTGGTTCAGATTTTGAGTTTGTTTGAACCTTCAATTTCTATCCTAATCTATCTACTGATAAGCCAATATTCAATAGTTTGGCAAATCGAATTCACTATTCTATCAGCAGAAAAATTTAAAGCTAATTAGTCAAGATCAAACATTTTGACTAAGTAGAAGTGTGTTTTTTAGGAGCGGTATTTGAGCTTGCACACTTTCAGATTTGTTTCTCTTTTTTGGCATGGGGCTTTGCCTTTCTTGTTTTCATTTCTGCCCTCTTTTCATTTTTTCTTTGTTTTTGTATTTTTTTATTTTTCATAACTTTAAATGCAATGGTGGATGGAATATTCATAATGGAAAAAGATAAAACGACTTCAAAACATAAAATGGATCAAGAGAAGTAATGCTTAAGCATCCCGCCATTTACAGGACACCCAAACAATTCTGTTCCATCCAGCTCCTGTAAGAAAAATGCATTATTACCGGCAACTGAATGAACAGAGTAAGGGCCAAGCCATAGGTTGTCAAATTTTCCATGCTTGCCCCTTTCTTCCCTTCTTGAGTCCCACTTCAAAACTTTGTCCCCAATCTTGAAATTGCTAGCCTTTGTCCTTCTATCAAATATCTTCTTGATACTGTCTTGCTTCTGCAATGCTTTGTGATACACTTCTTCCCTGATTTGCTGAAGATGAATGGTTTGATTTATTCTTCTGTTCATGTCATTTTCTTTAGTCTGTAGCTCTTGGATCAACTTCATAACTGGTACCCCAAGACTGTTAGGAAAAATTGCATCTGTACCATACACAAGCTGGAAAGGGGACATACCAATAGATTTCTTCAAAGTTAATTTGTCAGCCCAAAGTGCATGGATTAGCTTGGTGTGCCAAGACTTTTTATTGTCCTCCAACAGTTTCTTGATTATGTTCACTAGGCTCTTGTTTGAAGATTCAACAAGTCCATTTCCCTGAGGGTAATAGGCTGTGGAATTCCCCAACATTATCTGATATCTGGGATAGAATTCAACCATTTTCTTTGATCCAAATGCTGTTGCATTATCTGTGATAATCTCGGTAGGACAGCCAAATCTGGAGAGAATGTTAGTCTCCATGAATTTTATGATAACTGAATCATTGGCCTGCCTACAAGGGATGGCTTCTATCCACTTAGTGAAATAGTATGTGGCTGTAAGAATCCACCTATGCTAGGCAAAAGATGGTGGATGGATTTCTCCTATGAGTCAAGTCCCCACTGTTGAAAAGGAGCTTCAACAGTGATTGGATGTAGAGGAAGGGGTAGCAGTTTTATTTTGCCCTCGAATAGTTGGCATTTATGGCAAGTAGTGGTCATCTTGTGTACATCAGGAAAAGTAGTAGGCCAATAGGAACTAGCCCTCAAATTTTTTTTTGCTGTTGCCTTCCAGTATAAATGACCTCCACACTCTCCCTCATGGAATTCCTGCTTAACCTTCTCTGCATCAAACTCAGGCAAAAATTTAAGCAATATACCACTAGTATTTTTCCAATAAAGATATTCATCAATGATGCAATAGTTTACAGCTTTTAACTTTAGGAAACTTGCCTTTGTTTTTGATAAACCAGGAGGTGTATTTAGATTAAGCAGAACATAAACAATATCAACATACCAAGAAGAATTCATAAAATGGTCTTTAACTATGAGAGTTGAGAGTTCTTCTCGGTCATCCAAAGCACTAATCATGTTAATATCAAGAACTTCACAATTTGATTCAGCCATTAATCTAGCTAGACCTTGGCCTTTGATGAGTTTGGTGCGTTTTATCTCTAAATCATATTCAAGGATAACCACAATCCACTTACCTCTCTTACCATCTGGGTCCTGTGTTAGAATGTCTTTAACAACTGAATTTGGGACAAAGGCAATAATGTGTGAGTGAAGGATGTATACTCTGAAGTCTTTTAAAGCCTTTACCAAAGCAAAAGCTTGCTTTTCCATAATGTTATACTTCAAAGGGGCATCCCTCAATGCCTTGCTAAAGAATGCAATAGGCTGCTCTTGTCCTTGTGGATTTTTCTGTAAAAGGACAACAGCAATAGTATGTTCTGATGCAAATGAGAAGATATAAAAATATTTTGAAAAATCAGGGCTTATGAGAACCGGTGTTTTGGTTAATGCTTGTTTCACCAGCTCAAAGGATGTCTTTGCTTCCAAGGTCCATTTTATCCCTTGCTCCTTCTTCAACATGTTTGTGATATTCCTAAGGAGCTCAGCTAAGTTGGGGATGAACCTTCTCAAAAAGTTGATCTTCCCAATGAAAGATTGCAATTCTTTGATACTTCGAGGATGAGAGATTTGCAATATGGCCTCAATCCTCTTGGGATCAATCTTAATACCCTCCTCAGAAATAATGTGCCCAAGAAGTTTACCTTCTTGGAGACCAAATAGAGTCTTCTTAGGGTTTAAAGATATCCCAAACTTTCTGCATTTCTCGAAAACTTTCCTCAAATGCTCTAAGTGCTCTTCATCTGTTTTTGAAAACACAGTAACATCATCAAGATAGATAATGATGAAGAAGCCCAATTCTTCCAAGAATGCAATTTCCATGGCTCTTTGAAAGGTTGCTCCAGCATTCATTAAACCAAAAGTAATTTTCACATACATGACGGTGCCCCATGGTGTAGTAAACGCTGTCTTTAATTGATCAGCAGGGTGGACTAAGATATGATTATACCCTGAATAGTCATCCAGCAAAGAAATTCTTCTAGACCCTATCACCCTTTGTAAAATATGATCCATTTTTGGTAAAGGATAGTTGTCTTTCAATGAAGCTTTGTTTAAGTCTCTAAAGTCTATACAAAGCCTGATTTTTCCAGTCTTCTTCCTAACAGACACCAGATTAGATACCCACTTAGAATATCTAATAGGGACAATAATACCAGCTTCATACATCTTCATGATTTCCTTCTTAACCAAAGGCAACTGTACAGGGTTTATTCTGCGCAGTTTCTGTTTGAATGGCTTTTGTTTTTCTTTAAGAGGGATTTTATGCTGTATTATTTCAGTGTTATAAGACTTAAGATCTTCGTAACTCCATGCAAAAACATCAGAAAATTCTTTGAACAACTCTATGTATTTGAGTTTAATGTGAGTTGGAAAAGTTTTGGACAGTTTGATCATTCTCGGTTTCTCTTCACTACCAATATTGCACTCCTCTACCTCAGTCTCTACAGGTTCCAGTTTTGGTTTATTTTCCACATCGTTAAAATCGAACAACTCTTCCAACAAGACCACTTGGAAAACCTTCATCTTTAGAATGCAGAGTTTCTATTTCTTCTGTTACTAATTCTGCATTAAATTCTGTTTTGTTTCTGAGTTTGCTAGCTTGAAGGTTAATATTGGCAGACTCAGGAGACGGTTCTTCTTCACCAAGAAAGTTTTCTTCGCTGTAGTCTGTATCATAATCTAAGTTTGAACTATGCAGTTTGAATTCATTTCTGAATTGCATGAAGTCTTCTATTTGTTTGTCATTGTCAAACACTTGCCAATATTTTTTGTTATCAGGCACTGCTGGTCTAAATTTTATCGGAGTTGCGTTGTCTCCAGTTTCACATGGCGTTAGACATGTCCTGGCCGCAAAAGCTAAATTGTGGGCTGCAATGTTTCTTTTTCTTGGGACAAAACTCAGGTTGGCCTCCTCAAATGTTTTAAAAAGGTCCATGACATCATTCCGATAGGCTCTAAGTCTAGGATGATTTGCATTATACTCCCCATTTACTTGCCTAATGATTAACTCAGAATCCCCATACACGTTAATTTTTCTGGCTCCTAACTTCTTCAAGAGATGCAAGCCTAAGAGAAGGGATTCATATTCTGCTATGTTATTTGAACACTGAAAGTTTAATTTGCATGAAATGCATTCAGTGTGGTTTTTTTCAGTGTTAGTAATCCAGACACCTGCACCAGCATTATTTCTCGTGCATGACCCATCAAAATACATATTCCAAAAAGGATTGTTCTTAGTTTGATCTGTCTGGTGAATGTCCTATTCAACTTCTGTGTTTTTGGATGCTTCTTGGTTATCAACGGTCAATTGTGTTTGCTTTGATTCTTCAAGTGTTTCGTTGCGTAGAGGAATTTCATTTTGACTGTCCAGGTTCAAAATGAATGGTTTCATGATTTACAACTCAAGACTTCCATTTGGTTTGCTAACACTTTCAGATACAAAAAACTGCTTAGACACCTCTGCGTTGTTTTTCTCTTCCCCTCTAATGGCCATCAATTCCATTAAAGTGGCTGGTTCATTAAATGTTTCATCATTAAACATGACAAAAGAATCAAGGTTTGTATTTATAGAATACAGGGGAGAGTTTTGAGGTCTGTCTTGACGTGTGACTGTGTATTGCATATGGGACTCCTTGTAGAGTCTTCTAGTTTGATTGAAAATAGGGATAGTCACATAAGTCATGTCCATTTGCATAGTACCTTGTACTTTAGCCCCCCAAGATCTTGATAAGAGCATTCCATATTTTGGGGGAACATCGGTCACAACGATATCCATAAATAAACACTTGGCTGGAATCTGAGCTAGGTTAACACAGAGGTCTTTGATCAAGCCTAGACATTTTACTCTGCTTGAATCAAAGGAGTATAGGTCTTTGTAGGGTCTGGTAATTTCAAGACCCAGGCTCTCCATTACTGCTTTCGGCATTAAATTATGAGAAGCCCCGGAATCATGCATAGCATTGTGAAAAATCTTGTCATGTATGTTTAAACTTACATAAAAGGGAGGGACAGGTCACTCTTGATATTTACCTTCAATATTTGGACCAAAAATGAGCTATGGTTGGTCATCATTAAGATTGAGAGTGTCCCCGCCCTCTTGTACGGTTAAGGCCTTCAAAATTTGATTCCTATATACATGTTGGGCAGCTAATTCAGTCAAGGGGACAGAAATTTTAATCTTTGAGATTTCCTGTTCCAGGGTGAAAGGAATTTGATTCTTTAAGGTGTTGGTTTCAGCCCTATTAGCTGTCATTTTATCAGCAACATTAGTTTGCTACTTTGCTTTATTTACATTTGATACAGTGGTTTTAACAGGAGTACTAGCCGAGATGTTAGTATTGCTAATGTCTACACTCTGTTTTTCAAGATTTTGGGTGCTTTTCTCTTTACCTTTATCAGAATTTACCGCCACTATTTTATCCTTTTTTTTTACCATTTTAGGCTTGGTTGTAGTGTTGTTTTGTGAAGATTTGTCAGAGGTTTTGGTATTGGGGGTTTGTTGACTAGTCTTGCTTCTAAGGTCATATTATTTTTGAGTTTCTATGATGACATTTTCCATAATTTGATAATTATTTTCACCATCATCTCTTTTGTCATCATAAAGTGTGTATAGACCTTGTTTCTTATCATAATGAATCTCGAAGTCATCAATATCTACTCCCATCATGTTGATGTCTTCTTCCTCTGTTACCTCATCTGTTTCCTCAACCTCAGTCACAAAGTGTTGATGGAAGGGAGGAGATATCTACTGATCATCTTCCCCGGGTCTGTTTGGAGGTTGGTTCCTTCTTACATTCTGATTCTGGTTCTGGTTTCTATTTTGAGAAGCAGCTTGGTTTTGACTTGCTTGCACTCTCTCAAGAATGCTCATTTTCTTCATCATTTCTTCCATCATTCTTTGCATCTTTGAGCTTGAGGTAGTAGGTGTGGATTCCTCTCTAGAAGATACTCTCTTTTCAGCTTTCATCCTTGCTCTCTTCTCCATTAGGTTAACTTCCACAGAAAGAGCACCTCTTTGCATATCTTCAAGGGTTTCAAAATCTCTCTCTATTAACGAATAGGTCATATCAGCATCAAACCCTTCAGGAAATTTGTTTAAAGCTGAACCTTGTGGAGGTTTTAATTCTGGGGAAAGCGCATTATACACACTGTTAAATCTGGTGCAGTAAGCTTGTACACTTTCCCCTGGGTTCCTATGGAGATTGTTATAGTCAGCAAGAACTTGTAGAGGGTTCTTCCTTACTTCCCACTTTTTTAAGAATGTCTGATGAAAGGCCTGGAGACCGTTAATGCTATGAGGGGCTAGAGCTTTGAACCATTTTCTAACTTCTCCCCCAAAGCTCTAAGCAAATAATCTCACTTTGATAGAATCATCATCAATTTCATTTCTGTCAAAATAGTCATTCATCTTATCCACATGTTTTGATGCAGTTATAGTGTTGCTAGCATCATACAATGGGATTTTGGACTGATAGTCTTGTGGAAGGTTGGCTAACGGTACAGGAAGGAATAAGGGAGCATACCATGCTACCATGACATGTGGTGGGGGTGGGTTTAAAAGGGGTGGATTAACTAGAGGAGGTGTGGGATGGAGTGGAGCGGTTTGAACAGTGGATGAAGGATGAACAGAAGCGGATGGAACAGGAGTAGGTTGCTGAGCTGATCTTGGATGAGAGACACCTAAGTTAAGAAGAAAATGTAAATCAGGAGGCGTTGTTTCTTTCCTACCAAGATGTTCACTTGTTTCAGGAGATGATAGTGAAGACTCAGAATCTAGTTGTTCTAACTCACTAAATGACCTAGTCATAAATGGATTAACTAAGTCAGCTTGTGAGTGTTGTAGAGCTGAAAGTTTTTCAGGAACTGATTTAGCTCTTGGGGGAGATCTGAAAAACAGTTGATAATTTAATCTTAGGAGACTTCCAAAGGATACTTTCTGGGTCATCAACTATCTCAGGTGGGTTGGGGTCAGGATGGGCTCTAGTGTGGATCTTTCTAGAAGCCACTATGCTATGTTATTAGACCCAAATAAACCAAAAAGGTTCAACCAGATATGACAATATTTGAGAGGTTAACTAATCTGCTTTCACAATTTTAATCCTACAGTCCTCTAACTGGAATTGAATGATATTATAATGATAAAGGTTCTTCCTAGTGGAGTCTTAAGGTCTGTTTAGGATTGTGGAGTCGCCAGGTGGAAATTTTTAGAATGTTTTCAAAGCGATACACTGTCCACCAGAATGCTTGCGAAACATCCCTTTTCAAGGATATCCCAAAACACAACAAAATATAACCAGAGATTGACTGGGAGGGCATTCACCAGATATGTCACCTCTAAAGAGGATGAGATCTGGAGGTTACCTGGCCCTTTCCAGACTCTGCCTAAGAGTATAGGGTAAAACACCATCAACAGGTAAGTGATATGTAGGAGTAAGTGTTTTACTACCAATCTGAAATGTTTTTGGTATTTTCTGAGTTATTTTTATTTGTGGTTTCTAAGAATGTGCTGACTTTGCTTCAAAACTTAGCTATGGTTGTGAGACAAAGACAGTCTACTCTTATGGCTAAGCTAGCTGATTTTCCAAGGTTAGATAAAGTCTTAAGAGAATCCTAGGATTGACCTAGATTGTCACTGATTCAAACAAGTTTCATCATGATTACCATTTCTTGGTAGTGCTTGGAGATGCTGCTTTTTACTCTTCAAAGTTTGTGTGAAAATAAAAGGGAAATAAGGTGATAACTCAACTCAGTCCCCAGTGGAGTCGCCATAAATGTTAGGTCTCTGTAATAAGCAAGATTGGCAAAAGTACGATCACAGAGTTAACATCATTTCAACCAACTTTGGGATTCTAGGATCTAGCCCTCCTGAATCCGGAGAGGGATCTCTCCAATACGTACAAAGATGGATTTGTCTTTGAAAGCTTAAGGTAATGATATTAGGCTAGTTATGAAGTCCAAGGGTTTTGTTTTGTTTTTGGATGGTTGGGCATGAAGGCAGAAAGATCTGTATGCAAAGAGTTTCAAAGGTGAGAAGTTGCAAGTGAATAGAACAGCTAAGCTAAAAAGATAGATATAATGTGGGTTTTTAGTCCATTGGGCTATAGAGTCATATCTGGGCTTTAATTGAGCAACAACATCAAGGGTGATCCAAGGGGCAAGTCATCTATATCACAAGATTATCGAGATTAAAGTGACGGAATGGAAACAATAAGGTGTTGGAGGGGTGGAAACTGATAATAATTTCACAGAGGATTTATAGTCAGTCCAAACAAGAAAATCCTCTTAAGTAACTGTTTGAAACCAACCAAGGACATGGCTAACCATAAAATTCTTGGGAAAGTTTTTATTAAAGCAGCTTAATTGAAAAAAAATCCAGTAATCCACATAATTACCTTCAGAAAGTATGAAAACATATAACAAAAACAAAGTGTAACTTAAGATCAGATAAAGTACTTTTAAACCTAGTCTGCTTTCAGTCAACACCAAGGGAAACCCTCAGAATCTGCTTTTGGAGAATAGAAATTAGGAATCAGGGCAAACCATAACTTCTCTAGTCTAACTTTAATAACAAATAATGAAAATCACATTCAAGAATAATGCTTAAGCAAACAGAAGGACGAGGGAACGCCAGTGTTCCTAACTATTTAAACAGTATTGAATCATTCCTAAATAGACAAATCTGAAGAAAACACTAAGATAAAGATCTCTCAGCCAGAGAAGGTTACTGATATACAGTAGATCCTAACCCTGTTTAAACTGTTCTTTACAGAGGAAACATGGACAATATGGCATAAATAGAAAGAAAACAATTAATAAAGAATGAAGCACTTCATCAGTAATATAGACCAGGATCCCAAGAAACATCTTTTATATTGATGTCAAACCAGTTACAATCTTTAAGTCCAATGTTTCAGTTCAACAATCATCTTCACTATTCAGCCTAACTCATTTACCACAAGCAGAGCTCCAAGGGTCAGTGAACACTATTTACAAGCAGAAGTCTCCAGCTCAATTACAATACGATGCTCAGCAAATACATAGCAACCAACCAACCCCTCACTCATCTTCTACTGAAGTATTTATAGAAGAATGAGGAGGCGAGATCTGATAAAAGATCTCAAAATAAATTAATACATGCATTAATGTCTTCTTGGCCTTTGAGGGGCTCAACGAAGAAACTATACATGTGTTCCGCTGTATTAACTGATTTACACTTATGATTTTAGCTTGGTGGGAGCTTTGTTGACCTTTTGAGGATCTGTGTACAATTAGGGTTACTCTGCGGACATCTGTCAATAAATTCCATGGAAGAAGTAACTTCTTTGGTTGTTTCGAGGAAAAATATCTGATCTTGCTCCATAAATTCGGCTCCTGATTGAGTGTTTTGAGGAAATAGGTGGCACTGTGGTGGTTGAGGAATCAATTTGCCTGAGATATGGCGGTGGAGGCATCCTGTATGATAAACACTTTTTAGGTTTTCCTTTTAGACTGTGTTTTAGGCTGAGGATTAGGCTTTTGATAACTATCTTAGCCGTAATCCTCGCCGATTTATCCACTAAATCTCTGATTTGATCCATTTCTGCTCTCTGCAATCCGATACTTGTTCATTGCGATTTCTCCATATTTTCCAAATTTTACAGGGGTGCATGGTAACAAAGGATCATGAAACCTTGTTGACAACATAGTTCTACACTCTGCAGTCAATCTCCTTTGACAAATCGAAAGAACGAGAATCGTCACCCTCGTCCTTCGAATCTTATTCAAACATGGCGGAAAAAGCCTTAAACCTGTAAAATACAAAAAAAATTATAAAATCTTGCGTTTATATGGAAATTTGCATCGGAAGGTGTGTGGGGGAGTGGGGTGATCGGAACTGTTGATCGCGCAGTAATCAACGGTCGGGGGTGATTGGAAAAGTCAGCGGCGAAGAGATGTTGACTGGGCCGTGGAATCAGGAAATTGAATGTGGACCGTCGATCTACAGAGATCGACGACAAAGATGAATTCTCGGTTGCGCCAGGGATTGGATAAATCGCGCACAACTTCGTTAAAGGGCGGGTGACTAAGACAGATGAGAGTCGTCGGATGCGTGGGGCCAGATCGGACGGCTATCGTCGATTCCGCTAGGCGGCCTTCGTCCGACGGATAACGTGCGGGTTAATGGCCTTATGCGGTGGTTTTTTGAACGGTATAGAGGATGCGTGGCAGCCAACGTATGGAATCGCTGGCCGTCGGTTCAAAACCAACCTTCAGACGAAGGTGGTGCGAAAAAACCAAGCGGTGTTGAGAAGTGGTGTAAGGCTGGGGGGGTCCACATGATAAGCCGCGTGCCGCACCGTCCGATTTGCGGAGCAGATCGACGGTCAAGATTATTTCGTTAATTTTCACGGGCGAAAAACTTTGAAGTTGATTTAAACCCGATTTTCATAGTTTACCAAGGTTTTTGGTGCTTCGGGCGGAGAAAAATGGATAAGCACCTGAGGGTTATAGCATTTGGTTCAAGCGCTCGGGCGCATGGAGGAAGAAGGGGTAGAGGGCTTAGCCTGAGGGGCTTAAGTCCAGCGCATAGAAAAAATGTGTTTTCTGTGGCTGTTAAAGGGAAATGAAGGTTCCGGTAAGGCTAAGAAAGAGTCTTAGACCTTAGGAAATAAATTTTGATGAGGGAAAATAGAAGAAATGCGGAAATGAAGGATTTCCATGGGAAATGGAGAAAAAGGAACTGAGTTAGTTGTGAGGAGAAGAAAAAGGGAGAAGGGGTCCTTTGCAGCAGTTTTTAACTTGGAAATCAGCAAGGTTTCTGAGGCTTTTGGACATAAACAGCAGTATGGGATATGGACAGAGGGAAAAGGCTGGAGGCCTTATAGAGACTTCATGAGCCAACAACTTTTAGTGATAAAATTTGTTCCTTGGAGGCTCCCAAAGCTTTTAGCCACCTTTTGGTATAACAGAATATTATAGGTGGCTAACAGAATCAACACCCAAATATATTGCCTCCGAGAGTAGATAAACAACTATAGTGTATTCTGCTATATTATTGGAATCAGGACCAATGCAAACTCCTCTTGATACTAACAGCTGACCGGATGGATAATGAAGCACCCAAGCCGCAGATACCAAGTTCCGAGTGTGTCTACTAGCACCATCGGCAAAACCAAAATGACTCTTGACATCCAAAACAACCTGCCAAAGCAGATCAAAAACATCACCATCCCATCAAAGATCGAAAAAAAACCAGATATGTACAAAGCAAAACTACTATATACAAAAGAAAAATATCAGGCCGAAGCCTAGGCATAATACTTTTTCAAATAGAGCCCATTTTTGGGCTCCGACAACTCGTTTCCTTAAAAATCAACCAAGGTATATGCTCCTTTTTTAAGGACTTTTTTAACGATGAAGGGGCCATACCACATAGACTTAAACTTTCCTTCCCCCAGGGCATCTTTTTCTTGGGCATAGACCAAAACAAGGTCACCTTCTGAAAAAACCCTAGGTTTGACCGCCTTATCGTACTGAACTTTAACTCTGTTTTTATGTGCTTCATTCATCGTGGAAGCATCCCGACGCTGCTCATCGAGATGTTCCAGATGAAGGAGACGTTCCTCAAGACTAGAAGTGCCAGGAAGAAGTTCAACAGCTAACTTAAGAGAAGGAATCTCACATTCAATGGGAAATACAAATTCCAACCCGTGAACTAGCTGAAACGGAGTAAAGCCAGTTGCAGTTTTCACTGACGTCCTGTATGCCCAAAGCGTAGGATATAGCATAATATGCCAGTTGGATCGAGCTTTATCAATTGTCCTTTGAAGAATTGTCTTCAAGGATTTATTCACGGCTTCCACTTGCCCATTGGCTTGGGGATAATATGGAGATGAATGCTCCTGCCAGAAACCTAATTTTAGAGCCAACTCAGCCATCATGCTATTCTGAAAATGACTGCCATGATCAGTGACAATCTCTCTAGGAATACCAAAACGAGCAATAACCTGGTTGAAAAGAAAAAGAGCTGCAGTCTCACCATCATTCCCAAAAGTAGGCATAGCCTCGACCCACTTTGTAAAGTAGTCTACTGCTACAATAATGTACTTGTGACCTTTAGCCGAAGGTTGGTTAAAAGTAGTATAATCAATACCCCACTTTGTAATGGGACCGACAATAATGACTGGAAAAAGCGGAGCTGGATGAGCGCGCATTTTTCGAGTATAAACTTGACACGGATGACACTTTTTGATCGACTCCATACAATCTTTGAAAATCGAAGGCCAAAAGTACCTAGCACGCAAGATCTTTTGGGCTGTAGCAAGCCCAGATAAATGACCACCACAAGCTCCATTGTGGCAATCATTCAACACATCCTCAGCTTCTTCGAGAGTTAAGCAGCGTCTTAGGATTGAATCAACCCCTCGACGGTATAAAGCATCACCAATGATCAAGTAATTCTTAGCCAAGTGACGCAACTTACGGCGCTCATCATTCGAAAAAGTAGAGGGAAACTTCGCAGTCTGAAGATACACAATTATATCTCCATACCAAGGATCCTGTGGAGAGATAAGAAATAAATTTTCATCTAGGAAGGATTCATCATAGACTATCTCTTCCCCACAGGGCAACTCGAAGATAAATTCTGCGAAAAACAATGATTTCTTGGACTTGGCAGACATAAACTCAAGATCAAATTCCTGCAATATCACAATCCATCTATTGTATTTGCCCCCAATCACTCGCCTACCAAGAACAAACTGAAATGGATTGGCTGTTGCCAAAACATAAGTTTTTCGTAGAAGAATGTAATGCTGGAGTTGCTGCACAGCATGAACTACTGCTAAAGCTAACTTTTCTATCAGATTATACCGGAGCTCAAGACCTACCAACCCTCGACTCAGATAGTATATGACATGCTCTGCAAGAGCATCATCCTCCTGAACCAAAACCATACCAATGGTAGATTCTGCTGCTGCAAGATACAAAAGGAAATCCCTGCTATAATCAGGTGGACTCAATAAAGGAGCAGAGGTCAATGCTTTTTTCAAAGCATCGAATGAGCGTTGAGCGAAGTCATCCCAAAAAAATGGAATTTCCTTCTTCAAAAATCTCATAAATCCCTTGGTAACTTCAGCATAATTTACGATAAATCTCTGAAGAAAATTAGCCTTTCCTTGTAGACTTTGAAGTTGACGAATAGAGGATGGGGGAGGCAACCGAAGTATTGCCTCAACCTTGAAGGGATCTACCCTAATCCCTTCCATAGACACAATGAATCCCAATAACTGACCAGATGTAACCGCGAAAACGCACTTTTTTGGATTCAACCTAATCTTGTAGAACCGACATCGTTCAAATATTTTATGGAGATGAGCAGGATGATTCATTCTCTTTTGAGAATGACCAGCTAAATCATCCAAATATGCTTCAATAATATTTTTGATGTCGTGGAAGGCATATGACATGGCCCGCTGAAATGTAGCCCCAGCATTTTTAAGACCAAAAGGCATCTTCTTGTAGGCAAAATTACCCCAGGGACAAATAAAGGCAATCTTATGCTGATCTTCAGAATGGATAGTAATCTGATTATATCCGGAGAAACCGTCCATGAAGGAGAAAATCTCATCACTGGCACACTCATCAATGATCTGATCTATAAATGGTGTGGGGTAATTATCTTTAGGACATGCTTTATTAAGGTCTCTGAAATCAATGCAAACTCGAATTTTTCCTTGCTTTTTATCTACTGGAACAGGGTTTGAAACCCATTCAGTCAAAGGAACAGGGAAAATGAATCTTGCCTTAAGCAGCTTCTCCACCTCAGCTTTGATAGCTGCTGCCTTCCTAGGATTGATCGGACGAATTTTTTGCCTCACAGGCTTAGCGTTTTCGTAAGTCTTGATCTCATGTTGGACAATAGATGGATCTATACCAGGCATTTCCTCATAAGACCAAGCGAATACATCCCTATACTCTTTAAAGAGCTCGGTGTAAATCTGAATTTCTTCAGGGGAAAATTTAGCTCCGATGAAGAAATTCTCAATAACATTGGGATCCCTAGAAATGTTCACCAGGATAGTTGGAGAAATCACAGCCATGTTCCCTTCAGCATATACCTGTGTTGGTGCTAAAGGGTTCAGGACTGGGCGAGTAGGAACAGGAGACGGAGGACTTGGAAAACTCGTTTCAACTTCGCTCAAATCAGGTAAAAAGTAAGACTGATGATGCAAATCATCCCACGGTCTATCTATACCAGTCATAGCTTCCAAGATGGCCTCTTCAGATGGAAGAGTGGTATCAAGGCAATCCTGGGCAGAAGAAGAACTAAGTGTCCAAGCCGGAGTGACATCTCCATCCAACTCTTCCGGTGAAAGAAAAGGTGGGATGGACTCTGCAGAGTCAATAATAGACTGATAAGAAATCTCAACTGTAGACATAGGAAATTCCATTCCACCCACTTGACCTTCCGCTAATGTGGCGGTAGGGGAAGTTAAGGTCCAAGGGTCCGAAAAATAATGAGTTCTGAAGAACTCTCTTCGAAGAGGAGCCCTTAAGGATGAAATTGCATTTATATGAACCGTAGGAGGTGGAATATCAAACTTACCCATCAAGGAAGAATACATTCCAACCCCTAAATTCTCAACAGGCGCCTTAGTATTATCCAACTTTGGAATAGTTGAGTCTGTAGATGCATTCGGGTCTACAGGAGGACAGTCTAGTTGGTCCACTGTAACAATCCTCCCTTCGTGAGGGAAACAAATAATCCAAAATAATGAAGATGCAATGGCATCCATATCATAAATCCAGTTTCTCCCCAACAGAAGTTTGTAGTCCAAGCTTGCATCAACTATCTCAACCTCTATATTTACAGTTTTGCCCCCAACACAGATGGGCAAAGCTAGGAAATACCATGTGGTCTGTGAGAATGACCATCAAACACAGTCAGAAGAGTAGCAGATGGAACAGCTACGGGAGATCCAATTCCCTTCCAACACGTGAGAGACATCACACATGTGGAAGCACCCTCATCAACGACCATCCGAAAAATATTTCATTTCCGGTATGATGATTTGATATGAAAATCCATATGATGGGGGAGTCTCTTCTTAAAATTAGTCATATCGAAAGTAATCATAAGAGAGTTTTTTGGATCGACAGCCCCAAGAGCAGTGAGTAGAGCATTGCGCTGAGCTGGACAAGACTGGAGCACCTCAAGAGCCAACATGGCACAAGGACTCTGTGCCAGATCTTCCACAATAGAGTAGTTCTGGGCAGCCCTGGAATTTGGATTAATCGTCATACGCTTAGTAGATGCTTTGGGAATCCGAGGTATAGGCTCAACAGTAGGCCTTGTAATATGAAGCAGCTCAGTAGCATCGGGAGCACCCTTAGCTTTTGAAGACTCTTCTTCACCATAGTCACGGGATCTCGTAGCGACATCTACGTGAGCACTCATCATGTATATGTTTGATGGAATTTCCCCTTCCTAGGTGCCCCCAGAGGAAGCCCCAGTATTTTGATTTGTGCCAACAACTAGCTGTTTCCCTTGGGGAAAAGGGTTTGTCAACACAGCCTGGGAACTAGAAGAACCCTGCTGAGCTAACAAGCGCTGCGCATCCTGAATTTTAGGGAAAAGGTGTGTAAGATGGTCTCCAGTACATAACTTGCATGGAAAATTCACTTTCTTTTTATCCTTTGGACCCTCACCGACATGCTCATTAGTTTTATTCACATTACCCTTCCCATTCTTGCCCTTTTTCTTATTATTCTGTCCCTTGTTATTCCCTTCGGATTTTTGATTTCCTTTGGGATCGGAAGTTTGGACGGCATTAACCGACAAATATTGGGAAGGTGATGACTTAGCAGGCACAACCTGACCAGAAGGAGCAGATTGTATAGACAACTGCTGCAATTGAGTAAGCAGGTTAGCTGCACCACTATTGATCGACCCGATAAGTCCATCACCATGAGGACTAGGCTTAGTCTTGGATAAATCTAATTTGGAGCGAGGAGCATTGGGAAAATACTTATGAAGGACTCCAGACTGAGAATATATCAGTTCCAGTTGCTGGGCCTTAAAAATAGCCTGTTCCTCAGAAAATACCCCAGACAGGGATACATCTTTAGAAATGTCTGACTGCAGGGATTTCAGAAACCATTCCAAAAGGAATTCTCCTAGAATATGATCTTTAATAATCCTCTTCCTTCTCCGCCATTCCTGAATATCGTCAGAAATGTGGGTTGCATCGTCCTGCTTAAAATTAGCTAGGAGTTCAGTCTCGGCATCGTAACGGACAGGCAACTGGAAATGATTTAGAAATGTAACAGCCAGATCTCGAAATTTAGCAAAACTACCCCCAGTTAACTCAATATAGCACTTGGCAGCGTTCCCAGTTAAGGTTCATTGAAACAATCTCAACCTAATCGAATCAACGATTAGGGAGTTAGAAGAGCACCATAAATGGAAGGTGGTGATGTGATCAGCCGGATCTTCTCCATTCTTACCTTCAAACTTTGGAATGTCTGAAGGAATTTTGGTGGGAATCGGAGGCCACCCCGGACTGTACCGGATTGGATCATTCGTCAATTTCGACAGATCTGGAAAGTTTAATGTTGCCAGAAAAGGTAAACGAGGCAGAGCCTGAGGATTCCATCCTTGATGGGATGAATTCCCTACATTCTGAAAAGAATACCTTGGATTTGATAAGGCACCATGTTTCCAGAAAGAAATCACAGAAAAAGGAGAAGAACCTCCTCCCAATGCAGAGTTACCAAAGACCAGACCAGTTCCCCCTCCTAAAGTATTGAATGAAGAGGAAAGCCCCTGATAGGGGTTCCAGGCATTAGAGAGAGGGGAAAAAGTCTGATAAGCACTCGATGAAGGGAAAGAAGCATTCCCTTGGTGACCAGTGTAAAACTAATTCCCTGCCCCTGCTGTAGTAAATACAGGGTTCCAACCTATAAAATTAGTCGAATTCTGACCTCCAGACCAAGGGTTGAAACTATGAGTCTGAGAAGTAAACAGAAAGGACCCTAAAGAAGGATTCGAACTAGGAATATGCCCAGTTCCGAAGGGGAACCCTTGAAAAGAAGCTGATCCACTAGCCATGGAAGGCATGGGTGTAGATGCAGCTGTAGCAGTGGAAAAGGAAAAAGAAGGAATCCCACTAGTGGGCATTCCAAAACAAAAGGGACCAGATTGAGAAGCATGTGCTTGGGTGAAACTAGATCCAAACACAGCAATACTAGAAGAAATCGAAGGTATAGCAATAGTGCCTCCTCCTTCAACAGAAGCAGGAGTCTGAATGCCTGCAGCACTCACAACAGAAGCCGTGTTCCCAGTCGTGGCCATCGAAAGGTATGAATAATATGGAGGATCTTCTGGTCTCTCTAACTTAGGTCCGATGTATTCAACAACGAACGGATAATCAGGAGGAAGAGGAGATGGAAGTGACTCAGAGGGTTGAGACACTTCCTCTACTTGTACTTCTTCTTCCTGCGGAAATAAGACTCTCGAGGTGAGCGGAGTGCTCCTCTCGGAACCAACACCAGAACCAGCTACGAAACCTTCAATCCCTTGTGGAGGATCTCTCTCCACTATGTCAGATGCCACAGGTTGATACTCACCTGCTAAATTACTCCTACGCCTTCTTGAAGAAGGCTCTGGACTCTCGGGAGATAACTCCCGAATTCTCCTCGATCGACGAGGTGCTTGATCAGCCACTTTAACAAATTTTAATTAGACTGAATAAAGTATAAAGCTAGGAAAGCTAAGAGCAAAGAGCACTCACTACAAAAAATATCCCTGAGATACAACCAAGCAAACAGCCTTCAGGTATTTCTGCTCCAGGTGATTAGGACCGGACACCAAAATACAAGAAAGCGAAATATAGGACCTCCCGAAAGTAGTCTGGGATAATTACGACCTAGGCCTACTAGCAAAGGTAACAAAAATAGCTATGCCGACCTCCTAACAACATCCTTTGCTGACACAAGTACCCAAGCTTCGCAAGGGCACCCCCCAGAAGTACTGCTGGAAGTGATACGACGTCTACCTCAGGTACCACGGGTATTCCCCCCCGCAGTCACCTATGTGGAACCTAGGAGTGGAAACTATGGGCACCAATCCATGTCAGAAGCCGGGCGGAATGGTCTTGAGGTTAGATCCAGTAAATCAGAGAGGGGATATCTCTCTTCTCGGCCTTCACTTCCCCTCACGCTTGACTCTCTGGAGGAGAGCTTTCCCGGTCCACCTAACGGAGTTGGATTTCACTCAGTTAATCAACTTCTATGTTTTTGTTTGAGCAGCCTTGGAGAGTTAACTCTCCACTCACCTAATCCAAGGCCCTACAACCTAGCTAGTTTGTGTATGACACTTAATAAAAACTTGCTAGTTTCTTTTAAATTATAGCGCTTATTTTAATTGGCTGTTATATTAAGTCAAAGGGATATGGAAATGAAACTCGTGGTGTTTTGTGACGCAGAAAAGAAATTAATAAAAACCAAACTACATGTAAATGTAGTAATTTCCTTTCGATGAAAAGAAATTTCTACAAAGGTTCTACGAGACTAAAAAGATTTTCTTTTCAGATAAGAAACTTCACACTCACAAAAACTATGAAAAAGACTAAATGCTTAAGTGCACCTGATGCAAATCACTGAGAGCATGCAAATTCTAAGATGCAAAAACTACTAAAGCAGAGAGAAATTTCCCAAAGATCCTTCAGTTTTATCTCTTTTTGGTTGTCCACAAAGCTAGTTCCCAAAATCAGAAACTCTCAGTATAAAGGCACCAAAATTGCTTGAAAACAAGAGGACGAAACCAATGACAATTCCTTCCCAAACTCAAGTCAAAAACCAGAGGCAAGAAATCTCAAAAAAGCTTCAAAATATATAATGAAACGAAAACAAAAATTCAAAACAAAAGCAAATGACAAAACAAAATGTTTTTTTGAGATTTTGAATTTTATAAAAAAGAAGAGCTTGAAGAGACCAAGAAAACTATCAAATCCCAAGCCAAACAACTCTGAATTTCAAGAAAAACTTCAAAAATGCTCCAAATATGATAGGGCTACTTAGTAGCAAGATTTATATGAGCAAAAGAAGGTAAGAAACTTAGTAACTCAGCCTAGAAGAATAGTACAACCTTGCAGCAAACAAAAACTTCAAAGAACCAAGAAAGACTCTTCAAAAATTTCAAAAAGACCTAGTCAACTGAACTCAAGAAAACCAACCAAACGAAGGGAAAAAATTGAAGTGCAAAGCAAGACACAAAGGTAGGAAAGAGTAAATGAGCAGAGGCTCTCTGTTCTGATGAAGCAGAACAACCAAGAATCCCCAGGAAGAGATCTTGGTACTCGAACTAGAAATGCAAGCACTAGAAACAATATTTGCCAGATAAGCTAGTTTTCAACCAAACAAGAGAGAGAAAAGACCAATAATCACTTTCAACACAATCCAGAGGATATAAAGATACTGCAGGAACAGGTCTCCACAGGCAGAGAAGACTAAAAAGTAAAGAAATCAAAAATTTCAAAATTTACCCAGGCATACGCTACTTGACAGTTTTGAAACAAGCGTGCATATGCGACTGTGTCAAAGGAAACCCGCGTATACGTGACTCCCTTTAACAAAAACTGTGTGTATACGCGTCTGTGTATAGACAAACCCACGTATGAAAAGGTAAATAATAAAAAATAAAAAAGATCAAGCCTGCATAAGGAACCAGGTCTTTAGTCTAACTGAGAAAGAGTTAACTGGACTGGAAAAAATGATAAAAACTATTGGAAACCTTTCAAACAGCTGAGACCACCCAACAGGGGAATCACAAGAATGTGGTCCCTAGCGAAGTCGCCAGTTCTGTTTCGGGGAAAAACACCCTAGAGGTTTTTTGGGTCAAAACCTCCACAGATCAGGGCATGCTATTCAGAAGGACTCACATACAACCACACTTAAATGCTAAAAACTAGATAACAACGATAGCAGAACTCACCCGTAGTCCTACGTTCGATGTAGATCCCGCAGGGTCCAAACCCCCAACAACCCTTCTTCCTCCTCAACCTGAAAAACAAGAAAGAACATGCATGGAAACCTAGTTGTACAGCATATATTGCTCCTAAATGTTAGTGTAATCCATGTGAAACATTATGTAACAATAATAAATGCTTAAATGATAATATTTTCACACATACAAGTAAACAATAAAACATAAGTTCAGGAACAAGATGGTTCTTCATTATTACGAACAACGTGTACAGAAATAAACGGTGGAGAGATCACCTGAATCCTTCCACGATCTTCGAACAGACCGTCGTCCGGATCCGTCCCGCCCTTGCCTTGTTAAGATACTTTCAAGACTTGTGCACTCGAGATGGCATATAAATGGATGAACATCTCCAGGAAACAAGGGTTTCCTGTATAAATCTGGGAAAGTGCAGGAGGCACAGGAAATCAGACTTGAATTAGGGATTTCAACAGAGTATAATATCTATAAAATTTCTCTCTCCCTTAGGCCATGCACATGAGGGGCTATTATACTCCCTCAAAGTAGTTTCAATCAGTTGGAAACAGTTGGTCACGTGCTGGGGTGGTTGAACTACTGGAGTAACCATCAACCCAGCCCAAAAATAGGGAATTTTTATATATATTTTTAATGATTTTAATGGCATACACGGAAAATTACATGTGGACTCGCGTATACACGCGGAAAATTCTGGGCATACCCGCGTATGGGATTTTTAACACTGGTTTTTAATGAATTTTTTTCAAGTCTGTAGGAATGGGTGCCCAAGGCCATAGAGACAATCATGAATCACATGAGGGTGAAAAATGATGCTATAAGAACCATGAAAACTCCTTACCTCAAATACACTTCTCGGAGTTGGCCAATCTAGTATTACCTGGATCTTTTCTGGGCACATCTTCAAGCCTTCTTCTGAGACTATAAATCCCAAGTAAATGAGATCCTTCTTCATGAAACTACACTTCTTCAAATTTATAAGCAGTTTCTCCTTTTGAAAATTATTTAACACCAGCTTGACATGCTCCAAATGCTCCTCCTTACTCTGACTGAAAATCAGAATGTCATCAAGATAGACTATCACAAATTTTCCTACATACTCTTTCAAGACGTCATTCATTAGTATCATAAATGTGCTTGGTGCATTAGTGATCCCAAAAGGCATCACTAGACACTCATACAACCCACTGTTGGTCTTAAATGAATTCTTCCATTCATCTCCTTCTCTAATCCTTATTTGATGGTATCCACTCTTCAGATCTATTTTAGTAAAATATTTTGACCCACTTAAACAATCCATAAAATTGAAATGGAAATATATACCTGATAGTGATCTTGTTTATGGCTTTGGAATTAGTACACATGCGCCATTCATCCCCTTTCTTTGGACTAAGCATGACTGGTACTGCACATGGGCTAAGGATTTATTTGATCAGTCCTTTATCTAACAAATCCTATACCTACCTTCCAACTTCTTCATTCTCCCGAGGGGTCATTCTGTATGCTGCTTTGTTTTGTAAACTTACACCAGGTATTAAATCTATCTGATGACTAATACTTCTGATTGGTGGAAATTTTCTTGGTAATTAATCAACAACTATATCAACATAATCATCTAATTTTTTTTTAATTTCCACAGGAAGATTGTCTAAATTAGTAGAATTCAACATTACCTTGGGTTTACCCACAACAGAAAAATGCAATTCCTTATCCTTCTTGACTTCTTGCAGCAATTCCTTTGCATTAATCAACATAAAATTATTCCCAGCTACTTCTCTGTCTGCTTCATCCTTCAAAGGTAGCAATGTGTGCTTCTTTCCATCCTTCACTATGGTATAGGTATTCCTTTTTCCATCATGAATGGATTTTCTATCAAATTTCCAAGGCCTTCCTAATAATACATGGCACACATCCATTGGCATTACATCACACAATATGCCATCCTTATATGTACCGATCTGTATCTCTACTTTGCATTGTTCTATCACAAAAATATGATGTCCCTTCTGTAGCCACGACACTCTGTAGGGAGTAGGGTGTACCATATTAAACCCAATTTCTCAACTATGTCTATGGAAAAAAGATTATCAGTGTTTCCGCTGTCAATTAGAAATTTTCATCACTTTTCTTTAGACTTGCATACCATCCTGAATAAGATCTTCCTTTGATCTGGCTCATTTGCTTCCTTCTCTACCTTAAGGAATAATATTTTGAGCAATAAAGACTCTCATGCCTCAGGTGGATTTTCTTTTCCTGTGACCCAAGGATCTTCTTCCTTTGCCTTAGCTACATTCACATTCTGCTAATTTGCTGGTTTGTATGAGGATAGTCCCATGATCCATGTCCCCATTCTCCACATGTGTAACATTGAATTTCTCTTCCTCGGCCTCTATCTCGAGGTGAAAATCTCCCTCTACCAAAATCTCCTCTCTACAGCAGTCTGCTACTCGAGCCCCCTGCTTCATTCTGAGAGTGCTGAAATATTGATATGAAAGTTTCTCTTCCTCATGCTGGACTTTTACCTCTATTCCTCTGACTTTGTTTCCTCAAAATTTTCTCCTCTGCCTTCAAAGCTGCTTGGTAGGAATCCTCAATTATCTTCAGACTTAACAAACTGATTTCTTCTTGTATGTCATAACTTAAGCCATTTATGTATCTGGCCACTTTATCCATATCATCTTCATCATGTCTGGCTCTAATGCTCAACTTGTAAAACTGCTATGTATACTCCTTGACATTCATTGCTTTCTGCCTCAAATTCTGCAATTGTTTGAAAAGATTCAATTGATAGTCCTCGTTGGATTGAGGGGTCCTGACCCAGGTTTAGAGGTTAAGGCTTGCCAACAAACCCTTATAATACTAGCCCTTTCGGCAATGACCTACTTGCACAGGCCAAGGTCTCACCTGAAGCAGTATGGTATGGTGCTGGAAACAGGTTTCCGCACCCTGGGAGAGAGTAGGTAATGCAAAGCAGATCTACATTCATAATCGATTGGATTTGCACAAAGCAAGTCTATTCGCAGGCTTTTAACAATATAATTAGTTATTAACCCTAAAAAATCTATTACCATGCACATATCTAGTCAATACCTTTGCATCCACATGCGTATTCGCAAGTACTAGCACATATTATCATAAGCGCAACTACAGATACATTCGCAACATAAATGGATAGCACAAATGTATTCGTAGCTTAAACAGATACCATAGATTTGGATCAACAGTAAACACAATAGATCCAGATAACAAAAATATACTTCAACTATATTCCACATACATTAGTATCAAAAACCCAGTTACAACCAAAACAAGCCCGTGCACATAGCCTAGCAGGGTCCGCACATAGTAGGACTAAGGATCTCCACGCACATAGCCAGCAGGAGTCCTTACCCAAAACAACCCAAAAATATATCTAATAGTTCGCACGTAGAATCAGTCTTAATTATTGCGTACCTCTAGACTCAACCTATTCATCTATTTATATTGATGTAGTGTACACTATCCTGTGGTCCACAAAACGTTGTTTGCGGACTCTAGGTTCACCCTTTGACCCATTACAATGCGTTCGAGGCTTTGAATCGCCCAAAATACCTGCGTTAGATGAATTAATACAAAAGAGATACAAAATTCGCAGCTTAGTGAGTCTTGTTCCAAAAGGGCCCCAACATAATCTTGTGACTCATCTCAAGTCAGTGTGGCCGTGGGTTTTGAATCTTCGCCTAAAGCTGCTTGATCGCATCCAACAGTGGGGGTAGCACTCCTTCACATTGTGTAGCAACATTCTAAGCAATCTCCCCCAATTTTTGTGACGTTGGACCCTCTGTAGCAGTAGTGATGCTCTCCAGAGTTTGGTTTAGCTGCTTTACTGCGATATCGACATCCTAAGATAGCTTAAGGGCCTCATCAGCCCACAGGTTGAGGTGATCACTCAAAGTCTTCTTCCATTGCTGAAGAGATTCCATGTCATCCTTGATCGCATAGCTAGTGCACATTTGGGCCAAACGCTGAGCGAGGACTAGGGTGGTCAGTGTAGCCTCCATTTGGTCAAACTCTTCTTCCTTTTGGCACAACTCTTGGTTTATTTTGCGTAGGAGAGGGTCGCGTTGTACCTTGGTTCATAGTTACATATATGTTTCTAACAGTTCTATGACCTGAGGAATTTGACCTATAATGACATTGGTGGCCTCTGTAACCAGCGCAGCTCGCTGGGCCCTTACCTCAGGTGGCGTTTCTGGCTGTAACTTTCCCTGCAAGGCCGCAATTTGCTGTTCCATCTCTGTCTTGACCACTAGGATATCGGTCCTTGAGGCCTTTAGCGCTGCAATCAACCCATAAATCTTGGACTGGGGGGTGGTATAAGCTAGGACATCTTCGATGACGTCCATGCAGATCCTACTAATTAGGTGCTCCAACTCTGTCTCCTACACGGTGGCAAGGGTAGATGCAGCCTTGGCCTGGGATACCTCAGTATTTTTTTCTTCAATTGTCTACTTAGTTGTACTGAGCTACTGGTGCACTTGATGGTCTCTGTGTTGAATCTTTTTGAATAGAGACGCATGAAGGATCTGCAATGGTTCATGCGGCAGGTGGGCTAGATTGTAATATTCCCACTTTAGCACATAGCTAAATGGACTATTAAATTTTGTTGTTTACACATAGGAGGTAAATAAATGGGTAAGGAGGCCCATACATTGCAGAAGAATGAATAAAATCCCTCATCGTATGAAAATGGATATTCATAAGAGCTGGATTTCACACCCTCAAGTGTGAAAGAGGACATTTGCAGGAGGACAAGGTCAAGTTTGACCAAGTCAACAACGTTGGGATAGGAGGTGGAGAACACTTGGAGAGACATCGTAGTATGAATGGGAGGAATATTCCTTGGTGGAGGAAACCCTAATGAGTGGGATCCATGTTGAAAGGTATTTCACTTGTTTAGAAGGAGGGAAAGGCAACCATTGTTATTCATGTTATGTATTATTGATTTCATTGTCTCTTTAGACTTTGTGCATTCTCCTGTTGTTTAGTAGAGTTGCAGTGCTGCTTAGCACAAGGATTTTATGTTTAGGAATTCCTTATCCTTTCAAGAGAGGCCTCTTGAAGGAGCTTGTACTTCATTTCTCCACATTTAGGCTTTAGGCCAAGCATCCTCCTTCAGCTGCAACGCAGTTTCTGTTTAGAGCTAAGTTGTGTTGCACAGTGTTGTAGTGGAGATTCCTCAACACCACTTCCCAAGCTTATCTTTCAGAGGAGGAATCTTTCCTTCCTTTGGGTGATCAGTTGGGAAGCCCTTGGATCATATTTCAGATCTTGGCACTTGGCCAACCCTTTTTCTTGCACCTACAATGTAGTATCCCTCAGTGACTGCGTTATTTTCAGTGGGTATTTGCAGTGAGGGATAGCAGTGGTTGTCTGAGGAAGATATATTCAGTGTTAGGATCATCATTTCACTTGGAAGATCCATTGGAGGAGGTATATTTATTTTATGCATCATATTTAGCCATCTCCATCTAGATCTAGTCCTTGAGTTGCAGCTGCTACCCTGCAACTCTGGCATTTCTGCGGTTTTGCATATCTCAGTCAATCCTTCCAAGATTGTCTTGAAATAGTGTTTGGGAGCATAGATATTCACTCCCAATGTTGTATAAGCCATACATTTGTATATCCATGTATTTACATATGATATCAACAGTTTCTCCTTATAAAAATGTGCAGTCCTAGCCTTGGGCATTCTTGTATAGAAGTGTTTTTGTCATATTTTATGTACATGTTTCTTGAGGCTGAATTTTCCTATCTTGAGTACCTCTTTCCTCAAGATCTTGTATACATTCTGCTGCTGTAATTTAATATGATGGCTATGTGCTCTTCTTACATTCTATGAGTTTATTTGTCATTGCTACTCTAGTTTATGTTTATGTATTGTTGGATCTCCAATTTAGGAATACTGTAAAATATTCCTAACATTGTAGAATTTCCTCATTTTGGGATATTACAGTGGTATCAAAGCATAATATTGGCTTAGCTTGTGGATCTCAGCCATGATGCTATCAAGAAAAGAGAAGATGAAGACTCCATTCTTTGGATGAAAGAAGGAGGAGAGGCTCTCAAAGCTTCTTCCTAAATATGTACAGAGCATTCAAGGAGATATCAAAAAGATCATAAGGGAGATGTGCATATCTCCAAGATGGTTTGAATCTGAATCAAACTCTAGAATTTCAGATCATGAGTGTGAGCATGCAACCACACACAATTATGCACAGCGCAGTCACATGCCCATAATTTCCATGAGAGAGATGGAAGAAGAAGGAATGGCTAAGAGGGAAACTCTTAGTGACTTTTTGCAAGAGTATGCATCTCAAACTCATAAGTTTAGGGATCATATTACTTTTCTAGAGTTTTGCAAGATCAAGGTGAAGAGAAGAAAGCAGCATGATCGGGGTATATTCCTTCTATCTACTTTTGATGGTTCACCTACATGTTCAGTCGGAGCTTGGGTGGAAGAACTAGACACCATTTTACAGCAGCACCAAATTTTTGAAGATGAAGCCATTAGAGTTGCAGCACTGCATCTTGGAGGTAAAGCCTATGCATAGTGGATATTTGAGTCTTTTTCTTTGAAAAATGAAAATACTACTTCCTATGCAAGTTTTATTAAGACTTTGGTGGAAAGGTTTGATGGGAAACTTTCTGCAACACATGTGGTGAAGTTAAACAACCATAACCAAACGAAAACCTTGCATGTGATGGATAAAACTATAAATCCACTTTAGAAACCCATGGAGGAGACTGACATCTTGTAGCATACCTTGTTAAAGGCAAAGCCTCTATCTCATATTCCTGAACAAGAGGGCATGGGAATCTCTTTTTCAAGAGAGGATCCAATTCTTGGGAGGTTGCCCATACATGTTGATGAGAAGGAGGGAAAAAACGCTATCATAGCACCTCATGCAGAGGAAGAGGGAGCTCTTGCTCCAACTAGATCGATTCTTGTATCTTTGCAAGAAATTCCCTAGGATATCACATGTGGAGATCAAGTCAGAGCTCATGATTCACATCTGCCATTTATGATAGGGTGTGAACCTATGGAGATATAAGGAGGAGAAAGAGAGGATGACCAGCATCATGTGATTAGGAGCACAAACCCCTATCTATTTCATGAGGTTGATGCACCTACGAGGGAGACTGGATTGTGCACTGAGATTAGGGGCAAGTCTGACCATTCATATATGCAGTCTACTCTTGATGATGATGTCTCATTACATGGAAACATTTCACCAAGGAGACCACCAGATCAACAGATGATGAGATATGCTTCACATTTTGAGGCACCATTCATTGATTTCAGAGGAGTCGATACCTTGGGAGGTCATTGTACATCAATAAGAGTCTTGGGTAGACTCAAGGAGGAGAGAGGTATTCTCTCAACGTCATCTTTACCCACTCTCATTTTAGATTCTACGTTGTGGCGAAAGTAGTAGGGGAAGGATAGCAGCCTTCCAACTTGCATCTTTGGCATGGGATATGTCAAAGGGGAGGATGACCATATGACAGGTGTTCTTCATGAGAGATCATCAGTGTTGTCACTGTGGAGGATAGATCTATATTGTAACTCTTAGCTATTGGTGGAGTATTCCAAGAATCTTTTCACTTGTATGATATTGGATGATCAACATATGAAGAGATGCATGGATCATGTGGAGATGGAGGAGATACATAACTCTTTGGGAGAGTTAGCACAACCACCTCTTTTCTCTTTGAGGATGAGGGGAGACTCTTCTATGAGCCACTCCATTTGCATGAGCAAGACATATGGTAAGGGTATTGTTTGTATGCATCCCTTAACCATACATGTGCAGGATGTTACTCCAAGGAGGAGCATTCTTTTTTCTAGACTTCATGGTCTACTTGAGGCCATGAGTAGTATTGATGACCACTCCCTAGGAGGACTTAGGGAGGAGATGTATTTTGGATAACATGCTCACTTTGTACCATACATCATTCACTTACTCCAAACATATGAGGAGAGTGGGACAATAAGCAAGTGGTTGAGAAACCACACTTTTTGTCACTCTCTTTTGCAGTTGAGGATCAAACTACATTGGTTACATTTGAGGGACCATTGTCCTTCTCCCTTGCTACATATGGCAGCAAGTATGGTTACTTATGTTTTTGTTGTTCTTATTTTTATTAGGAGCATGATTGTGGGAGTGGCACATTGGTTGGATGTGTCCCTTGGGGAAGAGCTTTCCCACATTGTTTGCATTACATGTTCTAATGGGAGCATGAGAGGTAGTACGGCCACCACAACAAAAAAATTATTATTTTATGAGGTGAGCCATGGGATTAATTGGATGCCATATGACGGTGAATTCCAACTCATCACATATGAGATGATTTGGGACAACCTGTTTCATAAAAGTGGAGAGTAGATCCTTGGGGGTCTAGTATTTTTCTTGCCACTTGAGGGAAACATTATTGCAGCCTAGGATCAGTAGACACTCTACACTTATATTAAGAGGAGAGGAGTACAGCGCGGGGTAGACTATTTTTTCTACAAAGATCATATTTTCAGCCCACCTACATTGCATGAGCCAAAGGTGGAGGAGAATTTTCAGGAGTTACCATGTTGGAAGGTAACTCATTTTGTATGGATGATTTCTTGGGGATGGGAGCTATATATGGGGATGGTAGATCTCAATTCATATCAGACCTCATGCTTCAAGAAGGCCCCTCAGTTTTATTTTTACAGTTGCTTGAGGACAAGAAACATTTGGGAGGGGAGGACTGTAATATTCCCACTTTAGCACACAACTAAATGGAATATTAAATTTTGTTGTTTACACATAAGAGGTAAATAAATGGGTAAGGAGGCCCATAAATTACAGAAGAATGAATAAAATCCCTCATAGTATGAAAAGGGATATTCATAAGAGCTAGATTTCACACCCTCAAGTGTGAAAGAGGACATTTGCAGGAGGACAAGGTCAAGTTTGACCAAGTCAGCAACACTAGGATAGGAGGTAGAGAACACTTGGAGAGACAACACAGTATGAATGGGAGGAAGATTATTTGGTGGAGGAAACCCTAATGAGTGGGACCCATGGTGAAAGGGCTTTCACTTGTTTAAAATGAGGGCAAGGCAACCATTTTTATTCATGTTATGTATTATTGATTTCATTGTATGTTTAGACTTTTTGCATTCTCCTACTGTTTAGTAGAGTTTCAGTGCTGCTTAACACAAGGATTTCCTATTTAGGATTTCCTTCTCCTTTAAAGAGAGGCCTCTTGAAGGATCTTGTACTTAATTTCTCCACATTAAGGCTTTAGGCCAAGCATCCTCCTTCAGCTACAACGCATTTTCTATTTAGAGATGAGTTGTGTTGGAGGGTCTTGCAGTGGAGATTCCTCAACACCACATTCTGAGCTTATATTTCAGAGGAGGAAGCTTTCATTCCTTTGGGTGATCATTTGGAAAGCCCTTGGAGCATATTGCAGATCTTGGCACTTGGCCAACCCTTTTTCTTGCACCTACAGTGTAGTATCCCTCAGTGACTACGTTATTTTCAGTGGGTATTTGTAGTGAGGGATTGTCGTGGTTGTGGGAGGAAGAGATGTTCAGTGTTAGGATTAGCCTTTCACTTGGAAGATCCATTAGAGGAGGTATATTCATATGATGCAACATATTAAGCCATCTCCATCTGGATCCTATCCTTGAGTTGCAGCTGTTACCCTGCAACTCCGACATTTCTGCAGTTTTTCATATTTCAGCCAATCCTTCCAGGATTGACTTGAAATAGTGTTTGAGGGCATACATATTCACTCCCAATGTTGTATGAGCCATACATTTGTATATCCATGTATTGAAATATTCTAGCAGTAGTTTCTCTTTATAAAATTGCACAGTCATAGCCTTGGGCATTCTTGTATAGCAGTGTTTTTGTCATATTTTATGTACATGTTTCTTGAGGTTGAATTTGCCTATCTTGGGTAACTCTTTCCTCAAGATTTTGTATACATTCTGCTGCTGGAATTTAATATGATGGCTATGTGCTCTTCTTACATTCTATGATTTGATTTGTCACTACTACTCCAGTTTATGTTTATGTATTGCTGGATCTCCAATTTAGAAATACTATAAGATATTCCTAACATTGTAGAATTTACCTATTTTGGGATATTAAATAGATCCAACTGTACCTCTGCGCAAGCCTGGAATTTCCTTCGTAATTTAGGTGGAATCAATATGAGGGCTACGCCTGGTAGAGGGTAGAGGCAGCTTTCCACCGTATTGATTATTGTGCTGCTTGTTGCAGGGGTTGATCTTTCCTAAATCATACTTGTTTGCAGGGTATCAGTCTTGAATTACAGAGCCCAGAGCTCAGACTGGAGTGTATCAACTCTGGCTTTCTACTATTCTTTTAGAGCCAACCATTTGTCTTCTACAGCCAGGATGACTGCATCTTTGATCTGCTCTAGATCCTCTTCTATCAACGTAACTCCTGTGTTGCGTTCCAGCTGTTGAGCTTGTTGCTTCTTCTAGGGCCCCTTAATAGGGTCATCATTCCACTTCATACCTTGAGGGGAGTCAGCACCTCCCGCATCCAAACCTTCTATGTCTATATCCTGTTGTGAATCCTTCTACGATGCCAGTTCTGCGCCCTTCCCAGTACTCTTGCTCTATTGCAAACACTTCTGTGATGCCAGTTCTGCACCCTTCCCAGTATTCTTTCCCTATACTCTGGTTTCTTTGGTGGTGTCAGGCGGGGTGACCTTTGCGGTGCTTGTCCCTGCAGTGTCCTTCGTACCTGATTTGAAGCCAAGCTTCCAGTGTGGAGGCCAAGTCGCAATTAGGCGGTCAATGTCCTCATCAGCAACCATGTATGGGAGTGAAACCCATACTAGATCCTTGCAGCCTCTAATCTATACATTATGCATGGATACTTGAAATGCTATGATGCTCTGTACTTATCATAAAATATTGGAAAGAAGCACGACTGAGAATTGATTGTTGTTGTGAGCCTGCTCTGAAATAGGACCCAGAATACTTGATTGTCCTCAATCCGTTACACTTCCTTTGAGTCCCACAAATTCACGTATCACGCCCCCTCGCACATATCTGGGGTGAGGTCAGGGAGGAACGAGTCTTTAGGGGCTTCCCATGTGACCAGCGTGATGAGAAGCAGTAGCCAAGAGTAGCAGAATGCTTGTCCGTGATCTTTGGCTTCACGTACATTCGCCATAAATTCATTGCATAGGAACTGGGACCAATTGTAGCAAACCCTCTTTTCACATCGGCCCACTAGCTGAATTACATACACAGGGATGGTGGTAGCCTGAAATTTGTGCATCATCTTGCATGCCAGAAACAAGGTACCCATCTACACACTGGGGTTGCTGATGGTGCTGATCATGAACCCCCGAGTGTTTCGCTCCACATGGTAATCCTCACACACCTTTTCGAGGATATTTTTCTCATACTTTTTTCCGACACGTAGCATAGGGTCTGGCCCTTTCATGGGGAGACTAGTAATATGGTGAATAAGTGTGGCATCAATGGGGATTCGATCCTGGATCCACAAGCTGCCATCATAAAATAGGGCAAGCAGCTGGCGCACAAGTCGGTCTGTGACATTGTAGTGGCCAAAATGAGACATCCTCAGCAGGTTTAAGAGCCCGGAACCAGCCAATCCATGCACCCATGGCATGGGGACTATCTTTTTCCAGTCATCTTCCAATACCATTTATTTATCTCCAGTGCCAATTTAGGGAAGGCCTCCAAATTGGCTAGGTCATGGTCATTGAATTTTACCTCGTGGAGTTTGCCAAAGGGTTCTTATAATATTCCAAATTTTGTGGAATATTAATTTTTTCCATTTTCACATAGGAGATAAATAAAATGGGTAGGAGACCCATTCAGTTAATGAATAAAGGATAAAAATCCTCTTAGTGTGAAAGAGGATCACTTATAGGGCTAGATTTCACACCTCCATGTGTGAAAGGGGACTTTTGCAAGAAGGCTAGGTCAAGTTTGACCAAGTCAAACTGCGCAGTAGTAGGAGATGGAAAGGTATCTTGTGGGCCAGCACAATGGAAAAGGAGGGAAGATTATAGAGGAAGGAAACCCTAATGAGTGGGGTCCATAGAGAGGTATCTCACATTGTTTAAAAGGAGGACAAGGCAGCCATTGTTTCTCATGTTGAGTATTATTCATCTTTGGTCCTTTGGACTTGCTGCAGTCTCTTTCTGTTTAGCAAGAATTGCCAGGGGAAATTCCTATTTAGGATTTCCTCTCCTTCTTGAGTAGCTCTTGGAGGATTGAACTCCTTTCCCCATATTTAGACATTTAGGTCAAGCCTCATCCTTCTTCATCAGCGCAGTTTCAGCTGGAGATTGTGCAGTGTTGTTGGGTGTTGCTGCGGAGGTTTTCTACAACACCATCCTTGACTAGTTTTTCAGAGGAGGGAGCTTCCATCCCTTTGGGAGATCAGTAAAGGAGGTTCATGAGATTATTCCATCATATTTTTCACTAGGCCAACCACTTTCTATCATATACAGTGCAGTCTCTCTCTTAGACAGCGCTATTCTTGGAGAGCATTTGTTGTGAGGGATTAGTAGATACTTTGGGGGGTGAGATATTTTGTGAAGGGATCGGCCTTTCACTTTAGATTTCTATTGGAGGAGGGTTATTAATTTGATGTAGCAATTTCAGCCTTCTCCATATATTTCCATTTCTTGAGTTGCTGCTTCTACCCAGCAACTCCGACATTGTTGTATTTTCCCATTTTGTACATGTATTGTATCCAATCCTTCTAAGGATTGTTGTATTAGCGTTTTTAGGGGTTGAGAGCTTGCTCCCCCTAATTTATTGAGCTATCATTGATATATCATTATATTTTTATATTATATGTTGTAGTGTCTCCTATAGAAAACGCTGTCATAACTAGGGCATATTTATGTAGCAGTGTTTTATCACATTTGGTGTACATGTCTTATTAAGGCTTTCATTGCCTAGCTTGAGTGAGTGATTCCTCAAAGCATTGTAATCTCTTGCTGCTATATTATATATTGATCAGCTATTTGAATCTTCATGTGTCATGGCTCATTAAAATAATGCTGTGTATTCAATCCTTGCTCAAGTATTGTTGCAGTCCCCTCACTAGGTACTTTGCGAGGACATCTAAGTGTGGTAGATCTTTTTAACCACCTTAGAAGGATTTCCTTGGTCCCACATCTTGGATTTTGGTCTTAGACACATTTTTCTAATGTATCCAGGTCTTGGTATCAAATCCTGCTGCCTTAATTTCTGGAAAATGCATTTTCCAGCCATGGATTGCTAGCCATTCCTAAAAAGGGATATTGTAGTGGTATCAGAGCACCTTTCTTGGCTCAGGTTGTGGCCTTCAAGCCAAAGAAAGAAGAAGAAGATGATGATGAAGAAGATGAGCTTGATCTCATGTATTTTCAAAACAGAGAAGAGCCTCCCCAAGGAGGAGAAGAAAATAAAAGAAGAGGAAGGTCCATGCACTTCCTATTCTCAAAAATAAAGCAAGCATGAGAGATGCTTGGATCATCAGGTTCTAAATCAATACCTGGATGAGTATGAATCCCATTCTACACCATTCAGGGGAGATAAAACGTTCCCATATTTTATTCAACAGAAGGACGAGAGAAGGCCCTATGGAAAAAAATAAATAAAAGGCAATATGTTTCTATTGTCTACATTTGATGGGAACACTTCAGCTAGAGCTTGGGTGAAAAAGCTAGAGGAATTTTTCTTGCTACATCCAGTGGCTGAGAAAGAAGAAGTGGATATTGCAGCGCTTCACATGGAGGATGAAGCCTCTGTTTAGTGGTTCAAACCCTTGGTCCATTAAAGGGTGAGTTCTTTTGTAGAATTTGCTCAAAGGTTGATCCAAACCTTTGATGGAGAGAGGACAAAGGAAGAGAAAGCCATTCCACCATGGTAGGGGAATTGCACCAACATTGTCACAGCTTTGGGAGGGTAGCCTTTTAAATATATGGAGGAGGCAACCACTGCATTGGAGGAGAAAAATAATGCAGCCATACAAGAAGAAAACCAAAAGTTCCACAAAGATATGAATGAAGTTCCACTTTTCATTTCAGCAAATCATTTAAAAGATTGTGGAAATTCATCTTTAAGGGTCCAAGAATCTACACATTATGCTATTATAGAGCACCATGATTGCACTATGTTGTGAAAAGGGTTTAAGGAGGAGATGAGCCCTCACCCTCATACACTTTTGATGAGTCTCATTCAGCCCTTGAGGTTGGGATGTGAACCATTGGAGGATGTAACAAACCATGGCACCTTCATGATAAACAAGGAAACATATTTTGATCAGGAGTTTGAGACAGTTGCTACATCATTGGAGGAATTAGCAGCGCTGTTAAACATGGGTGGAAGGGAGATATTACCTCCATCACATTTGGGTCCTCATGGATCCAACATAGTCATGGGAAAGAGATATTTCCTAAGAGGTCTCCAAGGAGCTGCATTTCAAACTCTCATGAAATGCAAAGAGAGTGATTTGGTTTGGGAGGATGGTAGCCCTCATGGGAGGAGTACCAAAGGAGGAAGAAGGAGAAGAAACCCACAAGGAGCTGAGTGGGTGTGGATAAGGAGAAAGAGGCTGATTTTCCACTTGCAAATATATGACAACGGGAAACAAGAGGCTTGGCTGTGTTGGCTCCTCTTGAAGGAGTTTGGCCATCACTTGGTGTACCCTTTTTCCAGGAGGATGGGAGTGGAGAAGAGGTGGCAGGATGTTTACATCAGTGAGCAGCAGAGAGTAGGGATACATGGAACTGATATGGTATATATATCAGTCATGATACCTTCATCACATGAGTTACATGATGTGAGCATGAGGAGGCAACAAGCACTTGGATTGCTTGAACTATCTTGGTGAGAGCACAAATAGATTTGCTCTCATATAATGTATGGTGTTGCAGGAGTAGAGGAGGGAACTACCATAGTGCAAAGGGATTACTCATTGGCTTGAACTGATCAAGAGGCATTTCCATCTTGCGAGAAGCTTCATATTTGCAGCAGCATCACCAGAGGTGTTCTTGACAAGGAGCATGTCAAGAGACAAATATTGGCATGGACAAGAGCCTTTCTGCATGAGCTCACAACGTTGACACTTGGCAGTAGAGTCACATACATGGATCCATCTATCATCTTACTTCTAGATTATGGTAAGAGCCTTGTGTTTAAATTTTTTGATTTACATACTCTTATCATTATGTTGCAGTGCATGGCTCCTTAAAGGGGAAGATTTTTCATGTTGCTCCAAGAGGAAAGTGGGGCCAAACCTTATGATGAAGACAGCCATATCTTACATGGCCTTGGGCAAATGTTTTTCCATTCTACACATGTTCAGCTAATTCATATGATTAGCATTGTATCTCAAAATATTTTGCCTTGTACATTTCTAAAGCAGCAGTTTGCAAAACTATGTTATGCACCCTTGGGAGACTGTTGGTACTTTCCAGCACCATATGAAACCATCAGTAATCCCCCTATTTTATTATTGATCATGATTATATTTTATGTTATGTCTCATATTATTATTGGAAGCATAATCGAGAGATTGACACATGATTTTGGTGTGTCCTTGAGGGAAGGTGATTCCCACAGTTTATGCATGGCATGTTCTAATGGGAACATGAGGAGAGACATGGCCACCACAGCCACTTATTTGCCTTCTTTTGAGGTGAAAAATGAGTTTGATGATGATATCCATCCATTTTATATATGTGGGTATGTATTTGATTTTGTATTGCTGATTCACTCATCTATTTACTATTCAGTAATAGAGGTGATATTTTCTGTAAAATGCTTGCCATGTTCTTTCCTGCAGCTGCAGTGGATGAGATTGCGTTGTAACCCTATGAGACATTGTTCGTAGCTTGCTGCACATGGTATAAACTACATCAAACATGTCATTAGGGTATTCTATGACTAGCATGTCCTACTCATCATGGATGAAATGTCTTGGGGCAGCTGGATTATCATTGATGGAGGAGAGATCCTTGGAGGATTTCTCTTCATTTTTCCACTTGAGGGAAAAATTTTTGCAGCCCGTGATCAAAAAACACTCTAAAATTATCACAAGCGGAGAGAAGGATAGCATGGGGCAAGCTATGAGGCTTGCCATATTCAGATTTTTTGCCCACCATCATTTCGGGAGCGCAAGGTGGAAGGGGATTTCTATGAGTTGCCATGTTGGGAGGCAGCTTATGTTGTATGGATGATTGCTTGGGGATGGGAGATTCATATGGGGATGATGAGTCCCATTATATATCAGATCTCATGCCTCAAGGAGGCCCTTATACAACCCATTATTTCCTTCATGGATATTTGTTTCTACATGATAGCTATTTGGGAATTTTCACCAAAGGCTAGATTGCATATGTTGGAGGGACAACTTGGACACTTGATTGATGATATATCATCCTTTTCTTGGAGGAGTTTATCATTCATGGATGCTACAGGGAAATTAAGGGGAAATAAATAAGTCTATCCTTGTACTTGTTTGAGGATAAGCAATCTTTGAGAGGGGAGGACTGTAATATTCCAAATTTTGTGGAATATTAATTTTTTCCATTTTCACATAGGAGATAAATAAAATGGGTAGGAGACCCATTAATTTAATGAATAAAGGATAAAAATCCTCTTAGTGTGAAAGAGGATCACTTATAGAGCTGGATTTCACACCTCCATGTGTGAAAGGGGACTTTTGCAAGAAGGCTAGGTCAAGTTTGACTAAGTCAAATTGCGCAGTAGTAGGAGATGGAAAGGTATCTTGTGGGCCAGCGCAGTGGAAAAGGAGGGAAATATTCTAGAGGAAGGAAACCCTAATGAGTGGGGTCCATAGAGAGGGAGCTCACATTGTTTAAAAGGAGGACAAGGCATCCATTGTTTCTCATGTTGAGTATTATTCATCTTTGGTCCTTTGGACTTCTTGCAGTCTCTTGTTGTTTAGCAAGAATTTCCAAGGGAAATTCCCGTTTAGGATTTCCTCTCCTTCCTGAGTAGCTATTGGAGGATTGCACTCCTTTCCCCATATTGATACATTGAGGTCATTCCTCATCCTTCTTCATCAGCGCAGTTTCAGCTGGAGATTGTGCAGTGTTTCTAGGTGTTGCTGGGGAGGTCTTCTACAACACCATCCTTGGCTAGTTTTTTAGAGGAGGGAGCTTCCATCCCTTTGGGAGATTAGTAAAGGAGGCTCATGAGCTTATTCCATCATCTTTGGTACCAGTTAAACCACTTTCCATCATATACAGCGTAGTCCCTCTCTTAGACAGTGTTATTCTTTGAGAGCATTTGCTATGAGGGATTAGCAGATACTTTGGCAGGTGAGATCTTTGGTGAAGGGATCAACCTTTCACTTTAGATTTCCATTGGAGGAGGGTTATTCATTTGATGTAGCCATTTTAGCCTTCTCCATCTATTTCCAGTTCTTTAGTTGCTGCTGCTATCCAAAAACTATGGCATTATTGTATTTTCCCATTTTGTACATGTATTGTATCCAATCCTTCTAAGGATTGTTGCATTAGTGTTTTCAGGGGTTGAGAGTTTTCTCCCCCTCATTTCTTGAGATATCATTGATATATAATTATATTTTGATATTATATTTTGTAGTGTCTCCTATATACAGTGCTGTCATAGCAAGGACATATTTATGTAGCAGTGTTTTATCACATTTGGTGTACATGTCTTATTAAGGCTTTCATTCCCTTAATTGAGTGAGTGATTCCTCAAAGCATTATAATCTATTATTGTTATATTATATATTGATCAGCTATTTTCATCTTCATGTGTCATGGCTCATTAAAATAACAATGTGCATTCAATCCTTACTCAAGTATTGTTGCAGTCCCCTCACCGGGCACTTTCCGAGGACATCTAAGTGTGGTAGATTTGTTTAAGCACCTTAGAAGGATTTCTTTGGTCCCAAATCTCTGATTTTGTTCTTAGACAAATTGGTCTAAGGGATCCAGGTCTTGGTATCAAATCCTGCTACCTCCATTTCTGGAAAATGCATTTTCCAGCCATGGATTGCTAGCCATTCCTAAAAATGGATATTACAGTTATCCAATTATGGGGACCTCACCCAGAGTCAGTGGCATTTGCAGATAGGTGCGGAGGCCATCAATATTCTTAAGTGTGCATTTTGAGGGCCTGCGAGGCCGAACATAGGGTGGTAGCCAGTTGATCAGTTCAATAATCCGAGCCTCTTCTTGAGTAGACAGAGGTATCTTCAATGGGTTAGGCGAATGTTCCTGGGGCACTGCTTGCGGGGACTTCACATTTCGAGGAGAGTTACGGGGCTTCACCCAAGCCCATTTCACATGTTTCACCTACCCTTATGCCTTTTGTTTCCCCTTCTGCTTCCCCTGGCTTGGCGTGGATATAACCTCCTCCACTTCGGGGTTGAATTCTATTACTTCCTCAGATTCTTGCTCCGTTGAGGACACAATCTGTGAGGATTCAATAGGATTGGTCACTGTCATTCTGGCACAAAAGATGAACTTAGGGTTGCTACTATCAGAGGGTGCAACACGCCTAGACATTAACAAAGTCCAATAGCCACAGAGTTTTTCTAAACACAAATTGTTCAAGGTATACATAATCCTCTTCTGATCTATCCCTCTACTTTTATAGCCGTGGGGGTGACCCAACATTTGGGTGAGGCTTATTAGAAACTTACCATCAAGTAAATGGTAAAAAATCTTTGGAAATCGCTGAATTAATTTCTGGCCGCCCGCTCCTTCCAACGGTAAACTTTGTTTTTTACCTAGTTTTACAGTTCCAACGGCTAGTTTTCGCACCTCCTGTGCTCCCAGTGCACCCTTGCTCTCCCAGCGCACCTCCTACGCTCCTAGTGCACCCCTGTTCTCCCAACGCACTTCTTCAAGTGTACAGACATGCAACCGACCCCTGCGCATATTTTGTCCCATATAGCTACACTAGCCATATAGTCATTTGATCCAGTATGGTTTGAGCTGGCTGCCATTGAAATATCCTGGTATCATATCACTACATAGGGTAGCTAGCCAAACAACTCCTCCATCAGTTATTTCTTTTATCATATAGGTACCTAGCCAGTGCTGTCGGAACTTCCCCGGATGTTTCAAAAACTGCTTATCGTACAATAGGACCAATTCTCCCCTCACAAATGTATTTTTCCAAATATGTCGATCATGCCATGCCTTATCCTAAGCCTTCTGAACCTGTTGATGGAAATTAACAATGAAACGATCTTCCTCCAAAGCCACAAGTTGCGCTAAACGCTCCTCTATGATATCAGGCTCTACCATGTTCGTAAAGGCTATGATGCACAAGCTAGGAACAATGTATTCCATGGGCATAGTGGCCTCCTTTCCATAAACCATCCGAAAAGGTGTTTTTCTAGTTATTTTCTTGCAAGTGGTGCGATAGGCCCAAAGGACTGACGGGATGTGTATGTCCTAGTCACTGCGATCGACGTTACAGACCTTAGTCATTGCTTGCTCCAAGATTTTCTTTAAAGCTTCTACCGCTCCATTTGCTTATGGATGATACAGAGTGCTTTTTGTGTGGTGGATCTGAAATTATTCAGTCAAGAACTATATTGTTTCATTAACAAAGTGCGTACCTATATCTCTCATTAAGATCTCTCGATAGCCAAACCTGGTCAGAATATGCTAAAAAATGAAGTGCGCAGCGGTATTTGCGGTGCAGTCCTTCACAGCTTGTGATTTGGCCCATATGGTCACATAATCAGTTGCAGTGAAGATGTAGCACACACCTGTCTTCTTTCTTGGCGGGTTGATGGGGCTAATGAAGTCAATGGCCCATTTGTAAAATTTTTGAAGGGCCATTTGTGGTTGCAAGGAAATTTTGTCTCTACGTGATGTCCTTCTCGTCCTTTGGCATGTATCGCAAGTTTTGCAATAATCGTGGGAGTCACTATGTAGTGTAGGCCACCATAGCCCAGCTCTCAAGATCTTCTGTGCCATTTCTTTCCCTGCGTAGTGTCCTCCTGCTATGCCCCCGTGAGATTCTGCTAAGATGGCATGCCATTCATGCTACAATACGTATCTTTGCAGCACCTCGTCAGCTCCCAGCTTATACAAATGGCCTGCGATGATGGTAAAATCCATTGTGTGGGTTACTAGCTCTTTCTTTTGATGTAACAAGTACTCTGCAGGTGCCATTCCTGTAGTCAGGAACTGAATGATGTCGGTGAAGTGTGCATCAACCACCTTAATCACGAACAACTACACATCAAGAAATCCTTCTTCTAGGTTGGTAGGTTCCTCACCGTTCTCAATTCGGGATAAGTGGTCTGGCCCAACATTCAACCTTCCCAGCTTGACAATGATCTCAAAGTCATATTCTTGGAACAGTAGCAGCCACCGACAAACTTCCGCCCCCCAACATAGGCTTATTCACTAGGTACTTAACGGTCAAATGATTTGTAAACATCTTAAAGTGCCCTCCTAACAAACAATGCTGGTATTTTTGTAGTGCGTAGACCATGGCCAATCCCGCATTTTACGTAGTGGAGTAGTTGTGCTTCGCACCAAAAAGTTTCCTACTAAAAAATGCAACTAGATGGTCAATGTCTCTGTCTCCAGGCTGCATAAGGACAACTTATAGGGTGATTCCCGACGCATCTATGTGAACATGAATTTTTTTTCCCTGTTAGAAAAGATGAGAATAGGTGCAGAGACCATCTTCTCCTTGAGTAGATCGAAGCTCTTCTAACACTCGTCGTCCCCAAAAAATGAAACATCCTTCTTTAGCAATTTTTCCATAGGTGTGGTGATCAACGCATATCCTTGAATGAACTTCCTGTAGTAGCCTATATGTCTGAGGATAGAGTGTAGTTGTTTCTCAGTTGTAGGTATTTCCAGATTGATTATAACTGCTATTTTGGCGGGATCAACCATCAATCCTTGTCGACAAACTATGTGATCGAGCAAGATTCTGAAGGGTACGCAAAATATGCACTTTTTGATGTTCAGGGAAATCTGGTACTTTCTATAGGCATCCAACATCATGTGAAATTTTGAGACGTGCCTATTTACCAATCCGAAGACGGTCCAGTCATCAAAATATACCTACAAGAACGTGTGGATTAATTACTTGAATACTGCCACCACCACCCGTGAAAAGATGGCAGGGGCATTCTTGAGCCCAAACGACATGACAGTATACTGAAACGATCCCCATTCAGTAGAGAACATAGTTTTGCTGCGATATTCAAGTGTGATTCTAATTTTATGGTAGCCTAGGAACCCATCCATGAATGAGTATGCTTCTTTCCCCCCCACACTATTAAGGATTTCATCTGAGAATGACATAGGAAAGGGATCATGTACGTAGGTATCATTTAATTTGTGCATGTCAACATAGATCTAGATCTCTCCCTTAGTATTTTTCTCCTGGACAACCATAGGACTTACCCAATCTGACTATTCGACTGGTTCGATGATACTTGCGGCGAGCATTTTGTTAATTTCTTCCTTGACTTTTTGTTTGTATTTGGGGTTCAACTGATAAGGGCACTGCTTCACAGGGCGGAAATTTTGTTTTAAAGTGATACAAAGGAATCGTAGGTCCCTTGTAATCCCTTTGAGTTCTGAATTTTTTTTCGGGAATAATTCCTGGTATTCCATGGGGAGTTCTGCAAATTTTTCCATAGTATCATCATCCCAATATTCCCCAATCTTAGCTAACTTAGGCTGCGCCTCCATTCCAATGTTGAATTCTCGCAGTTTCAGAGGCTTAGTGACATCGATGGTCTATAGTGGGGATCCAAGAACTGTGCGTTTTCCCTTCGACTCTACGATAGAGAAATTTCGTGGGTCTTCATCGCATTCCTCTATTGACAAATTGCAACAGTTGACAATATCCTGCTTCTGCGTTTCCCATGTTGGTGCCCCATGTGCTTCGTAAGGGTGTGATTCATCAAATAAAAAGGCATCAATATCTTGTAGAGATTCGTCTAGTGCCTCTGTTCCTCCTATCAACCTAAATGTCCCTACAAATTCATCCTTCAGGGCTTCCCAGTGGCGGTTGCACTGGTGTAATTCTGCGTCTAAATACCATGCGGTTGGGATTGGCCCCAAGGCATGAATGAACGGATGGACCCATTCCTCTGTAGTTTTTTCACCCCATTCTTCCATCCATGCTGACAAGTACTTGTGTAGGTCCCCTGGCCCTAAGAAAGTGTTTACGTGCAGGTGAGCCGGAGGTTCAAACCGTAAGCCATCATGTCGCGACATTCTTCCCAATATTGGAATGCCCCCTTATGCGTGTCCCACCACCTCGCAAAGGTTGCGCACATGGCTAGATTAAGGGCCCATAGCCTTCGTTCCCTTGGGACTTTAGCTTCAAATGTTCGCAAAAATTCTCTAACACTGCTAGAACCATCAAAGTAGGGAAGTTATCTTACCTTTGAGGAGATACACCAAAAGTCCTTTGTAATTATGAGACATCGTAGTGCAGATACATCATGTAGCCGATTCTGCCAACTTTTGATCTCCCCATTAGAGTCAGAGAAGCATTCATTGTCCTTCTCCCAGTAGAGCACACCATCAGCCGTAGGATTAATCCAACCTTTGTCCTAAGTGGTTAATTAATAGATGTGATCCACATCCTCTTATTCGCGCATTGGTACTATATATCGCTCTCCTTCCGCAGGATCTAGTGGGACTATCACCCGTGTACCCTAATTCTCAAACACCATGCTTCTTTTCTTTAGGTTGATGATGCCTCCCATATCTATAGCCCAATCCAGTCGTAAGAGTATAGGATAGGGGTCCGCATCTTCCACAATATGAATTACCTCAAAGTCAGCTCAGACCTTAACTCCTGCAATATCTACCATAATTTTTGACAGCCTACCCAATCGTATGATATTCTGTTGGTTAGCCATGTGAAACTAGATAGTGGACCATTCCAGCTTAGGCTCTCCCATCCACTGCCAGGTTTTCTTAGGAAGTACGTTGGCATCTGACCCCAAGTCCAAGATAATCTGATCCATTTCATAGTCACTAATCTACGCTGTTAGCCGCATCTCTCGGCCAATGCGTTTTTTATGCTTGTAAATTTTGTGCACATCCTAGACTTCTAGGGGAGGGTTAGTTCTCTCTATGCAGCTGTCTATTAGTGCTTGAAGATTTTCTACTGCCTTCTGGTTATGTAGCAACTTCATACAGGCTTGTAGAATTGGTTTAACTTCATCATCTGTTCTCGGGTTTGCTGGTGCCTTAGAAGTAGGTGCCCCATTCCTCGCAAAATCATTGTAGGCTACGATCAAGGTTTCCTTCTCCTTATGTAGGTCTAAGCTTTCCTGCTTGACACCTAATTTCCAGATAAGAAGTTTAGCTTTGAATTTCTCCTCATCTCCTCACGTAGCCATGCCGCTGCACATTATGACATTAATACTTGGTCCTTCATCACGCGGTTCCACCTTAACCATTTGCACATTCTGCGTAGGTGTCTACTATTTTTCCAACATTTTCGCTATTGGAATCAAACAGTATTCAATCACATGGTCTATTTGTCGAAAATATCGGAAATATTTTAGCGTAGGGTTCGGACAGTCCCTTGCAAAGTGCCCTATTTATCCGCAATTGTAACAGATCAATTGTCCTCTTCCTCGATCTGCGCCTCCACCCCTCCCCCCTCCCTTGCCCCTTGCTGGGGAGCCTCCTCTGCTCGAGGGAGATAGTGGTGAAGAAGGGTCCACTTGTACCCTGTATAAGTTTCCTCAATCTATCATCAAGTCATAGGTCCAACAATTATGATCGTCATGTCCCATAGAGGAGCATAATTGACACCATTTTTGCTTCAATTTTTGTACTAAGCACCGAGATGGGGACAGTGGTTAGTATCATGTAGCCCAGAAACACAAAAATCAGTGCACGATAACGTCGGGCTACTTGGCCCCACAGCCTCCTTAGGGCGTAGTGGGTTGGGTTCCCCAGCTTGCATGCAATCTTCTAGCAGAGGACACTGATCCTTGGTATGGCTCGATACCCTGCATCTGATGCACCATATGTCTGGAATAGCCTCTTTCCCTAGTTCCTTTCACAAACTATGTATTTCTATGTGAATTTCCTCCAACTATCCTTGTATCTTATGCAACCCAAATTGAGCATCGTCCCTTGGCACAACCTCTAGTTTCATAGTAATCTCCAAAGCCTTCTCTTGCGTTGCAATCGACTGCTCACCCATAGGTCCACGTAGGTGAGGTAGCAACATAGTGATAAACCATTCCTTGTGCTACCTATCATAATACTGAAATTCCCCATATTTAATAACCTTTTTCAACCGCTGATCAACTTCCCATATCTATTTAGTGGGTCCCTGTCTAAAGTCTTTCAAGTCAACCACTATTTGAGAGTAGGACTTAGGCTTTCGAAACTATTTTTTTAATGCTATCTAATCTCTTGAATAGATGGATCCGTGTGCTATCCTACGTACCCCATATACCAATCCAAGGCCCTTCCTTCAAAGGAGAGTGATATCTTTGCTCTCTTTACAGTATTGAAAGCCACGTTCTAAGCAGTCCATACTAACTCTGCGATAAACCAAAATTAGTCCATATCTTCATCCCCTACACCCCTGAAACTGGGCAACTTCATGTGGGTGGCCATATCTTCTTCTGGTGGTAGTGGAGGTGTGGGTGAGTTCTTACCCTTATGCTGACTTAACAGTGGTGTAGCTGGAGGACTATGCACAATAGATTCTCTTAATGGACTATAGACAGATCTATCTCCTTCTTGATTAGTTCGGTATTGTTGGGGTTCCCATGTTTTGGAAAGGTTGGCAATACCAAAAGATGAGACAACATAAAACCACTTTCAAACCCTAGAATCTAGCCCTCCTAGGTCAAGAGAGGGATCTCTCTATTATTGTCAAAGGCATATGTCTTTGAAGCTCAAAGTTAAGGTGTTAGGCTAGTTATAAGGCTCGGAGTTTGTTTGTTTAATTGTATGTTTGGTTGCTAAGAATGAGGAAATAAGGGTTCAATATAATACAATGATGAGTAAAGAGGATTTTAGGCAAAGGAGAGATAATTCAAGGGAACATTCAAGATCATTGGGAAATGGAGTCAGGAAAGGGTTTACTTGCTAATCAATATGTAGGCTTTCAATTGGGCTAGTCATCTAAAGCATTGGATCTTAAAGATGATAGTATGGCAGGATAGGCAAGAGGGAAGGTGAGAGCAAGGAAACATTAAAGATTCAGAACAAAAAGTTGAAAACCTGAGATCAGAGAGAGACTTTGAACTCTCAATGCTTCGGCCTCCAGCTTGAGGGAACTTAGATAAGCTCAATTAATTGAAAAGGATCCTAGTGAGATAAAGACATAGTTCTAGACCTCCTTGTGTTCCCAATTCATTCAATTAAATCCTAACAAGAACATCTAAAATCAGATTTCATTAATTCATACATCAGCTAGCAGCATATGGAACCACTACACTGGTTAAATCAATTGAGATCAAACCTTAGATAACAAATTTAGTAGAAAAAATTAAAGGCAAGGAGAGCATAAACATAGGGTACCTAACTAGGGTAAATCCTATGCCAAGTTTCTGATGCAAACCAGTAGAAATGTAATGAAATGAAATAAACACAGAGATAGAAAAACGTCACCAGCTGCTTTAAATCAGGATCCAAAGAAATGTGCCTTTCATATTCAAAAACAAAACCAGTCAAGTACAACATTACCAATGGCTTGGTATTCATTCTGAAAACATCTTCCTCAACCTATCTTACAACTTTACACAGAGACTATGTCTCAAAAGAAACTGCTTGCAATTCTCTGATAACTGATCAACAACCTTTACAATGAGTTTCTTCCTGATTTTTATAGCTGAAAGATGAGCAGAGGAGGTAGGTGGAAAAATAAATGCAACATTAACACTTGGAAAATAAAGAGGGCCGAAACCAATTCTGTTTGAACTCTCCGCATTTATCCCAGGTACTTCTTGGATGAAATGGTGGTCTTCATCAGGCTCTCTTTACTCCAGGTGTGGCTCTTATGCATTCGGGCTGTAGTACTCTGTAGTACTTTTGGTGAATAAAAAAAAGGAAAATGAATGATAGTGAAGTGCGCCATGCTATATAAAAAATGCTCTGATAGCTAAGGACTGTAGTCAGTGATGGATGTTCTTCAGGGACACGGTAAATAGAGGAAACAATATGGGCGTTTTTTCCTTTCGCAGGTAGGGATGTTCTGCTGATGTAGCTACCCTGATGGCATATTTTTCTGTGTGCTGGGCCTTTTGAGAGATCCACGATGTCTTTGATCTGGTACACTGCTTTGAAATACTTGGATTAAGGCTCAAAATCTTCCATTATGGGCCTTAAACACTTTGTTTTCTCCACTGATACTCTTTGCCACTTCCACGTTTGCCTCTGACTGCGAAATATGAGCTTTAAGGGCTCTGGAGAAGATTTTATAGAGTTTAAACTATATTCCTTTAATGCGTGCTCTATCACACGTCTTCTCCAATCTTTCTTCACGATTTTAGTTCGTGAGAATGGTCATTTCCCGTGTTTTCTGTAACTGCGACAGAGACTATAAATCATGGTGGCTTCTGCCGCTTGTACCTGCAAAAATACGCAACTCAGTCATGAAATCCATGCATAGGGGCAGGTGGCTATGGAGGACGGTAGAATGATAGCGCGGTGGTGATAAGTGGTGTTTTTAGACAAAACAATGGTGGATAATGCAATGATATGGTACACACGACGACTAATAGGGTTTGGTGGAGAAAATCTTGTGGGTCGTTCGATCATGATCTGGTGGTGGGATCGACAGTGGAGATTGATCAGCGGAATGGTTTATGAAAATGGTGGGATGCATAGAAATGAATGAAAATAAAATGAAATGTGTGTGTGGTGTGACCCGATGTGGGCGAAGGGTGATTAGTTCTGGACCGTCGATCTTAGATCTAACGGACGGTTGAGATCAAGTCGGAGGATCGCAGTCGGGGGTGGGCAGGGGTGACACATTACCAATGTTTCAATTGTGATTGGGAGCGGAGATGTGATTGAGCGTCAGCCATTGATCTTGGACCAAGATCGATGGCGAGGATCAAATCAGGGGGAGAAATGGGTGGATTAGACAGTCCGAAGGACGGTGGTGTGATTAGATCTTGACTGTTGGATCTGGACTAACGGGCGGTCAAGATTTGATTAGGGAAATCACAATCGCAAAGGGTGGAAGGTGGAAACGATTGGAAAATGCAATTGCGATTGGAGCGGAAAAGCGAGGGCCGTCGGATCTAGAAGGGGATGGATGCGTGTGATCTGATCGGATGATCGCAATCGCAGAGAATGAAGGAGTGGCATGGCAAGACTTTGTGATTGCGATTAGAGCAGGATTGTGATGGCTGTAGGATCATGGATTAAACGGACGGCTGAGATTGGATCGACGAATTGCAATCAGAGTGGAACAAAGGGTGACACGGTGAATGTTGCGATTGCGATCGAGGCGGGAGGAGCGATCGGCGCAGGGTCTTCCAATCAAAACAATAGATCAACAGTGGATATTGCATTGGAGGTCTTATAGACCAAAACCAATCGCATCGGAGTTTTTCAATGTTACAAAGGGAAAAGCCCGCCCGACAGCTCCGATTGCGATAAGCGCCCGGGGCTAAAACGCTTGGTCCTGGGTGTGGGTCACGTGGGGAAGTGGTTAGGGGCTGGCAGAAAAGGGGCTAGGCCCTATTATAAGTTGGAAAGTGGGTTTTCGGGCCCTTTTTAATGAATTTTAAGATTGAGAAAGGGTAACGGTAAAGGGAAAAAAACGGGAATTTGGACAAACAAAGGGTAAGGGTAGAATTTAAAGGGGATTTTGGGGAGATTTAGGAGGACTAAGGGAGAAATTTTGGGATGGAAAGGGGAATTTGAAAAGAGGAAAAAAGGGGTAAAATGGTACATTCTGCAGGGATACAAGGGAAAATAAAGGCCCTCTGGAGCACAATTTTCTGCAATCAGTGAGGCTTATTGACTTCAAGAACAACAGAGGGAAAGAATTAAAGAGCAGGGAACATGGAAAGGCTTCAAGGATGATGTGTTTTCAAGGGAAATGCATTCCTTGAAGGCTCATAAAACTAATTAGCCCCTTGCTTGCTTGCCAAGGAATTTAAAGGGGGCTAACAGTGGCTCCACATGGGGATGGATTCTTCTTGAAGGAGTCAAGAATTCAGAAGATAGATCTTTGGTGTAGGCCAGATGCCTGCTGCTTGAGCCACTTTTCTTCTTTGATTTTCAGCTTCCACAACTGTGAAGACATCAGTTAGCAGAATCTTTCTCAAACAATCTACCTACACAGACTACGATCCTAGCATTTTTTCTTCTTCTAGGGTGCATTTGGACTAGTAGACCCTTCACATCATTTATCTTTCTAACAGAAAATAAACCTATTCTGATTCTACCCTTATCACTCCATGAGACCAGATTAGACTGTTGGTCTCATATGTTTCTCTACCTAATCTAATATCTGCTGGGATTAGCATGTCCAGCAGATTTATTCTCTACATTCTACAACAAGAATTTAAAAAACAATCAAGCTAGGATTAGAAAGTCTAGTTCACTGTGGATCCAAGGCATAAAGATAGTTGCACATGGACAAAAACTTGCAGAAAACTAAAAACAAAACTTTGAAGGCTTGAAATTTGAAGTTTGAAGCATTCTTCTTCTCTTTGTGACTCAAGTTTTGAGCTTGTTAGAGTCACTTTCTTTTCTTCATTTCAGCTCTGATTTTGGGATTGTTAGAGCTGATTCTTCTTTCTTTTTTCTGGTCAAGGTTTTGGGCATGTTTGAACCAGCTATCTTTACTTTCTTAGACTCAGGTTTTGATCATATTAAAGCCTATATTTGCACTTCAGAGGTCCATGTTTTGAGCATGTCTGGACCTCTCCCTTTCTTTGTTTTTTGGAACATTTTCTATTTTTCTTGAAAACAAAATACTGCAATGGTATGTACAATGGAAATGGAAACTAGAAATTGGAAATCAACAGAAGTAGTGTTTGAACATCCTGCCATTGACAGGACCCCCAAACAGCTCAGTACCATCTAATTCTTGTAGAAAAAAGGCATTTGAACCCACAGTGGCCTGGATGATGTATGGACCTTGCCACAGACTATCAAACTTGTCGTGTTTTCCTTTATCCTCTCTCCTTGAGTCCCACTTCAGAACTTTATCTCCAATTTTGAAATCAGCAGCTTTGGTTCTTTTGTCAAAAAACCTCTTTATGTTTTCTTGAACTTTGATAGCTCTGTTATAGACCTCCCCTCTTGTTTGCTGGAGATGAATTTTCTGGTTTATCCTTCTCACCATGCTGTCTTCTTCTGTCTGGATCTCTTGGACAAGTTTGATAACTAGTACACCCAAACTGGTAGTAAAAACTACTTCTATCCCATAGACAAGCTGATATAGTGACATGCCAATGGACTTCTTTGTTGTAATCCTGTCAGCCCACAGGGCATGCACTAACTTATTATGCCATGAATTTTTGTTCTCTTCCAACAGCTTCTTGATGATGGTAACCAGGCTTTTGTTTGATGATTCAGCTAAGCCATTACCTTGAGGATAATAGGCAATTGAATGACCAAGTGTTATTTGATACTTGTGACAAAAATCAACCATTTTCTTGGATCCAAAAGCAGCAGCGTTATCAGTGATTATTTTTCTCGGACAACCAAACTGAGAGAGGATATGACCCTCTAGGAACCTAATGATGAATGAATCTGTGGAATTATTAGTAGGTATGGCCTCTATCCACTTAGTGAAGTAGTCTGTGGCTATTAAGATCCATTGCATAAAGGGACCTTCAACAGTGATGGGTTGTAGAGGTAAGGGGAGGAGCTTTCTTTTGCCTTCAAAAATTAGGCATCTGTGGTAGGCAATTACCATCTTATGGATATCATTGAAGAGTGTGGGCCAATAGTAGCCAGCTCTGAGTATTTTTTTTGTAGTGGCCTTCCAGCTCAGGTGGCCTCCACACTCTCCTGCATAGAATTCTTTTTTAATCCTCTCTGCCTCATTTTTCAGGCAAACATTTAAGAAATAGACCATTTGGATTTTTCCAGTATAAGCCCTCATTCATTATGCAATAGCTTTAGGATTTTAGCTTTAAGAATCTTGCCTTGGTCTTTGATAGTCCAGGAGGGGCATTGAGGTGTGTAAGCACATACAGAATGTCAAAATACCAAGGAGAGCTCTGAAACTTCTCTTCAACAGCGGGATTAGGCAATCCCTGCTGCTCATCCAAGGTATTTACCATGTTAATGTCAAGGTCTTGTAGATTTGATTCAGCCATTAGTCAGGCTAAGCCTTGACCTTTGATCAGTTTGGTGGGTTTTATCTCAAGATCGTATTCTAAGATCACAACAATCCATTTGCCCCTCTTCCCATCTGGGTCTTGGGACAAGATATCTTTGACCACTATGCTAGGCACATAGGCTATGGTGTGGGAATGCAGAATGTACACCCTAAATTATTTCAAGGCCTTGACTAAGGCATAGGCCTGTTTTTCCATTATGTTGTGTTTCAAGGGTGCATCTCTCATGGCTTTGCTGAAGAAGGAAATGGGCTGCTCCATTCCCTCTAGATTTTTCTGCAGCAGAAATGCAGCTACTGTATGCTCAGATGCAAATGAGAAAATCAGAAATTCCTTTGAGAAATTAGGGCTGATTAGGACAGGAGTCCGGGTGAGTGCAAGTTTTACTGATTTGAAGGACTTCTTGGCCTCTATAGTCCATTTAACTCCCGCACCTTTCTTCAACATGTTTTTCATATTCCTAAAGTGTTCAGCTAGATTGGGAATAAACCTCCTTAAGAAGTTGATCTTCCCAATAAAGGACTATAATTCTTTGATGTTTCTTGGGTGTGTGATTTGTAGTCTTTCCTCAACTCTCTGTCGGTCTATCGTAATCCTCTTCTTAGATATGATGTGACGAAGAAGCTTACCTTCTCGTAGCCCAAATATAGTCTTTTTAGGATTCAATGATAGACTGAACATTCTACATTTTTCAAAGACCTTTCTCAGATGTTTCAGGTGTTCTTCTTCAGTCTTGGAGTAGACTGTTATGTCATCCAGATAGATGACAATGAAGTGTCCTATCTCATCAGAAAAAACTATATCCATCACTCGTTGGAAGGTTGCACCAGCGTTCATCAGTCCAAAGGGCATTTTAACATACATAAAGGTGCCCCATGGAGTGGTAAAGGTTGTCTTGAGTTGGTCTTTTGGGATTAATAAGACCTGGTTGTAACTTGAAAACCAATCTAGAAGGGAGATCCTTTTTGAGCCTACTACCCTCTGAAAGATGTGTTTCATTTTTGGCAAAGGGTAATTGTCTTTGAGTGAGGCTCCATTGAGATTCCTGAAATCAATACACAACCTGATCTCCCTTGTTTTATTTCTCACGGCCACTAGGTTTGACACCCAATCAGAGAACCTCACAGGCAAAATTATGCCTGCCTCATACATCTTCTTAATTTCTTTTTCAACCGCAGGAAATTTCTTTGGTTTTATTCTGCGAAGTTTTTGTCTAAAGGGCTTCTGATTTTCTTTCAAAGGTATTTTGTGCTGTATAATGTTCATGTCATAGGCCTTTAAGTCTTCGTAGCTCCAAGTAAACACGTCAATAAATTCTTTGAATAGGTCAACGTATTTCCTTTTCATGTTTGTAGGTAGAGCCTTAGCCAATTTAATCAGTTTGGGCTTATCTCCTGTGCCTATTTTACATTCTTCAACGTCAAAGTCCGCGTGCTCTATGGCGGGATTCTTTGGTACATCATCAAAGTCAAAAAGGTCCTCTAAAGGCACCAGACCTCAAGGTATGTTCTTATCTTTGGCATGCAACACCTCAACTTCTTCATTTTCCGCGTTTTCACAATTTCCGTTTAGGTTTCCAATCTGTTCATTCAGAGTATTTATTTTTATGTTACGGGGTGGCTCTTCCTCGTCTGAGGGTTCCTCACTTAGGCAGCTATCACTGGACATAGAGTCTGAATCAGAAAATTCGAACTCATTCCTCCCTATCAGGAAATATTCAATCTGCTTATTGCCCTCGAACACCTGCCAATATTTTTCGTTATCTGGCACTGCAGGTCTGAATTTGGTTTGTATTATGATTTTCTGGTCACTTGGAGTCTTAGGGTATGAAATAGCTAAGCCAGCTAATCCATTTTCAATGACATTTTGACTCCTAGGAACAAACACTAATTCGTATTCAACAAATTTTTTCAATATATCCACATCATCATTCCTATATGCTCTCAACCTAGGGTGTTTGGCTATGTATTCACTGTTCACTTGTTTTATAACCAACTCAGAGTCTCCTTGCATGGTTATCCTATGGGCTCCTATTTTCTTCAACATATTTAAGCCTAGGATCAGAGCCTCATATTCTGAAATATTATTTGTACATTTGAAATGCAAGTTGCAGGTATGGCTCTCCGCGTAGTCACTCTCTATGTTATGTAGCCACACCCCGGCTCCGGCAGTTCTCTTGGTGCATGACCCATCAAAGTTCATTTCCCACAGGGGTTCATTTTTCATTTTATCCTTTTTTCCCTCCCGGATGTGGGTTTCACTGGTCTGTTGTGTGATGGGTTCTGCGTGGTGCAGTGAGTGTTTTCGTTCTTCGTGGAGTTTATGAGTTAGTGAGGGGTGACTAACTGGCTGATTGCATTTGTTTCCTTGTTTGGTCTGAATCTTTGTTTCAGTGCACTGTCTAAGGGTTTCGTCTTCATTTTCCTCTAAGTTGAGTGTAGCCATTATGTTAAGGTCCGTAGTCTCAAAAACTCTGTTTGCATCTATTTCTTCTGGTTCTATCCCTCCCAAATATTCATCGTTGCAGAAGATAAAGGAGTCTAGGTCGGTGTGTATAGAGTATAAAGGTGCATTTTCAGGCTTTTCGAGGCTACTAACCAGGAAATTCATTTTTTCCTCCCTGTACAGTCTTCTAGTTTGGCTAAAAACTGGGATTGTGGCATAGGCCCCATCCATCTGCATTGTACCTTGTAGCTTGGCTCCCCATGATCTTGAAAATAACATGCCATACTTGGGTGGCACATCTGCCACAACAACATCCATGACCATGCACTTGGCTGGAATCTAGGTAAGACTCACACATAAATCTTTGATTAGGCCAAGACACTTTACCCTGCTAGAATCAAACGAATATAAGTCTTTTTAGGGTTGGGTTATCTCTAGGCCTAACCTTTCCATAACCACTTTAGGCATCAAGTTGTGTGAGGCACTAGAGTCATGCATTGCATTGTGGAGGATCTTATCATGGATATTAAGACTGATATAAAAAGGGGGCACTACCCCTTCCTGAAACTTTCCTTCTATCTTTGGACCAAACACAAGGGCAGATTGATCATCACTCAGATTTACAGTGTCACTGTTTTCACCCAGGTTCAAATCTTTCAAAATTTGGCCTTTATATACATCCTGAGTAGCCAACTCAGAGAGTGGGACAGAGATTTTAATTTTCGCAATCTCACTTTCTAGATTCAAAGTGGACTGACTCTTTGGAATTTTCGACTCTGTTTTGTTAGCCACTTCCTTGGTGGCTGAATCAGTGTGCTAATTCTCGTTATGTATAGTGTTGATGACAGTTTTATCAGGAGCACTAACTGCAGTGCTAGTGCTGCTAGTTGGTTGACTTTGTTTTTCACTGTTTTGGTTTTCTTTTTCTTTGTCCTTCCTAGAACTCTCAACTGCTGATTTGTTACTTTCAGCAGTCACTTTAGAAGTTTTCTCAAGCCTTTTCTTGATAGTGATCTTAGAAGCTTTGGGTTTGGAATTGTCTAGGCTCTTTTTTCTCCTAAGTTCATACTGTTATCTGACCTGCATGATGGCATCCTCAAACCCTAACCTGTAATCCTCAGATTCTAACCATTCCTCATCCCAATATGAGGGTGAGGGCTGATCTTCATCTATGTAACAGTTATGGATTGAATCTTCTATTTCAAACATGTTTATTTTGTTCCCTTCAGAATCTTCTATGATTCCCTCATCTTCATCAAGAAAGTTCTCTTGAAAGAGGGGAATAACTTGTTGATTTGACTCTCTTTGTCTGTTGGGAGTGTTATTGTTTCTTCTAAAGTTCTAGTTCTGCTTGTGATTTTTGTTTCTGTTTTGGTTACTGACTATGACAACCATTTTTTTCCATCATTTGTTGTAGTTTTTCCATGTTTTTGGATAAATGGTCATAATTGGGATCAGATGTGGAAGCTACAGTGTCATCTCTATATGTTACCCTCTTCTCAGCTCTCAATCTTGCTCTCTTCACAATCAGATTAGCTTCTACACTCACTGCCCCCTTTCGCATGTCTTCCAACGTGTTGTACTCTCTCTCCCTAAGCTGGTAGGCCATGTCAGCATCAAAGCCTTCAGGGTATTTCGCTAGAGCCATACCTTGGGGAGGTTTCATGTGTAGAGGAAGGGCATTATAAATGCTGTTGAACCTTGTAGTGTAGTCATGGACACTATCTCCTGTGTTTCTTTTAAGGTTCATATATTCTGCTAGGATTTGGTGAGGGTTTTCCTTAACTTCCCATTTGTTTATGAAGGTCTGGTATAAAGCAGGGAGGTCTTGGATACTATTAGGAGGTAGGCCTTTGAACCATTTCTTCACATCACCTCCTAAGCTCTGGGCAAAGATTCTCATTTTGACTGTATCATCATCTATCTCCTTTTAGTCAAAAGAATCTTCCATCTTATCTACATGGTGTTGTGTTGTGGTAGATTCTTTAGCAGTGAAGTGTGGTATTTTTTATTGATAATCATTGGGTAAGGGTACTAGAGGCTGGGGTAAAACCAAAGGTGCATACCAGGCTGCCATGATGATGTTCTGATGAGGTAAAGGGTTAACTTAAGCAACTGGTATATGGATGACAGGGATACTAGGACCAGCAGAAGTTTGTTGAGCAGATTTAGGATGAGTGAGCCCCAAGTTCTGAATAAAGTGAATGTCAGGGGGTGTGGATGGAGGGGTCTCCTTGTCCCTAATGTGTTTACCACTATGAGGTGGTGAACCAGGGAACTCAAGTTCTAGCTGGTCTAAGACATTGAATGACCTAGTTCTTGGTAGTCTGTTTGGTAGATCTAGGTCAACAAATGGGTCTGATAGAGCTGTAAAGTCTTCTGGTGTAGAATTAGCTCTATAGATGTGGCTGGAAATAGTTGGTATTTTAGGTGTAGGAGATCTCTTGAGGATGCTCTCAGGGTTTTCAACTATTTCAGGTGGGTTTGGGTTAGGATAAGCTCTTGTGTGGATGGTTCTAGAAGCCAACATGTTGTTTTCCAACCAAGCAGCTTAACCCTACTTGTTCGTTCTATTGTCGTTGATGTTGTTTCAGAGGCTGGTCTTCCACTGGAGTCTTATGTGGAACCAAGATAATCAGTAGGCCTACTAATCACCAGTGGAGTCCTTAATCCTTAAGGAACTATGGAGTCGCCAAGCGGAAGGTTTAGGATGCTTCTGGAGGGTACACTGTACACCACAGTGCTTATGAGATGTCCCTTTTCAAGGATATCTTTAAAACACAGCAAAATCTTACAAGAGATTGACTGGGAGGGCTTTTACCAGATATGTCACCTCTAAAGAGTGTGAGATCTGGAGGCTACCTGGCCCTTTGCAGACTCTATCTAAGAGTGTGGGAGAAGCACTACAAATGGTAGAGAAGTTGAAATGAAAATGGAAGTGTTTCACTACCAACCTAACCAGAGTTTCTAGATTTCTGAGGCTCTTGTAATGTAGTAAGATGGAAAATACTTAGAAAGTTCCCTAGCAGAGTCGCCATTATGTTGGGGTTCCCATGTTTTGGCAAGGTTGGCAATACCAAAAGATGAGACAACATCAAACCACTTTCAGACCCTGAGATCTAGCCCTCCTGGGTCCAGAGAGGGATCTCTCTATGATTGTCAAAGGTATATGTCTTTGAAACTCAAAGTTAAGGTGTTAGGCTAGTTATAAGGCTCGGAGTTTGTTTTTTTAATTGTATGTTTGGTTGCTAAGAATCAAAAAAGAAGGGTTCAATATAAGACAAGGATGAGAAAAGAGGATTTTAGGCAAAGGAGAGATAATTCCAGGGAACATTCAAGATCATTGGGAAATGGAGTTAGGAAAGGGTTTACTTGCTAATCAATATGCGAGCTTTCAATTGGGCTAGTAATCTAAAGCATTGGATCTTAAAGATGATAGTATGGTAGGATAGGCAAGAGGGAAGGTGAGAGCAAGGAAACATTAAAGATTCAGAACACAAAGTTGAAAACCTGAGATCAGAGAGAGACTTTGAAATCTCAATGCTTTGGCCTCCAGCTTGAGGGAACGTAGATAGGCTCAATTAATTGAAAAGGATCCTAGTGAGATAAAGACAAAGTTCTAGACCTCCCAGTGTTCCCAATTCATTCAATTAAATCCTAACAAGAACATATAAAATCAGATTTCATTAATTCATACATCAACTAGCAGCATATGGAACCACTACACTGGTTAAATCAATCGAGATCAAACCTTAGATAACAAATTTAGTAGAAAACAATAAAGGAAAGGAGAGCAGAGACATAGGGTACCTAACAAGGGTAAATCCTATGCCAAGTTTCTGATGCAAGCCAGTAGAAATGTAATGAAATGAAATAAACACAGAGATAGAAAAGCGTCACCAGTTGCTTTAAATCAGGATCCAAAGAAATGTGCTTTTCATATTAAAAAGCAACACAAGTTATTCACAACATTACCAATGGCTTGGTATTCAGTCTGAAAACATCTTCCTCAGCCTATCTTACAACTTTACGCAGAGACTATGTCTCAAAAGAAACTGCTTGCAATTCTCTGATAACTGATCAACAACCTTTACAATGAGTTTCTTCCTAACTTTTATAGCTGAAAGATGAGTAGAGGAGGTAGGTGGAAAAATAAATGCAGCATTAACACTCATAAAAGAAAGAGGGCCAAAACCCATTCTGTTTAAACTCTCCGCATTTATCCCGAGTACTTCTTGGATGAAATGGTGGTCTTCGTCAGGCTCTCTTTACTCCAGGTGTGGCTCTGATGCATTCTGGTTATAGTACTCTATAGTACTTTGGTGAATAAACAAAAGGAAAATGAATGATAGTGAAGTGTGCCATGCTGTATAACAAATGCTTTGATAGCTAAGGACTATAGTCAGGGCTGAATGTTCTTCAGGGACACGATAAGTAGAGGAAACAATATGGGCGTTTTTTCCTTTCGCAGGTAGGGATGTTCTACCGATGTAGCTACCCTAATGGCATAATTTTCTATGCACTGGGCCTTCTGAGAGATCCACGATGCCTTTGATCTAGTACACTGCTTTGAAATACTTGGATTAAAGGTCAAAATATTCCATTACGGGCCTTAAACAATCTGTTTTCTCCACTGATACCCTTTACCGCTTCCACGTTTGCCTTTTTGTTGGGAAAAATAATGAGAGGGGGGGGGGCGTGAATCAGTATTTAGTGCAGACAATAAATCTTTTTACTTTTTCCTTTCTAAAAACCCATACGCTACTTTCCTGAATCCAACTCACGTATATACGCGGATATCCTTTACAGAACTCGCGTATGTCCAGATATCTAATTATGCATTTAATTCTTAACTTAGATCATTGCATTATTCATTCATCGGATGTTTTAGAAAACAGGAAACAGGTGCAGAAAGAACATAATAATCATCACACATAAGCAACACACATGAACACCAGGATTTTAGGTGGAAAACCAATTCAGGAGAAAACCACCGTTGCCGTTGTCTCAATCTTCAATATTTATTAAAAAGAAAACTTCTTACAACCATGTACTGGCGCAGACTCAAACCAACATGCAGGCACCCACCTGCAGAAGGCTACAACCTTCTCTCGTTTACCAGCCTCTCCTGGAAGGGAGTTACAACCCCTTGTACTCGTTTACCAGCCTCTCCTGGAAGGGAGCTAAGACCCCCTGCTCTCGTTTACCAGCCTCTCCTAGAAGGGAGCTACAACCCCCTGACTAAACGCTTCGACCCTCAGCACCACTGCAGACCACGTTTCATCAATTTTCACACTGGATCAAATAGCGTCAATACAACCCTTCACTTACCATCAATCATACTTTGCCCATTGCTTCCAACAGAACAGTGAAACCACTGTAACCAGAATATCAGAGATAACCCAGACTTCAGAATAGATATGTAGAATCACAATCAACCTTGAGCAACTATAAGTTCAGATACCATATGCACCTTTGTTTAAACAGATCTGCGTATACACACGCTTTTCATGAAGCAAACCCACGTATACATATGTGCATTTTTCAGAACAATTCTAACTGCCCATACGCGCCTTTGTTTAAACAAATCCGAGTATACACGCATTTTTTATGAAATGAACCTGCGTATAGATCTATAAAAGTTAAAATTTGCAGAACAGACTAGATCTATGAACTTACCCAAATTTCTTCAACTTCTTCAACAGATTTGCACCAGGTCTTCAATACTCCTTTTCAGATCATCCTAGAGATTCATCATTTCCAGATCTAGAGATTTTGAGCCTTCATCATATTCATAGGTGCATCATAGATTCAGATCTATCGATTAAGAACAGAGTTCAACCATCAGATAAACTTCAGAGTGAAGTATTCATTTAAATCCCAGACACATGCCCCCCTTTGCACAATGATCTTCTTCTCCTTATATAGGTTTTTCCTTTATCAATACCATGAGTCAAAACCACACCACTTCCGATGGTATTCCTGGACGGGACCAAATGGATAATCAAGCGCCCAATACAATGGGTCAATACCATGGTAATTTCCTTGGTTTTACAAATTTAGAGCGCAAATGGGCATACGCTACTTGGAATGATCTTTTCCGCGTGCATACGCGACTTCCCCTAAACAAACCCGCGTATGCTTTGTGACACACCTTGTTCAACAATATTCAGGCCCTTACTGATATTTCTTTCTTTGGTACTTCTCAGCTACTTGTAGAACATTAGATTTACAACATTAATAAACTAATCAAGCATCAAGAACAACTTCATTAAGTAGGTTGCCATTATCTTCATCAAGTGGGTTGCCATCAAGGACAACACTCTATATCATATTGCCAACAATATCCCCCTTTGGACTTGATGGTAACCACGATGGTGTTTGATCACAACAGATAGATACATTAACCATAATGATATTCTCCCCCTATTAAAACACCATGTCACTCTCCCCCTTTGACAACAAGGGGAAAGGGCGGATCAAAACCAACACAAGATTTTTCCCCTCATGTAGAAAGAAAAGCATTGTAGAACTGATGTACACTGAAGTTACCATGCTCCCCATGAGCTCATGCTGAATGTTCAAACATATTTTCAATTAAGTACATGACTCTATGACCTTCCTATCACCAAGGACTCATACTTACATCAAAGATCCAACCAAGTGGATTTACATATGTGACTCAAGTATCCAACCAAGTGGATTTAAAAAATTGACCAAGTCCTTACATGACTGAATATTACAGTTTTACATCATAGGTCTCAACATGACTTTACATCAAATTACATATGAATTTTTATAACCAAAACCAAAAGGACTTCAAGAAAGAGATCATATTATGCCAAAAATGCATAATACTCAGCAAGGCTAATGCTCCCCCTAAACCTGTACATTAATTTACTCCTTCATCCCCCCTTAGATTGTGCATCCTGAACACTTTCAACAACATATCATCAACATTTCCAGCCCAATCTACATCAGTGTATGCATGAAGAGTGAGATCAACATTTTTTGGATATCATAATCCAAAGTCTTGAGTTCCTTGTAGATATTTGAATATTCTTTTGACAGCCTGACGGTGAGACTCTTTTGGATTAGCTTGGAATCGTCCAAAAATCCCAACTGCATGCATAATGTCTGGTATAGTCCCAGTGAGATAAAGTAGACTTCCTATCATTGATCTGTATTCTGGTTGATTTACCATGGGAGAATCATCATGAGAACTGAGATTGCATCCGGTTATCATTGGTGTACTTACAGATTTGCATTCTTCCATGCCATACTTCTTCAGAATTTGCTTAAGATATTTTGCTTGTGATAGGAATATACCATCTGTAGTTTGATGAACTTGCAAGCCAAGAAAGAATGTTAGTTCCCCAAGTAAGGACATTTCAAATTCTTGCTGCATGACAGAAGCAAATTTCTGACTCATAGATTCTTCATTACTCCCAAAAATGATATCATCAACATATACAACTACAATTAATAGTTTATCATTTTCAATTTTTGTGTATAAGTTGCTATCAGCAGACCACTTTGAAAATCCTTGTTGATGAAGGTATTTGTCAAGACGATAATACCATGCCCTTGGAGCTTGTTTGAGACCATATAGAGCCTTTTTAAGTCTACAAACAAGATTTTCATCATTTCCCAAAATGAATCCTTCTGGTTGTTCTATATCAACTTCTTCTTCTAGATCACCATTGAGGAATGTAGATTTGACATCCATTTGATAAACTTTGATTTGTTGAAAAATTGAAAAAGCAAGAAACATTCTTATGGCTTCAAGTCTAGCTACAGGAGCAAAATTTTCTTCAAAGTCTATGCCTTCTTGTTGAGTATACCCTTTGCAAACCAGTCTAGCTTTGTTTCTTATAACATCCCCATTCTCATTTAACTTGTTCTTGAATATCCATTTAGTTCCAATGACATTTTTATCATGTGGTCTTGGTACCAATTCCCAAGTGTGATTCTTTTCAATTTGATTAAGCTCTTCATTCATGGCTTGAACCCAAAATTCATCTTCGCTAGCTTGATTGACATTGTGTGGTTCAATCGTGGATAGAAATGAGAGATAGCTAGAAGATCCCACAAGAGTCCTCCTTGTTTGTACACTTGATTCCTTGTTTCCCAAAATTTGAGATTCAGGATGATTCTTTTGAACATATCTGGATGGAGCTTTTTCAGATAAATCATTTTCAGGTTCTTCATTGGATCCACTGTCTATATCATTTCTATTTGATGTAGAAGGAAAAAATTCACCATCATCTTCATCTATTGTTTGTTTTTCTTCTTTAGGGGCTGCAGGAGACTCATCAATAACAACATCAATACATTCAACAATCTTTCGAAGCCTTTTATTGTAACATTTGTATGCTCTGCTTGTAGATGAATAACCAAGAAGTATTCCTTCATCTGATCTAGGTTCAAACTTGCCAAGCTTTTCATCATTATTTTTGATAAAGCATTACTTCCAAAAACTCTAAAATTCTTTACAGATGGAGAATTACCATACCAGAGTTCATATGGAGTTTTGTCACTATTTACCTGAACATGTGCCTTGTTGAGAATGTTTACTGCTGTATGTGCTGCTTCTCCCCAAAATGTGTCAGGTGTTCCAGAATCATCAAGCATAGCTCTAGCCATTTTTTGAATGGTTCTATTCATTCTTTCTACTACGCCATTTTGTTTTGGAGTTCCAGCTACAGAAAATTGTCTTTTTATGCCATGTTGTTCACAAAATTCAAGGAATTCATTTGAAGTATATTATCCTCCTCGATCAGATCTAAGAAATTTGAGTTTTAGATCTACTTCATTTTCACCTAGAGCCTTGAAGATCTGAAATTTCTCAAATGCTTCATCTTTGTGCTTCAGCAACCCAATCCAACACATTCTAGAGAAGTCATCAATAAATAAGATATAGTATTGTTCACCACGGGGTGAATTTCTCCTCATAGGTCCACATATGTCAGTATGAATGAGTTCAAGAGGTCTACTTGATGATCCTTCCTTGGCATTAAATTTCACTCTGGTCTTCTTGCCGAATTGGCAAGATTTGCATATGATACTTTCAGGTAGAGTAATATTGGGAAGACCAAGAACAGCATTCAGTCTGCTTGATTTGCTGATTTGAGAGAAGCTTAGATGCCCCAACCTTCTATGCCATAGCCAATTTTTGGAATATTGAATCAAGTAACATTGTTCTTTGCAGTTCTTCAATACATATAGGTTGCTTGGAGTTCTTTTCCCTTTTATAATTTTTTTGCCTGTATCAAGATCACGAACGACACATTCTTTTGAACTAAAGACAACTTCAGTTCCTTGATCACACATTTGACTTACACTTAGCAGGTTATGCCTTAAGCCATCCACACACATGACATCATTAGCCTTCACCTTTTCCTTTAAAAACACAGACCCTTTTCCTTTAATTACAACAGGATTATCATTTCCAAAAGTAACTTTATTTTCCTTTTCTAGAGCACTATATGCAAGAAGTTTGTGTTTGTCACCTGTCATGTGTCTTGAGAAACCACTATCAATGTACCATTGATTTTCTTCACCTTCTGCGAATAATGCTATGCCACAATTTTCAACCTGTAATTCCTTCTTTTTCCATACTTTGGATTTTGAAGGAAAATGCTCTTTTGGCTGAACTTTGCTCCTGAATTCAGATTCTTCATGCCCAAAGTTATTGCAGTAAGAACATTCAACTTCATTTAGAAGAGGAGAAAAGTTGTTATAGGTATTCTTCTCAAATTCAATCCGTTTCTTTCTTGATTCTCTAGTCATGATAGTTTTATATGCAACACATTGAACATCTTTATGACCAAAATTGTGACATGAGAAACATTGTCCATTGAAGAAGAAATTTTTGCAATCATGAAATCTTCTACCTGGATTTACCTGTTGATTGGTGTTTCTTTGAGAGATATTCCTGTTAATGTTCTTTGAGTTGAGATGATCATGCTTTACCTGCAATGAATCTTTATTCCCTTGCTGAGTGGAAATTTTTTTTAAACCAGCTGTAACTGCTTTTAGATAATTTGGTACTGAAGCTTGAGAGGATTCTCCAGTATATACAAGACCTGTTTTTGTAAGAGGAGAACGTTGTACCTTGATAATATAATCTAAGGTTTCAGATCCTTTAGCAAATCTAAGATTCAGAGTCTTTACTTTCTCAGAATATTTTCTTAAACCTACCACTTCACATTCTAATTTCTCAATGTGTTCTTTTGCTTCTTCAACCTTCTTTTCAAGAGTCTCTATGGTTATTTTCCTTTCTTCTAAGAGTATTTTACTTTCTTTTAAGCGTATTTTGAGTTGATTGTTTTCTTCAAGAAAGTCATTGTCCTCTAGAGCATCCACAAAAATATCCTTTTCTTCTCTAGATTCAAATGCCACGAGAAGTCTAAGATCTTGTTCACATTCTTCTTCACTATCAGATAGCCCATCACTGTCTTCATGAATATAATAACTTTTTCTAGTGTTAAACTGATTCTTATTCCTTCTTGCTACTTCCTTCCCTTTTGCAGGTGTTTCTTTATGAGGACACTTAGCAGCATAATGACCAATTCTTCCACACTCAAAACATTTGAAAGGAAGCTTGCCTCTTAATCGTCCTCTGCCAAGTTGGAGTTTCTTTACAAAATTTGCCTCATCTTCTTCTGAGATATATCCTGATCCTTCTGGTTCTTGTACTTCTTTCCCTTTTGTAGATGCTATGAAGACAACCTCTTTGACTTCAGATGGTACTCCTCTTCTCATTTCATATGCGGTCAGTATGCCATGAAGTTGTACCATAGTAAGATTTTGAAGATCCCATTTTTCTTCAAGAGCAGAAACTTTTGAATAAAATTTCGCTGTTAGTGATCTTAAAATTTTCTCAACCAGAGTAGATTCAGTTATTTTTTCTCCCAATTTTTTCATACGATTTACAACATCATCAACACGTAAAAAGAAATTGGCAATACTCTCATCACTATGCATCTTCAAATTTTCATATTCAATTTTGAGAGTTTGGAGTTTTGCACTTTTTACCTTTGCATCACCTTCATAACTTAGAATGATTTTGTCCCACATTTCCTTTGCTGTATTTAGCCGCATGACTTTGAAAAATTCAGATTCAGTCAAACTTCCTGTTATAGCATTAACCATGATCCAGGTGGATATTGGTGGCCACCCGCCTATTCCACTTGGGCCCCCACCATTGTCTCTTTCAGTTTTTCAGTTTTGGCATAACTTACTATTTTTAGCAGTTTTTCGGGTCCTGAACTTCCGGAGCCGTTTTGAGGCCCTAAACGACGTCGACGTTTTTTGGGTATGAAATTTGTTGCAATTTGATCATCAAATTGTCACAAAAGTTGTAGTCCTCGGATAGAGCTTTCTAATGATGTATCATGTGCGTCAAACGGAGATAGTATGCCAAAGTTACGTCCCTGGGAAGTTGAAACACCAATTTACCCAAACGGGGCCCATAGTTTTGGCGCTTCATCTCCTAGGTTTAGGTTTTTGGGATGTTGAGGGTTCTCCATTGTTTCTCAATAATAAATAGGCCCTCGAGCCTCATTGTAACTCAGTTCAGAGGCCTGTAGCCGCCACATCTCTTCTCAGAGATAGCTACCAGTGCCCTAGCTAGTTTTATTTCCATTCTGTCTGTAAGCAAATTTCAGTTCTTTGATATTAATGAAATGAAGTGTTATTTCCGCCGCATCTCTGTATTTATGGTTATGTGTTTATTCTGTTGCGTTCCTGCATAAATCCGGATCAGTGGTATCAGAGCGGTCTGCTTTTTCTCGATCCTTCTTTGCATGTCCCTAACGAGGTCGGGGTATAAGGAGCTAGGGCTTGCTCTGGTGGAACCTTTGCAAGATCAGCCTCGCAAACCTCAACGGACGCCCATGGGGGACAAAAAGAAAGATGAGGTAGCAGGAGATACTATCAAAGTATTGCTCGAGGAGGCCCTCGAAAAACAAAGGAACGCGATGATGGATAGCTTTGCTCAGATCCTTCAACGGCTGCCCACCGGCGGCGCATCTGCATCCAGTAGCCACTCTGGAGTTGCGACTCCCTTTAAGGTACAATTAAATTTTGACATTCCCATATTTGAGGGTCAAATAGACGCAGATGCTGTAGATAAATGGTTGAATCTGTTAGAAGGATATTTCTCGGTTCATGACTTTTCAGACCGAGAGAAGATTATTTTTGCACTCCTCAAAGCTACCCCCCATGTTAAGGACTGGTGGGAAACCTACTGTGAGAACAAGGACCAGACATAACCCTCTCTGTTCTCAGCCGTACCAACTTGGAATTCTTTCCGAGACGCCGTCAAGGAACAGTAATATCCCGTGGGGAGCTATGAGGACAAGTACATACAATGGACCACGCTGCGACAACAAAGGGATCAAGATGTGCATGAGCTGACGAATCTGTTCAATACCCTGTGCACAAAGTTGGGTATCAAAGATTCAGAGAAACATTTGGTGCTAAAGTATCGTAGTTGTCTGCACAGATACATTCAGGAGGAAATGGAGTTCCTCGACATCTCCTCGCTTGGTACAGCATACCGGAATGCTGCCAAGATTGAGCAGAAATTCAAATAGAAGAAGCGAGACTTTGGAGCTGTGAATCAAAAGCAAGGAAAAGGTGCTTACAAACCGCAAAACAAAGGACAGAGCCAAGGCATGGCGGCTAAAGACAACCCGTCAAAGCCACAAGAAAAGAACAACACCGTAAAGCCAAAAAAGGACACGGGAAAGTGGTGTGAGTTCCATAAGAGCTCCACTCACAACACAAGTGAGTGTCGGGCCAAGCAGTCGCTAGTGGCCGAGATGAGGGCTTCTGAGTCAGATGCATGCTCCGACTCCGAATCAGAACCTGAAAAGGGGAATGAAAAAGGGAAACAAATTATTGATGCGGAGCCCAACGCCACTGTTGCCACTACAAAGGTCCAGAAGGAGGAACCAGAAGATCCAGAGGAGGAGGAATGTCTCTTCCACTCCCAGATGTGGGTAAAGGGCTCCCCTGTACAGTTCATTGTCGACAATGGGAGCCAAAAGAACCTCATTTCAGCAGACACCGTGAAGCGGTTGGGCTTGCCGACCACAGCTCACCCACATCCATACACCATCGGGTGGCTTCACCAAGGACGAGATCTCCGCGTCAGCCGGCAGTGTCGCCTTCCCTATAGCATCAAGCCCTTCACGCATGAGGTATTATGTGACGTTGCTCCTATTGATGTTTCTGATGTATTATTAGGACAACCATACTTGTGGAAGCGTCATGCTGTGTATGAGTCTCGACCTCGTGCTGTTATTATTACTTTGGGAAATAAGTTGTACAGGATACCAGAGGTACCACCTCCTACGACTATCTCTTTGGTTACCGCAAAACAATGTAGTAAGCTCATTTCCCAAACCAGGAAATTCGTTTTTCTGATGATCCGCCCCCAGGGCAAGAAGAAGACTGTGGCCACGACCTCCAGACAGGGCCCCTCTGCACGACAACAGCAAATGGATAAGGTCGTGGAGGAGTACGGGGACATCTTCACCTCACCCACAGGGGTTCCTCTGCACTGCCAGGTCAAGCACCCGATTGATTTGACCCCAAGTGCGCCGCTACCAAATGGACCGATCTATCGATGCTCTGTTCTGGAAAATGATGAAATCAAGAGGCAGATTCAGGAGCTGTTGCAGAAAGGTCACATCAGACCAAGTTCATCGCCCTGTGGGAGCCCGATCGTGTTGGTACAGAAGAAGGATGGGACGTGGAGACTCCGTATTGACTATCGGGCGCTGAACAAGATCACTGTCCGGAATAGGTACCCAATCCCACGGATTGATGACCTTCTGGACCAACTCAAAGGTGCAAAATATTTCAGCAAGATCGACCTGAAGTCTGGGTATCACCAGGTACCAATTGAACCCTCCGATGTGTGGAAGACTGCCTTCAAAGCTAAGGAAGGCCTTTTCGAATGGTTGGTCATGCCTTTCGGGTTGACGAATGCTCCCACCACCTTCATGAGGATGATGGATGACATCTTGCGGCCATTCACCAACTCATTTGTAGTGGTGTACTTGGATGATATTCTGATCTTCAGCCAGACCTGGGAAGAGCACCTTCACCACATCCGACAAGTCCTCCAAACACTGCGGCAACACAAGTTGTGTGCCAATTTGGAGAAGTGCACTTTTGGCATGACCCAGGTTCAATATCTGGGATACATTATTGATGAAAGGGGGTGCATGTGGATCCAGCCAAGATCCAAGTCATTCGGGATTGGCCAGCCCCAACCACTATAACAGAGCTTCGCAGCTTTCTGGGTCTTGCTAATTTCTACCGTAGATTCGTGTTGGGATTCTCTCATATCAGTTGGCCCTTGAGTCAAGTCACCAAGGGAGGAGCAAGAGCAAAATTATTTTGGTCAGAACCTCAATAGAAGGCATTCACAAAATTGAAAAATCGCCTCTGTTCTTCCCCAGTGCTCACATTACCAGACTTGCAACAGCCATTTTAGATCGAGACAGATGCCTCCGACTATGCTATTGGGGCAGTTCTTACTCAACAGGGACATCCAGTGGCATATCACAGTGAGACATTGTCTGAGACAGTTCGCAAGTATCCCACCTATGACAAAGAAATGTATTCCATTGTGCAAGCTTGTCGACAATGGAAGCATTACATTTTGGGGAAGGAAACAATCATCCACACGGACCACCGGCCCCTGCAGTTCATACAGACACAAGGGAAGTTGCAGAATGATCGCCATCAGAAGTGGTCCACATATCTGCAACAGTTTCATTTGAACATCAAGTACAAGAAGGGTAGCACCAATAATGTTGCAGACTGCCTCAGCCGACCACCGATCGTGGCGCTCACCACCTTGCTCAACTCTTGTGGGCACGAGACTTCTGATTGGCCGCTTCTCTATGAGAGTGACCCAGAATTCGGCCACACTTACAAGGCACTCTTGGGGGGCACACAAGTTCCAAATTTTCACCTCCAAGATGCACTCCTATGTCACCTGGGACACCTTTGTGTTCCTTCAAGCGAGCGTGCCAAGATGATATGGGAAGCACACTACAGTCGAGTCGCTGGGCATTTCGGGGTCGAGAAAACAGTAGCAATACTACAGAAGTATTTCTATTGGCCGAACCTTCGAAAGGATGTCGAGAAGCACATCAGATCCCGCACTGCTTGTGCCATTGCCAAACCGACCATCAAGAAGCAAGGCCTATATACTCCACTACCTACCCCTAGTCGACCTTGGGAATCCATCTCCATGGATTACATGTCGGGCCTGCCCTCCACTAAGAATGGCAATGACTGTGTTTTCGTGGTCGTTGACAGATTCTCGAAGATGGCCATTATGGCGGCCTGTAAGAAGAATATCACAGCAGAAGCTACTGCTAAACTCTTCTTTGAATGAGTATGGGTGCACTTTGGGATCCCACAGTCTATCATATCAGATCGAGATAGCAGGTTCCTCAGCACATTTTGGTCCAGCCTCTGGTCAATGTTGGACACAAAGCTCACCAAGTCCACAAATTTCCATCCCCAAACAGATGGCCAGACAGAGGTCGTCAACAGAATGATTGTACACATTCTGCGCATGTACAATTCAAAGCATCCACGCACATGGGACAAGAGCCTCCCTTATGTACAACAGAGTTATAACCGGGCTCTCCACAGTTCCATTGGCCATAGCCCCTTTCAGGTGGGCTTGGGATTCCAGCCACTATGTCCCATTGACGTAGCCATGCCATTTGCAGCTGCTCAGGCCGATTCAGCGCACGTCCAGTTTGAAGTTGACAAAGCAAGTAGTTTCATCGAGCGCATTCAACACATCCGCCAACAGGTTCATGATATATTGGACAGAGCCAATGCGAAGTACAAGCAGCGCCATGATCAACACCGGGTGCCACACAACTTCCAGGTGGGCGACAAAGTATGGCTGCATTTGCAGAAGGAGCGCCTCACTAGACCTCACCGCAAGCTTCGCCCGCTCCGATACGGGCCATACACCATCACCAAGGCTGTAGGGAATAATGCTTTCAAGCTTAGTATTCCACCATTCCTTGGTCTGCACCCAGTCTTCAATGTGGATCGCCTTCGTCCTTACTTCCCACCTCTACTGGACACTTCGGACATTGCAGAACAACTCACACCAACAGAGTTAAACCCAGACTGCATGGAACAAGCCACCACAGATTGTATCATGGACATGAAAATTAAGAACACTCGCCAACAGAGGATCCAACTGTATCGGGTTGTCAAAGCTGGCCAACTCCTGCACCAAGGAAAGTGGTTCACCAAGGACCAAGTTCAGCAGAAATTTCCTCATCTCATGGAGGAACTTAACGCAATGGGGACCATTGCTTCCTAAGGGGGGAGGAATGATCCAGGTGGATATTGGTGGCCACCCACCTATTCCACTCGGCCCCCCACCATTGTCTCTTTCTGTTTTTCAGTTTCAGAATAACTTACTATTTTTAGCAGTTTTTGGGGTCCTGAACTTTCGGAGCCGTTTTGAGGCCCTAAACATGTCCCCAACGAGGCCGGGGTATAAGGAGCTAGGGCTTGATCTGGTGGAACCTTTGCAAGATCAGCCTCGCAAACCTCGACGGACGCCCATGGGGGACGAAAAGAAAGATGAGGGAGCAGGAGATCCTATCAAAATATTGCTCGAGGAGGCCCTCGAAAAACAAAGGAACGCGATGATGGATAGTTTTGCTCGGATCCTTCAACGGCTGCCCACCGGCGGCGCATATGCATCCAGTAGCCACTCTGGAGTTGCGACTCCCTTTAAGGTACAAGTAAATTTTGACATTCCCATATTTGAGGGTCAAATAGACGCAGATGCCGTAGATATATGGTTGAATCTATTAGAAGGATATTTCTCTGTTCATGACTTTTCAGATCGGGAGAAGATTATTTTTTCACTCCTCAAAGCTACCCCCCATGTTAAGGACTAGTGGGAAACCTACTGTGAGAACAAGGACCAGACAGAACCCTCTCTGTTCTCGGCTGTACCAACTTGGAATTCTTTCCGAGACGCCGTCAAGGAACAATACTATCCCGTGGGGAGCTACGAGGACAAGTACATACAATGGACCACGCTGCGACAACAAAGGGATCAAGATGTGCACGAGCTGACGAATCTGTTCCATACCCTGCGCACAAAGTTGGGTATCAAAGATTCAGAGAAACATTTGGTGCTAAAGTATCGCAGTTGTCTGCACAGATACATTCAGGAGAAAATGGAGTTCCTCGACATCTCCTCGCTTGAAACGGCATACCGGTATGCTGCCAAGATTGAGCAGAAATTCAAACAGAAGAAGTGAGACTTTGGATCTGCGAATCAAAAGCAAGGAAAAGGTGCTTCCAAACCGCAAAACAAAGGACAGAGCATGGCGGCTAAAGACAACCCATCAAAGCCACAAGACAAGAACAACACCGTAAAGCCAAAGAAGGACACGGGAAAGTGGTGTGAGTTCCATAAGAGCTCCACTCACAACACAAGTGAGTGTCGGGCCAAGCAGTCGCTAGTGGCCGAGATGAGGGCTTCTGAGTCATATGCATGCTCTGACTCCGAATCAGAACCTGAAAAGGCGAATGAAAAAGGGAAACAGATTATTGATGCGGAGCCCAACGCCACTGTTGCCACTACAAAGATCCAAAAGGAGGAACCGGAAGATCCAGAGGAGGAGGAACGTCTCTTCCACTCCCAGATGTGGGTAAAGGGCTCCTCGGTACAGTTCATTGTCGACAATGGGAGCCAAAAGAACCTCATTTCAGCAGACGCTGTGAAGCGGTTGGGCTTGCCGACCACAGCTCACCCACATCCATACACCATCGGGTGGCTTCACCAAGGACGAGATCTCCGCGTCAGCCAGCAGTGTCGCCTTCCCTATAGCATCAAGCCCTTCACTGATGAGGTATTATGTGATGTTGCTCCTATTGATGTTTCTGATGTATTATTAGGACAACCATACTTGTGGAAGCGTCATACTATGTATGAATCTCGACCTCGGGCTGTTATTGTTACTTTGGGAAATAAGTTGTACAGGATACCAGAGGTACCACCTCCTGCGGCTATCTCTTTGGTTACTGCAAAACAATGTAGTAAGCTCATTTCCCAAACCAGGAAATTCGTTTTCCTAATGATTCGCCCCCAAGGCAAGAAGAAGACCGTGGCCACGACCTCCAGACAGGGCTCCTCTGCACAACAACAACAAATGGATAAGGTTGTGGAGGAGTACGGGGACATCTTCACCTCACCCACAGGGGTTCCTCTGCACTGTCAGGTCAAGCACCCGATTGATTTGACCCCAGGTGCGCCGCTACCTAATGGACCGATCTATCGGCGCTCTGTTCTGGAGAATGATGAAATCAAGAGGCAGATTCAGGAGCTGTTGCAGAAAGGTCACATCAGACCAAGTTCATCGCCCCGTGGGAGCCCGATCGTGTTGGTACAGAAGAAGGATGGGACGTGGAGACTCTGTATTGACTATCGGGCGCTGAACAAGATCACTGTCCGGAATAGGTACCTAATCCCACGGATTGATGACCTTCTGGACCAACTCAAAGGTGCAAAATATTTCAGCAAGATCGACCTGAAGTCTGGGTATCACCAGGTACCAATTGAACCCTCTCATGTGTGGAAGACTGCCTTCAAAGCTAAGGAAGGCCTTTTTGAATGGCTGGTCATGCCTTTCGGGTTGACGAATGCTCCCGCAACCTTCATGAGGATGATGGACGACATCTTGCGGCCATTCACCAACTCATTCGTAGTGGTGTACTTGGATGGCATTCTGATCTTCAGCAAGACTTGGGAAGAGCACCTTCATCACATCCGACAAGTCCTCCAAACACTGCGGCAACACAAGTTGTGTGCCAATTTGGAGAAGTGCACGTTTGGCATGACCCAGGTTCAATCTCTGGGATACATTATTGATGAAAGGGGGGTGCATGTGGATCCAGCCAAGATCCAAGTCATTCGGGATTGGCCAGCCCCGACTACTATAACAGAGCTTCGCAGATTTCTGGGTCTTGCTAATTTCTACCGTAGATTCGTGTTGGGATTCTCTCATATCACTTTGCCCTTGAGTCAAGTCACCAAAGGAGGAGCGAGAGCAAAATTCTTTTGGTCGGAACCTCAACAGAAGGCGTTCAAAGAATTGAAAAATTGCCTCTGTTCTGCCCCAGTGCTCACCTTACCAGACTTGCAGCAGCCATTTGAGATCGAGACAGATGCCTCTCACTATGCTATTGGGGCAGTTCTTACTCAACAGGGACATCCAGTGGCATATCACAGTGAGACATTGTCTGAGACAGTTCGCAAGTATCCCACCTATGACAAAGAAATGCATTCCATTGTGCAAGCCTGTCGACAATGGAAGCATTACATTTTGGGGAAGGAAACAATCATCCACACAGACCACCGGCCCCTGCAGTTCATACAGACACAAGGGAAGTTGCAGAATGATCGCCATCAGAAGTGGTCCACATATCTCCAACAGTTTCATTTGAACATCAAGTACAAGAAGGGTAGCACCAATAATGTTGCAGACTGCCTCAGCCGACCACCGATCGTGGCGCTCACCACCGTGCTCAACTCTTGTGGGCACGAGACTTCTGATTGGCCGCTTCTCTATGAGAGTGACCCGGAATTCGGCCACACTTACAAGGCACTCTTGGGGGGCACACAAGTTCCAAATTTTCACCTCCAAGATGCACTTTTATGTCACCTGGGACACCTTTGTGTTCCTTCAAGCGAGCGTGCCAAGATGATATGGGAAGCACACTACAGACGCGTCGCTGGGCATTTCGGGGTCGAGAAAACAGTAGCAATACTACAGAAGTATTTCTATTGGCCGAACCTTCGAAAGGATGTCGAGAAGCACATCAGATCCTGCACTGCTTGTGCCATTGCCAAACCGACCATCAAGAAGCAAGGCCTATATACTCCACTACCTACCCCTAGTCGACCGTGGGAATCCATCTCCATGGATTACATGTCGGGCCTGCCTTCTACTAAGAATGTAAATGACTGTGTTTTCGTGGTCGTTGACAGATTCTCGAAGATGGCCATCATGGCGGCCTGTAAGAAGAATATCACAGCAGAAGCCACTGCTAAACTCTTCTTCGAACGAGTGTGGGTGCACTTTGGGATCCCACAGTCTATCATATCAGATCGAGATAGCAGGTTCCTCAGCACATTTTGGTCCAGCCTCTGGTCAATGTTGGACACAAAGCTCACCAAGTCCACAGCTTTCCATCCCCAAACAGATGGCCAGACAGAGGTCGTCACCAGAATGATTGTACACATTCTGCGCATGTACAACTCAAAGCATCCACGCACATGGGACGAGAGCCTCCCCTATGTACAACACAGTTATAACCGGGCTCTCCACAGTTCAATTGGCCATAGCTCCTTTCAGGTGGGCTTGGGATTCCAGCCACTATGTCCCATTGACATAGCCATGCCGTTTGCAGCTGCTCAGGCCGATTCAGCTCATGTCCAGTCTAAAGTTGACAAAGCAAGTAGCTTCATCGAGCGCATTCAACACATCCGCCAACAGGTTCATGATATATTGGAAAGAGCCAATGCGAAGTACAAGCAGCGCCATGATCAACACCGGGTGCCACACCACTTCCAGGTGGGCGACAAAGTATGGCTACATTTGCAGAAGGAGCGCCTCACTGGACCTCACCGCAAGCTTCGCCCGCTCCGATACGGGCCGTACACCATCACCAAGGCCGTAGGTAACAATGCCTTCGAGCTTAGTATTCCACCATTCCTTGGTCTGCACCCAGTCTTCAATGTGGATCGCCTTCGTCCTTACTTTCCACCTCTACTGGACACCTCGGACATTGCAGAACAACTCACACCAACACAGTTAAACCCAGACTGCATGGAACAGGCCACCACAGATTGTATCATGGACATGCAAATCAAGAACACTCGTCAACAGCAGATCCAACTGTATCGGGTTGTCAAAGCTGGCCAACTCCTGCACCAAGGAAAGTGGTTCACCAGGGACTAAGTTCAGCAGAAATTTCCTCATCTCATGGAGGAACTTAACGCAATGGGGACCATTGCTTCCTAAGGGGGGAGGAATGATCCAGGTGGATATTGGTGGCCACCCACCTATTCCACTTGGCCCCCCACCATTGTCTCTTTCAGTTTTTCAGTTTCTGCATAACTTACTATTTTTAGCAGTTTTTCGGGTCCTGAACTTCCGGAGCCGTTTTGAGGCCCTAAACGACGTTTTTTGGGTATGAAAGCGCCAGCGAATTTTTCGATAAAATTCGTCCCGACAGCTGTAGTCCTCGGATAGAGCTTTCTAATGATGTATCATATGCGTCAAACGGAGATAGTATGCCAAAGTTACGTCCCTGGGAAGTTGAAACACCAATTTACCCAAACGGGGCCCATAGTTTTGTCGCTTCATCTCCTAGGGTTAGGTTTTTGGATGTTTAGGTTTCTCCATTGTTTCTCAATAATAAATAGGCCCTCGAGCCTCATTAAAAGCAGTCAGAGAAGCAGAGCCACCACACATCTCTTCTCGTAGATTCGCTACCAAAGACCCCAGCTATTTTATTTCCATTATGTCTCAGAAGCATCTTCTCGTTATTTGATATTAATGAAATGAAGTGTTATTTCCGTCGTATCTCTCAGATTTATGGTTATGTGTTTATTCTCATATGCCTCGCATAACCGGATCAAGTGGTATCGGGGAGGGGTCTCGTTTTTTCGATCCTTCTTTGTATGTCCCCAACGAGGTCGGGGTATAAGGAGCTAGGGCTTGATCTGGTGGAACCTTTGCAAGATCAGCCTCGCAAACCTCGACGGACGCCCATGGGGGACGAAAAGAAAGATGAGGGAGCAGGAGATCCTATCAAAATATTACTCGAGGAGGCCCTCGAAAAACAAAGGAACGCGATGATGGATAGCTTTGCTCAGATCCTTCAACGGCTGCCCACCGGCGGCGCATCTGCATCCAGTAGCCACTCTGGAGTTGCGACTCCCTTTAAGGTACAAGTAAATTTTGACATTCCCATATTTGAGGGTCAAATCGACGCAGATGCCGTAGATAGATGGTTGAATCTATTAGAAGGATATTTCTCTGTTCATGACTTTTTAGACCGAGAGAAGATTATTTTTGCACTCCTCAAAGCTACCCCCATGTTCAGAACTGGTGGGAAACCTACTGTGAGAACAAGGACTAGATAGAACCCTCTCTGTTCTCGGCTGTACCAACTTGGAATTCTTTCCGAGACGCCGTCAAGGAACAGTACTATCCCGTGGGGAGCTATGAGGACAAGTACATACAATGGACCACGCTGCGACAACAAAGGGATCAAGATGTGCACGAGCTGACGAATCTGTTCCATACCCTACGCACAAAGTTGGGCATCAAAGATTCAGAGAAACATTTGGTGCTAAAGTATCGCAGCTGTCTGCACAGATACATTCAGGAGGAAATGGAGTTCCTCGACATCTCCTCGCTTGGTACGGCATACCGGTATGCTGCCAAGATTGAGCAGAAATTCAAACAGAAGAAGCGAGACTTTGGATCTGCGAATCAAAAGCAAGGAAAAGGTGCTTCCAAACCGCAAAACAAAGGATAGAGCATGGCAGCTAAAGACAACCCATCAAAGCCACAAGACAAGAACAACACCGTAAAGCCAAAGAAGGACACGGGAAAGTGGTGTGAGTTCCATAAGAGCTCCACTCACAACACAAGTGAGTGTCGGGCCAAGCAGTCGCTAGTGGCCGAGATGAGGGCTTCTGAGTCAGATGCATGCTCCGACTCCGAATCAGAACCTGAAAAGGGGAATGAAAAAGGGAAACAGATTATTGATGCGGAGCCTAACGCCACTGTTGCCACTACAAAGGTCCAGAAGGAGGAACCGGAAGATCCAGAGGAGGAGGAACGTCTCTTCCACTCCCAGATGTGGGTAAAGGGCTCCCGTGTACAGTTCATTGTCGACAATGGGAGCCAAAAGAACCTCATTTCAGCAGACGCCGTGAAGCGGTTGGGCTTGCCGACCACAGCTCACCCACATCCATACACCATCGGGTGGCTTCACCAAGGACGAGATCCCCGCGTCAGCCAGCAGTGCCGCCTTCCCTATAGCATCAAGCCCTTCACGGATGAGGTATTATGTGACGTTGCTCCTATTGATGTTTCTGATGTATTATTAGGACAACCATACTTGTGGAAGCGTCATGCTGTGTATGAGTCTCGACCTCGTGCTGTTATTGTTACTTTGGGAAATAAGTTGTACGGGATACCAGAGGTACCACCTCCTGCCGCTATCTCTTTGGTTACTGCAAAACAATGTAGTAAGCTCATTTCCCAAACCAGGAAATTCGTTTTCCTGATGATCCGCCCCCAGGGCAAGAAGAAGACTGTGGCCACGACCTCCAGACAGGGCCCCTCTGCACGACAACAACAAATGGATAAGGCCGTGGAGGAGTACGGGGACATCTTCACCTCACCCACAGGGGTTCCTCTGCACTGCCAGGTCAAGCACCCGATTGATCTGACCCCAGGTGCGCCACTACCCAATGGACCGATCTATCGACGCTCTGTTCTCGAAAATGATGAAATCAAGAGGTAGATTCAGGAGCTGTTGCAGAAAGGTCACATCAGACCAAGTTCATCGCCCTGTGGGAGCCCGATCGTGTTGGTACAGAAGAAGGATGGGACGTGGAGACTCGCTATTGACTATCGGGCGCCGAACAAGATCACTGTCCGGAATAGGTACCCAATCCCACGGATTGATGACCTTCTGGACCAACTCCAAGGTGCAAAATATTTCAGTAAGATCGACCTGAAGTCTGGGTATCACCAGGTACCAATTGAACCCTCTGATGTGTGGAAGACTGCTTTCAAAGCTAAGGAAGGCCTTTTTGAATGGCTGGTCATGCCTTTCGGGTTGACGAATGCTCCCGCAACCTTCATGAGGATGATGGACGACATCTTGCGGCCATTCACCAACTCATTCGTAGTGGTGTACTTGGATGACATTCTAATCTTCAGCAAGACTTGGGAAGAGCACCTTCATCACATCCGACAAGTCCTCCAAACACTGCGGCAACACAAGCTGTGTGCCAATCTGGAGAAGTGCACGTTTGGCATGACCCAGGTTCAATATCTGGGACACATTATTGATGAAAGGGGGGTGCATGTGGATCCAGCCAAGATCCAAGTCATTCAGGATTGGCCAGCCCCGACCACTATAACAGAGCTTCGCAGCTTTCTAGGTCTTGCTAATTTCTACCGCAGATTCGTGTTGGGATTCTCTCATATCACTTGGCCCTTGAGTCAAGTCACCAAAGGAGGAGCAAGAGCAAAATTCTTTTGGTCGGAACCTCAACAGAAGGCATTCAAAGAATTGAAAAATCTCCTCTGTTCTGCCCCAGTGCTCACCTTACCAGACTTGCAGCAGCCATTTGAGATCGAGACAGATGCCTCTGACTATGCTATTGGGGCAGTTCTTACTCAACAGGGACATCCAGTGGCATATCACAGTGAGACATTGTCCGAGACAGTTCGCAAGTATCCCACCTATGACAAAGAAATGTATTCCATTGTGCAAGCCTGTCGACAATGGAAGCATTACATTTTGGGGAAGGAAACAATCATCCACACAGACCACCGGCCCCTGCAGTTCATACAGACACAAGGGAAGGTGCAGAATGATCGCCATCAGAAGTGGTCCACATATCTGCAACAGTTTCATTTGAACATCAAGTACAAGAAGGGTAGCACCAATAATGTTGCAGACTGCCTCAGCCGACCACCGATCGTGGCGCTCACCACTGTGCTCAACTCTTGTGGGCACGAGACTTCGGATTGGCCGCTTCTCTATGAGAGTGACCCAGAATTCGGCCACACTTACAAGGCACTCTTGGGGGGCACGCAAGTTCCAAATTTTCACCTCCAAGATGCACTTTTATGTCACCGGGGACACCTTTGTGTTCCTTCAAGCGAGCGTGCCAAGATGATATGGGAAGCACACTACAGTCGAGTCGCTGGGCATTTCGGGGTCGAGAAAACAGTAGCAATACTACAGAAGTATTTCTATTGGCCGAACTTTCGAAAGGATGTCGAGAAGCACATCAGATCCTGCACTGCTTGTGCCATTGCCAAACCGACCATCAAGAAGCAAGGCCTATATACTCCACTACCTACCCCTAGTCGACCGTGGGAATCCATCTCCATGGATTACATGTCGGGCCCGCCTTCTACTAAGAATGGAAATGACTGTGTTTTCGTGGTCGTTGACAGATTCTCGAAGATGGCCATCATGGCGGCCTGTAAGAAGAATATCACAGCAGAAGCCACTGCTAAACTCTTCTTTGAACGAGTGTGGGTGCACTTTGGGATCCCACAGCCTATCATATCAGATCGAGATAGCAGGTTCCTCAGCACATTTTGGTCCAGCCTCTGGTCAATGTTGGACACAAAGCTCACCAAGTCCACAGCTTTCCATCCCCAAACAGATGGCCAGACAGAGGTAGTCAACAGAATGATTGTACACATTCTGCGCATGTACAACTCAAAGCATCCACGCACATGGGACGAGAGCCTCCCCTATGTTCAACACAGTTATAACCGGGCTCTCCACAGTTCAATTGGCCATAGCCCCTTTCAGGTGGGCTTGGGATTCCAACCACTATGTCCCATTGACATAGCCATGCCGTTTGCAGCTGCTCAGGCCGATTCAGCTCATGTCCAGTCTGAAGTCGACAAAGCAAGTAGCTTCATCGAGCGCATTCAACACATCCGCCAACAGGTTCATGATATATTGGACAGAGCCAATGCGAAGTACAAGCAGCGCCATGATCAACACCGGGTGCCACACCACTTCCAGGTGGGCGACAAAGTATGGCTACATTTGCAGAAGGAGCGCCTCACCGGACCTCACCGCAAGCTTCGCCCGCTCCGATACGGGCCGTACACCATCACCAAGGCTGTAGGTAACAATTGTTTTATTAGTATTCCACCATTCTCGTCTCCACTCAGCCAATGTGATCGCTCTGCCCTTACTTTCTTCAATTTCTATCGGACACTTACGCAGAATGCAATCACACCAACGTAGTTAAACTCAACGATGAATGCCACCATGATTGTATCATGGACATGCACCAAGAACACTTCTTGCCATCAAAGGCGCATCCAATCGTATTTGGTTGTTGTAAGCTGCCAACCTCCCACTGAAGGAAAGTGGTTCACTAGGGACCAAGTTCAGCAGAATTTCACCATGGAGGAACTTAACGCAATGGGGACCATTGCTCTTAAGATAGGGGAGGAACATCCAGTAGGGATACGCGCCACCCATCATTCCACTCTCCTGGTTTCTCCATCATTTTCTTTCTGGCTTTTTCTCGGGGCCGCACAATCCCATTATTTTCAGTGAAGTTTCTGTCCAACCTCCTCCGGAGTCGTTTGAGGCCCAAATAATTTCTTGATAGTAGGGACCATTCGACAGCTATAGTCCCTGCAGGAGTTTTCAATGACAGATTACAGGCAACAACGAGAGTGCCAGTATGTCAAAGTTACGTCCCTGTAGCTGAAACAACTTACCAGCTTCACTGCAATGTTCTGTGTTTTATGCCGCATCTTCTCAGGGTTAGGTTTTTGGGATGTTTGTGTTCTTTTCATTAATAATAATAGGCCCCCGTTGACGCCATTAGTGCTGTGCCTCGAGGTCCTAGCCACCACATTCTTCTTCGTAGTATCTACCATTAAAGACTTAGTTATATTTTGGTTTCATTATAGCCTCATGGGTCTTTTCTTCATGGTTTGGATACACGAAAATAGCTATTTCTGCCGCATTCTCCCGCATTTATGGTTATGTGTTTGTTCGCTACGTTCTTGCATAAATCCTGGATTACAACTAGAACCTTTTTCCACCTCCTTCTATAAATACTTTCAAGAATTTTTTGGTTGTCATCGCTCAGCTAATATTAGAACTCTTTGAAATAATACATAGTCCGTCCAATTGAGGAAGAAAATTGAAGTTTTCTGGAAGCTTGATGATGTCAGACATGCTTGTTCTTGAGAAGGTTTCTACTGCATCCTTGAGCTTGGCTTTTCCGTTGGTGATGTATTCTCAACTGTTCGTTGTTTTTTCTATTTTCATTTTTCTCCATACCTCACGTAGGGCAGTGTTCTAGGCTAAGAAATGATCAAATAACTTGGACCTACTTTATCCTTTCACCGTTTTATGTTTTCTTCACTAAGAATTTTAGAGCCTGACTGTCTTCTGAACCCTTATGCTTGTTTATTTCCCAAATAGTTCAAATAGTTGGTTCCGCATGATTTATGGTTTTCCCGCTTGTCCGCCACTCTGAAAGTTGTTTTTGAAGTCTCCTTTAAAGTACCATTAGGACTATAGTTTTCCAAAGAGGTATGTTTTGATCATACCCTTGTTCCCCGTTAAATATTTGTTTTAGTTGTCTTCATATAGTCAGAATCACAGATGTGTTAGGTGTTCCTCCTTCTACAGATCAGTGAATTGATTGAAGACCTTTTCATTTTTTTCAATCTCCCTGAAATAAAATTCTGAGAAATAGGATGTGCATCTCAATTTTTAGATTTCTCTATTTTAAAAGTTGTCTTGGAAGGCATTGTTTAAAGTGTGGTTTGTAGAATTCATGGTTAGCCCTGCCCATCGTCTTTATGTTCGGGTTATGTTTAATTTTTGTTGAGAATTCAAGTCTTCTTTCAAAATCATTAATGTCCATTCTATTCATTAAAAACGAAAGGATCTCGTGGCTGCTGGATTTTGGTTTTCGGTTGATATCCCAGTATCCATTGATGAGTTTGTTATAATCTTTTGACTACTGCCCAATCAATCGTACTTTCATGCTGTGTATTTTATATGATTTAGACCTTCATGTTCTTCATCATCCACTATACAAACACTCGTACTTATTAACTAGTCTAGTATAATACTTATGTATAAAAAGATATATCTTTGCAAAATATTTGAGATATCCCTCTAAGAATAGAGACCAGATCTTGAACCTTCATGATTGAAAATTTGAGGAGAAATGCGACTTGCTTTTTGCCGAAATAATCTATCAAAACTCAAGAACCTCGAATACGTTTGTTTAATTTTTCCAATAAGGCTCAAAGTTTGTATTTTTATTTTTAAATAAAACCTACACGTTTGATACCACAGCAGGTAGGTCACATATACCAGCATTAAGTGTTATGAAGTAATAATGGCCACTTGATTGATATGATCCTTCATTTTGGATCATAACTAGTCTTCTATGATATATCACATGGCTACTTAATTTAGGTGGTTAAGGTTACAACTAATGCGTGTAAATATGGGGCTAGTCTTCAATTGGCTAGTGACTCGTTCGCTGGACCTAACCTCTCCCCGATGAAGTGTAGAAAACCATTAAAATTGGGATCTAACTCAGAATAATATAGGTTAAGAATATGCGCAGTGATGGTAATGTCGTAACGTTGTATGAATAAGATATTATATAACCGATCATTTACCCCACTGACTCGTTCATAATAGCACTTAGTGTACTAATATGATAAGTATAGTAATCCTTTAACTGTCCATACGGCAGCCAATGATTGGCCTTAACAACACCTATCCAAACACACCAAACCAAACAAACTTAGATAGTGCTACCTAAGTACAATTTCATTACCAAGACAATTTATTGACCAAGTTAACTGCATTAATAGAAGAAATAGATATGTTAGTCAGCTTGTACGTGACGATTTGTTGTTCCCGATTTGTTTTAAAAAAATCTTGTCGGAAAATCGACGAACATATTGTAGAGAGGCATAGTATCCTTTTCAGGAAACGCAATACACTAATTCAGTAAACTAATGAAAACTTGGGATGAATCATTCAGCGAAACCATTATGAGAACTTCATTGAAAAAAGACAATTTTGAGCACCAAAAGGGACTTCCCACTGTAATATTTGAATTAAAATTCTTTCAATAATGAATGATAATATAATAACCCTTCAATTTTTTCCTGTAGACGTTGAACGACCGAATAATTGAATATATGAGTTTTTGATGTGAATCGATTTTTTTCTTGATTCGTGAGATCTCACTAAGTTATTGAGACAAAATATCTATTAATTCTTCTAGAATTTTTAGAAAATAGGTAAATGTCATTGAAGAAATAACGGTTCTTTTTTGGTCATCAATCAAAACTTTAATAACTTGAATACTTTCACCTCAAACATTATCGACATGGGTATTTTAGATGCAAAAGTTTTCATTATAGACAACTTTTTGACCAAGTATTTTGACATTTCCATGTACCATTTTTAAATCCAAAGAATTACTTTGGAACTTATACTTTTTTTCATCTTGTGCTTGTTCTTTTTGATATTTGTACCATCATCAATCGGCATCTTTTTCCCACTCATTGTTCAACAAATGATGTGCTAAATATTTCACATCTTGTTTAACACTTGTTTAAGCGAAATATGTTAGCCCCTGAAACATCTTATTACAAAACTATTAATAGACTTTTTAATGATAAATTATGAGTTGAATTATTTGATTAACTTCTTGAATGATATGATTCGAAACATCACTATAAAGTGAGACAATAGTGCCAATTTTGATTTATCTACTATTTTTCATTTTTCCCGATGATAAGAGAAAAAATCATCTTCTGGCGTAATTTCAACTATGTACTCAATTCCATTCTTTAGATCAAGTTGTACTTACTGATATGATGATGAAATACTACCTCTCCATCATAAAGATAAGGACTTCTAAAATAATACTCCGAAATCTTTTGAAGAATTAGATCAAGTTCAACTTTGTTAAGAAAGTTTGAATTGATTGCAAACCTTAGGATGCACTTTCCAGCAATTTAAGTTTAGCTCGCCACATTCTACTTAGTGATAAGGTCTTGAATGCATAGCTCTATATTTCTAACTCCTTCAATCGTTTAAAAATCAAATTGGCTTGAGAACCACTATCAAAAAGTGTGTCTATTAAGTATGCTTTGAAACAATTTAATATGAAAGAGCAGATTCTTGGAATTTATCTTGAGTTATATTAGAACAACTTAAGAACTATTTCTTGCTATGTTATTACCTTTCTAAACCCATTGTTATCACCGGAATCGACAAGAAAGATTTACACACAAGTCGTGCGTATATGATTTACGTATCGGAAAGTACAATACATAATCTTAAAGAATCTCAGTACTCCCAAGGTCCAAAAGAAAAATCAAACTCTGCATCAAAGAAACCTTTATCGTACCTCATCGCCATATTTGTATTTTCATCTACTGATGCGGTTTTCACTTTACCTTTCCATCGAAATTCATATTCGTGAGTGCGGCGGAATTCACTTTCCCGGACTACAAGGCACACTTGAGGAAATTGATCCCACACTTGAGGTCAGTGACGCTCACTCAAGCTCTCCTTAGGACTTTGGAGTGGAGCACACATTGAACAAATGTGTATGTGCTGACTATCCCTCTCTCTTTAATAATTGTAAAATGCTACAGGCGAAGGAGAGTTTAATTCCATCTATAAAAAGTGTCACCAAGAGCCGAAAAAAGGAGAGGCATTGTTATGCTCGCTAAAATTGTCACAATCCAAGAAGGTCTCGACGGAGCATAAGTAGAGGGTATTAGTTTTTGGTCACTCCACCAACCCAATCCTTTTGGGGTAGAGAGAGGGACCTAATACGTGGAAACTGGAGGTGTGGGAAAAACGTTCTTACATCAGGTCTTGAAACTCCCTAGTTCTATGGGCCCCTTGAAAGTGTAAATGTTCTACCTTTTTTCCTATTGAATAGAATAAGAGGGAAATAATACCCACCATTGTTATTATCGTTTTTTTGACCTGGTCACTTGTGCTTTGTGTTATTTGTTTTAGTTTAGCTTTATTTTCTCATATGCATACTATTTCATTATCTAGTATATTTTATTTTATGGCATGTTCACCAACTCGGCTAACTCCCTTGATTATTCGTCGGAACAAAAACTTAAGAGGAAACAACCACTCCTTCTAATAAAGTGTGGTTTGTACACACAAGGCACCCAAATCCACCAAACATTGCAGATTAACGACTCCATTAATTTTGCCTTGCTAATGTGGTTGTGCTTGTAGAGAACTTTTCTTTTCTTCCGGATTTTGGCTTCTGAACATCCTCTCTTCTTCTCTTTCATATTCACCCTCTCAGAGAGTGTCGAAGATCGAAGCGCCAAAAAAATTTTTGTAGAAAATTGTATGGCTTTTGCACGTACATATGCGTCGACTATGTTATTATCTGGTCAGCAAAGGATCAGACAGTTACCAGGTGAGCATTTTTTCACACGGAACCAGTATAAAAATTTCTTGCTATTTCCTTCATTTCCTATTTGTGTGCTTAACCGAAAACCCATAAAAATCTGCCACCGTGTGAGTTGTCCCATGACCCCAAGTTGGGAAATCTTACCTTTGGCTTTTTCCATTTTTCTGACAAAGTTTTAGTGCTTTGTTTTGTAAAAACTAAAACTTTATTCTTACATGTTCTAGACATGAGAGTTGGTGAGGAAATTAATCTTTATTACAAGGATTTATGTTTTATAAATTTAGACACCAAAAACACATACAGGTACTAGGCCAAAGCAAGTGTCTTAACCACACATGCTTAGCTAAAGTTTTTTCATTTCTTTTCCTTGCTTTCTTCTAAAGTCACACTTTAAGTTCAATTTTTAAGAATTAGATTCGTGGGACTAGATTTCATGATCCTGAGAGAGCAAGTAATACTGCCGCCTTGTCTTTAATCTTCTAGGTGTTATATGAATATTTCCCCACCGACAATTTCTCCATCTCCTTAGTTAATCATTTAGATTAACTTAGGAACATTAAAGTGGTGTATATATTCAGAGCATGTTTTTTCTTGAGCAAGGAACAACCAAACATATGACAGCGAATTTGGAAAGGATCACCGCATATATTAATATGTTAAAATGATGTGATTGTTCACCTCTTCTCACACACTACACATTGGTGAATCAAAGCACCTTAAAAATAACTTAATTCAACCTATTAAAATTCCCCACAAGGCTGGCTAAGATAATTTATAAAATGCCAAGCTAGACCAAGGTGGTGAATTGATATCCGCTCTTTGTCAGATATTCCTAAATTGGCATAAAACTAATCGGGAATATTCATTTTTCATTTCTTCTTGTTAGAAGAATAGAGGGTAAGGAAGACCTGTATGATCCTCTTAGTAGGAATAAAGATACCTCGAATGTGAATGGAGGTCATATAGAAGTTGGGGATTGGGAAGACCCTTATGTGGGAAAATGGGATGGAGTATTTAGATTGGGCTTAACTTTTATCAAATCAAACAATGTCAACATGGAAGGATAGCCCATTGAGGCAACGTAGTTTTGGAGGGAGACCTTGCCAATGCAAGTGTATTTTAATCGTTGAGGTTTGTAGGTGATAAGTCTACCAAGTACATAAGGAAGGGATGGCGTTCATTGTGAGGGATGATTGGATTAGTTATTATGGTATGTTAATACTCTGTGCTCCTTCAACGTTTAGCTAAGATTGCGCAGTTTTTTAGTACAGGGAAACTTTAGCGGAATCACACTTTCATCCCTGGGACTTTAGTGCTCACTAGAGAAGTATTTCAGACTACATTTCCACATTTTTTGGCATTTTTCCAAAGCTACATATTTCTTCAAGAGCGCATTTTCTTCATAGTTAGGAAGAAGCTATGTTGAAATGAATGTGGAGGATTGTATTGGGTGTTTTTTGAGCTATATTTTCATGAGGAGGCTCTTCCACTGGGATGTTGTGTGTGTTAGTTCAAGCTTTGTCAATATTGTTTACCATGCTTACAGTGACATTATCCCCTATAGAATAATTTCATTCCTTTGATTCATAAGTATTTTAGGAGGAGCCAGGTAGGAGTAGTATGGCGCGGTAGAGGTGATTTTCAGTGGAGGACATCCTTCATCCTAGGGATCTATTCAAGAAGATTTGTAGATTCCTATGATGCCTTATCTATATATTTTCTTTACTTTGTTTTTTTGATCAAACCTTCAAATTAGAAGTGACAAACACATTTGTATATTTGCAATATTCTCCGGAAACCTCCTAGGTTATGTTAGGTTTTGATAGTGTCCAGATCATTTGTATATTACATATCGAGAATATATCATTATTTAAATTACTTTGAGTGATTTTCCAATATATATATATATAGTGACTGTACGTATGTATTTTCTAAATTTTTTGTGAGGTATTTTTCCTGAAAGTTAAAGATTCACATTTGTATGATTGGTTCATGGGATGGTTGTTTTCATATCCTACAGATTTTTGCCTACCTATTTTTTGTATTTATTTTATGTTCTTATACTTAATGTAATGGCTTCATATTGGTCTCCATTGTTGATGGGATGATTTACACTACTATTTCCAGTTTTATGTTCAAATATTGTTGCTTCCCCATTTGGGAATATTACAGTGGTATCAGAGCATGATCTTGGCTCAGCCAGTGAAGACATTGCATCTAGGTTATCAGAAGAAGAAGAAGCTTGTTACAGAAAGGAGAAGACTAATAGAAGAGACAATGACAAGTCTCCATTATTTGGAGAAATGGAGGGAAAGAAGTTTTCAGAACTTCTCCAAACTATGCATGAGCTTAACAGAGAAATCAAGGGAATGAGGAGGGAAACACATGAATATCCCTCAAAAATATTTTCACATGAAGAAAGCTCCAGCTCTTCATATTATGGGTGTGATCATTTAGCCAAACAACTATATCTACAACGCTCTACCATGCCTATATTCATAGCAAGATAGATGGAGGAAGGAGATGTACCAAAGGAGGAGACCCTTGGTGACTATCTTCAAGAGTTTGAATCTCAATATCAGAGGTTCAAAGATCATCTAAACTTCCAAGGGTTTTGCAAGATCAAGGAGGATAGAAGACCTAGCAATCACGACAGAAGAAAGAGGTGCAAGCAACATTATTTGGGTAGATTCTTTCTATCCACTTTTGATGGGCCACCTAAATGCACAATTAGGGCTTGGGTGAAGGAGCTGCACACCTATTTTCAGCAGCACCAAGTTTCAGAATATGAATCCATTAGAATAGCAGCGCTGCATCTTGAAGGTAAGGCTTATGCCTGGTGGTTTCATGAAAATTATTCCTTGAATCATGTAATATATCTACTTATACAAAGTTCACTAGGAGGTTAGTGGAAACATTTGATGCAAAAAATTTGGAAACATCCTTGGTTGAGCTAGCCAAGACTAAACAAACAAAACCTTTGCATGATTTGGAAGGATATACAAACCCAAATCCATTCCAGAATGCCATTGAGTGGGTTAAAAACTTGCAAAATACCTTGCTAGAGGTAAGATCCCTACTTCAAGAAGAGTTCTCTTCTCAAAAGGAAGAGATGGAGATATCTTTTTAAAAAGAGGATTAAGAAAAGAGCCTCTTAATGATGACGAGGTAACCTCCATTCATGATGAAGGGGAAGAGCAGACACGAGGTAACAATGCTGTCACATCAAGAGCAGATCTAGTACCTCATGAGGAGGAAAATGGAGCAATTGCTCCAATGGGAGGAGCCCTTTATGTTTGCAAGGAGTTCCAAAGGATCTCATTTGTGGATAACAAGGCACACTCCATGAGTAGCATGTGCCATCAGTGATATACTGTGGGACCTTGCAGATGACAGAATAAGATAGGGAGGATGGCCAACATCAAGTGATTTGGAGCACACACCCCTATCTATTTCATAAGGTTGATGCACACAAGAGGCACACTGATTTGCGCAATGAGAGAAAGGACAAAGAAATCCACTCATATATGCAGTCTACTCTTGATATTGATGTCTCATTACATGGAGGCATTGCACCTAGGAGACCACTAGATCAGGAGTTGAGGAGGGATGCCTCACATCAGGTGGCACCACTCATATATCCTGTTATCCTCATGTATTCTACAGATTTCACTAGATGACTGTGGATGTTATACAAGCACCTAAAGATAGCATATTTTTCCCATCAGCTATATTTAGAGGTCTCATTATCTTCATCATCCTAAAAATACTATTTCTCACTAAACCATCCTATCTTGGTGCCTTCTCAAATGTTCACCCTGCTGCTCTAAAAAAAAGAAAAAAAACTCCACTTTGTGGCCTATTGGACTTATTCATCATTTCATTAACACCCTCATTTCATCTTCCTTCTTCTCCTTTCAAAAATCCCTAAAAATCCTCCCTCATTCATCAATTTTTGTCTAAAAACCCTTAAAAAATGTAAAAACCCTCCTTACATTGTTTAAGCTTTGATTTTAACCCTATCAGAACCCTTAAAAATCGCATAAAAACTTTGTTTTTATGTGAAAAACCCACTTTTTTACATATAGGCCTGAAGCCCTTTCTCGGCCTTAAGCCCTAGCCCTTCTACCAATGTGACCCTAAACCATGGCCTACCATTATTTCCTTAAAACCCCTCTCCTTCTCAGACTCTGGTCCCCTCTACCCCCACGGTACCATTCCCTTTTGCCCGTTCCTAAGCCGCTTCCCTATTTTTCTTCACCCTGCTTCACCCTTCCCCGACCGATATCCACCATTGATCAACCCTGATCCAATGGCCGCCTCTTCACCATCCTCCATCCCGCATACAAACCCGACCCCGCTACGTGACAAAATTGCTTGCATCATTCCTCGGCCCCACCTTCCACTCAAATCCCGCGCCCCAACCACCGTCTGCCACTTGTACTCCTCTTCTCACCCCTCAAACCTACACACCATCCTTGAGCTCCACCCGCACCATCGATCTCTCTCGTCAAGATCTGATGACTCTAACTGCATATCGCATGGATTTCGGCGCTGAAGTTTAATGCCCTCCACCCATGCGAGATGGGCGGTATTGGCCCAGACACATGGTGGCCAGTTTATGGTATCACGCGGTCTTAGCTCAAAACCACTTACCGCCCATTCCTTGCACGAAAAACGTGATGGTTTTGCAAAACCACTTCCTCTTCTGCGCACTGAAATCTAAAAATTCCTCACCTCTATGTTGTTTTATCCTCTGCAAACACCTTTCGATAAGCCAAAAACCCTAGAAATGCAGTTTTAAACCCCTTCCACAGGTTTAAATTAATAATGTTTAGTTTTTTGTGCAGGTTTTTAATAGCAGACAAGGGTAAAAAATGCCCTCCCACAATCAAGAAGTGACAAATTAGACCTCTGGATGACAATCCGAGAGGTGAATTCATATAAAAGAACCGGGGAGCTTGCATAAAGGTTAACACTTGATGACTCATGATCATCAATGCGTTATAAACCCTTGTGTCATGAAGAAACCCTGCCTTCACATCGAGAACAAATATCGTCAAAGAAATAAAGAGGAAAATGAAGAAGAGAAGAGTAAAAGGGATAATTTCATATTAAAGAACAAAACAAATAATTATCCCTTTAAAGCAGTAATTAAAGATAAAAGGACAAAGGTTTAAAGATGAAGTCTAGATGGACAAAATAGTTATAAAGAATAACAAAGGATAAAGGACAGTGATGCATAATATTGTAGTTAAATCAAGGTTAAAGGCCTAATACAGAAGATTGATGACTAAACAAGGCAGATTACCCAAAGACACCTTCGAATTACTCAACAAAGGAGCCATTACTTCTCCAAAGACAAATTTGCCACATACAAGAATTATTTCTTTCCATAAAGACATCAGGTAGTTATTACTCAGTCAGAGATATTTTGAAGCAGCTCAACAGTTATTACACAAGTTATTAAAAAGCCTTAAAATTCAAATATTTCAACCTAATTAACTTAGAAGTTAATAAAGAAGTTATTATTCAGAGTAACTCTTTCAGATATTTTTTCCTTGCGCCTTGCATGGTCTCAAAGGTCAAAAATCATTAAATCTGTAATAAATAACATTTAAGCACCCTAGCATAGCAGCACCTCCTCATTTTGCATATAAATATTGCATATGAGCCTCATTGTAAATGTTGGTTACTTGATGGTTTTTGGACTGATTTCTGCTGCTAAGCTAATTGAGGAATGCTAGACTGAACTAAAGAAAGCTCTGGTTTGCATAGAGACATTGTACATGGAGTATTGTAACTGGTTTGATCATCAATAATACAAGCATGTTCACTGGATCCTTGAGCTATATCAATGGTGAAGTTTTCTTAATTGTTATTGTTTCTTCTTATGTTTTCCATTATGTTCATCTTTCTCTGATAAAGAAGAAGAAGTTTTAGATTAGGATCTGTTATTTCAGCACCCTATTTCTATCTGTATTCTTTATGTTTATGTTTTCTTCTGCATAGGTTTGATTAGAAGATTCGTAATTTCCTTCTATTTATATCTAGCTTGTTGCTTGGAAATGATTCAATAGAGTGAAACCAAGGAAATTATGGTGAACCCATGTTCCTTTGAGTAAGACTTGAGATATTGTTTTCAAGACCTTTCTTTGAAGTGTACTTATTAGAGTCTGAACCAGTGAGGTTTAAGGTATGCCATGCCCTCTGGACTGTCTTGAAATGTTGCTTTGAAGAGTCTTTGAAGAGTTTGTCAAAAGCAAATTAGCATTATTTCTGTTTGATCTTAGACCACTCTTATTTTTTATCTTATATGTTTTCTTTGTCTGAAAGTAGTTCTTGAATTGTTGGATTGTTGTCTTAAAATTTTTCTTATTAAAGTTTGTCCAAAGAGGATTATGGTTTGTCCTACTCTTTGGCTTGCTCCAAACAGTTACTTTGAAAAGCTTTTATTGCCTAAGTAGAGCTAGAATATTCTTAACTGACTATAGCTTTGCTACCTTCACAACTTCTTATTGTTTCATATCACAAACTAATCTAAAGAATCCACTTGATATAGTTAGCTTGCCCTATGAAATCCCTTGCAGAGTTGATGAACAATTAAATCTTTTTATGACTCCATTTCCCAATGAATTTATGTCTTCTCACGGTCTATTTGTTTAGCTAAAACATTCTCTCAATCAGTCACACCATTGATCATTCAATATATCATTTAATCCAACCAAAACCAAAACAAGTCCTTAGAGCTTCATAACTAGCCTAAAATATTAAACAAAGAGAAAAAAGCTAAATCAATCAAAAACACCTTAATATACAGATCCCTCTCTGAATCCAGGAAGGCTAGGTCGTAGGATTCCAAAGCGGTTCTAATGTGGCCCCTGCAACATTTTTTTTTCCAATCTAGCAAATCACAGGGAGCCAATAGATCCCAGAGAGGTGAGAACCTTGGGAGGACTTGACACAGCACAGAGAGTCTGGGGTAGGCTCAAGGAGGAGGGGGACATTATCCCAATATCAATATTACCCACTCTCACCAAACATCTTGCGCTGAGAGAAGATGTTTCAGGGATGGATGGCACCATCATGGTGGATGGAGACCACTCCATGGCTTTGGAGAACCAGAAGATACTTCCACACTGGGAGGAATATTCCATATGTGTTAGAGTTTGGTGGCCACTAATGTTTGTATTGGCAGAATTAGAAAGTTTTTGATGGGTGATAGCTTCCCATGGAAGGCTAGCCTCCAAAAACTTCCACCTTCACTTGAGCATGAGAAATTGCAGGAGTTGTAGCAGAGGCAAGATTGCAACATCCCGATGCATAACTTTGGCATGGGAGATGTCAAAAAAGAGAGAAGCAACATGACAGGTGCTTTACATGATAGATCAGCAGCACTACCATTATTGAGTATTAACCCTTATTTGAGATCCCAGCGATTAGTGGAATAATCCAAGGATCTCTTTTTATGCAGAATACTTGATGGCCAGTTATCTGATGGGAGGTATGCGATGAGAGATGGGGTCATCTATTTTCATAGTAGGATCTTCTTGACTAGAGCCTCTAAACTCAAGGAGAAACTACTACATGCAGCATATGAGGGTTTTCTCTCCAAACCCATTAGTTTTATAAGAGCATACTGTACTATCCTGGAGGGACTCATTTGGGAAGGCTTCAAAGAGGAGATGCACCATCATATGAGGAGATGCATGGATTATTTTGACGATGAGGAGAGACATAAATCTTTGGTATATTTATCACAGCCACTTCCTTTCTCATTGAGAGTGAAAGGAGGCCCATCTATGAGCCACCTTACTAGCTTGAATCAAGTACATGGTAAAGATTGTATTTGTGTACATCATGATTTAGTTACTATGTATATGCACTTCCTTACCAGTCATGTGTAGGGAAGTTCTCCAAGAGGGGGAAATATTTCTTCTAGAATTTATGGTATACTTGAGGCCATAAGAAATATTGATGATGGGCACTCCATAGGAGATCTTGGGGAGATGATATCTTATTCAAGGTGTGCTCAATTTTCACCATAAATCATACACCTTCTCCAAGCATGTGAGAAGATTGGGGCGGAAAAGAAGTGGTTGGGAAACCAATCATCATGCCATATTCTGATGCAGTTAGGAGTAAAAATGCACTGGTTGCACTTGAGGGGCCATTTTCCTTCTCCATTACTACACATGGAAGCTATCATGCCATTGATTATTGTCCCATATGTTGATGATGTTCTTATCATTGTTGGGGAAATGATTGGAGGAAAGACACATAGGTTGGATGTGTCCATTGGGAATGAAACTTCCCTCACTTCTTCATGCTTCAAGAGGAGCATGGGACATTATATGGCTGCTACATTATATCACTTGTTTCCTTATGAGGTGAGCCATATGGTTGATTTGAGACTTTGGGAGGAGCCTCTCATGAGAATTTGGGAGGAGTTTTTCTATGAATTACCATTCTGGAAGGTGATTCATTTTATATGGATGATAGCTTGGAGGTTGGAGCTTCACATGGGAATAAAGGTTCCCCACATTTTTTAGATATATCCTTGCATTTGCTTGAGGACAAGCAACATTTGGGAGGGGAGGATTGTAATATTCCTAAATTAGCATACAGCTAATTGGAATATTAATTTTTCATTTTTCTTCTTAGTTAGAAGAATAAGAGGGTATGGAGACCCATAAATCTCCTTAGTAGGAGCAAAGACTCTCCTAATGTAAATGAGGGGCATCTAAAAGTTGGATTGAAGACCCATATGTGTGAAAAGGGGATGGACTATGTAGACTGGATCAACTTTGACCAATTCAAAGTGGCATTCATTGAGGGATAACGCAATTGTGGAAGGGGACTCCATGCATGGAAGTAGTGGATTTAATGAGTGGGGCCCAAGGTGAGGAATATCACCAAGCATATAAGGAAGGGGATGGAAGCCATTGTGAGGATGATAGGATTATTGTTTTTTTAGACTTGTGGCTCTCTTTAGCTGTTTAGCTAAGATTGCAGTGATGTTTAGCACAGGGTGTTCTTGAGCGGGAATCCCACCTTCATCCTTGGGGGACTTCGAGTGCCTACTCAAGAGAAGTATTTGCACTACATTTCCACATTTTTTCATTTTTCCAAGCTACAACTTTCTTCAACAACACCTTTTCTACTTAGAGTTGTGTTGTGTTGCAGGGTGCAGAAGTGGAGGATTGTATTGGGTGTTTTCTGAGCTAGATTTTTAGCGAAGGAAGGTTTCCTTCCATTGGGAGGCTAGTAAAGAAGCCCCTTGTGATTTATTGACATATTTAGCACTAGAAAAAGGTGACATTATCCCCTACAACACAATATTAGTCTGGATCTCTGTTATTTTAGGGAGGAGTTGCGGGGGTGGTTGCAGTAAGTGTTTTGGGAGGTGATTTCTTCAGTGGAGGGGACACCCTTTCATCTAGGGGATCTATTGGAGAAGAGTTGTAGCATTATACATCAGCTTCAACCATATCTTATCATTTCCTTTGTTATAGCAAACCTTCAGCCCTAGGGCTGCAGCTCACATTTGTATATTTTGTACATTTTCCGGAAACCCTCCTGGATTAGCTTGGAAAGGTGATATAGGGCCTAGATTTGTTTGTATAACATCTATTAAGGCATATATCATTGTATTTACATTATTGTATGATCTCCAGCTGTATTTATGCATGTTATGACTGTGTTATTGAAGCTCTCTGGCATTTTGTATTGTAGCAGCATCTCATATTTGGGATTTATTGTCTATGGGAGGCTTGTTTCCTCATATCCTATGATTTGTGCCTCACTATTTTGTATTGATTTTATGTTCTCATACTTAATGTAATGGCTCCATATTGGTCTCCATTGTTGATGGGATGATTTACACTATTATTTCCAGTTTTATGTTCAAATATTGTTGCTTCCCCATTTTGGAATATTACACTTGTTCAGTTTACACATTGAAACATAGAAGTTGAATTTTTAGGGAACCTTTAAATCTATCTATTAGCCCATGGAAAATAAAATCTGAGCGCCACAGAGACCCAATTTAGAGGGGGTTAATATTAGGCCCAATGTGTGCAGTATTATTTAGTGCTACTTGGCCAGTCTCATACTCGATATTGGTAGTTGAATTACCAAGAAGCTTAAGACTCGAACTCTCACGTGGGACGATGGTACTTAGTGGAAAAAACTAGGGAATCCTTCCCTATAGGTGACGGTGCAAGCACCACTAGATCCTCTACCCTTACCTTGGTCGATTTTTTTCGATTGACTGGGGGCATCGCCAGTTCTATCGAGATGTTGTGCCAACATTTGTAAGATATATTCTCAAGGCCCAGCTACATTTGAGCTTGTGAGGATGAATAGGTCTTCTAGGATTTGAGTATCATATGCAAAAACAACAAAAAACCACATTTTTTGAATGACTGGTCACATAGGATTAATCTAAAGGGAAAATTTATGTTTCATTTTCATTTTTCTTTATGTATTCGATTAGATTTTTTCTTTGATTATAATATCTATCCTCTCAAATATTTTCAAAACCATACCTAGTCGATGCCATAATGGATCCAATGGGACCTTGTCGATCTAGATGTATTTTGGACCTCCCCCATTACCAGGAGGGGTTCTAGGTATTTCACCATTTAAGCGTCAAAGATGGAACACTGCCACCCTTATTGGTTCATCATTTTTTGGGGCATCATTAGTTGGGAACCCTCGCTAGTCACCCAACGCCACACTAGTGGGCACCCCCATAGGTTCAACACATTCCACTCCTCCTAAAACCCCTAAGGGGCAGAGAAGCACTACCCATTCAGGAAGCCAGGTGAATTGACAACCAGGTACGTCACAGAAAAACCCTATACCTAACCAGAATGCTGTGTCTTCATAGTGTGCAATGGCTACCAACCCGCAGTCACCTTTCTTAGGTTCGTTAAACTTACCAAATTTAACCAAGCTAACAAACGACCCTATTGCACACAATCCTACATGGCCACCCATTCCCATGATTCTCCCTTCGGACATTCCAAAGTTATAAGGGAAGCAATCAGAAGACCCTGGAAATCATGTGATGAATTTCCACCTATGGTGTTCATCGAATAACATCATTGAAGATGCTATTCAACTGAGACTATTTCAACGCACCGTAACCGGGGTCGTCGTGAAATGGTATGTGGAGCAACTAGATGCTACACATGGAAATTTTAGCACCCTCGCTACTATGTTCCTTACCTATTTTTAGTTACCCATCCACCATGATTTTGGGATGGAATTACTGATCTACTTTAGGTAGAAACCCACCGTCCGTATCTCAGATCATCTCCACGAATGGTAGCGGCACTGTAGTTTGTGCAAAGGAAAACTCAATGATCGATTTTTTTAGACCTGATCCTGAAAAATCTCACTGAAGATATTTTAAATGATGTGTCCACACAAAATCCCATATCCAAAGAGGACGCCATCAGCAAGGCCCAACAGCTCAAGATGATCTATATGCAATCAGGATATATTTACAACATCTTGCCTAACACCCAGCGCCTGCAAACTTACAAAGAATTTCTAGGCACGCTGAACTTTGTAGATGGTTTGATCGGGTCATTGACGCAAATTCACCTAAGAAACAACGTTAGATACCCCAGTTACACATATTATTCTAACCAGAACATACCACAACCTGACTATCAGAGTCATCATTCACCTTCGCAAAACATGACCAATAGGGCATCATCATACCACCATTAGCAGGGAGGTCCATATCCTCCGCCTCAGGGGACCCATTACCCAACTAGACATGCTAAAATGCTAACGAAAGAGATTCCCCCCAAAACCATTCATAAACTAGGGACAAGGACCGCAATATGCCCTATTATCAAAAAATATGACCCTGATAGGCTTCTCATCAAGTAGACTATGAGTAACTCTTTCAAACCAATCTTTTGGCTGAGGCTTAGCCTCCTCAACCTGAGAGGGCTCTCTCAATAGGTTTAAGATTTTTTGATTAATTATTAGATGGCTAACTCTAGGAATAAAAAGGATAAAAATGTATAACTAGTTGAATCAAAGATTAGAAAACACTCACTGGGCCATGGAGTCAAGATAGTGTTGAGGAGGTAAATCCCCTCTGTGGACAGAGGTGATCCCTACTAGCCCAGCAGGGGTCTAGCAACAATCAAAAATGTTACGACGCAAGCTCCTAGTTACGAATGAAAAGACTACAGATGGAAGCCTACCTGGAATCCAATGCTATGATCTGAAGAAGAAAGCGTTCCCGTTCCTCAACCTCGGCAGATCACGATCCTCCCACGATCTCTACGGATGGACACCTGCACATGCAAGAAACAAACAGATACAAGCATAAAATCCGGCATACGTAACTAAATATCAGTCAGAAAGGATATTACTCATATTAACATAATGGAAAATAGAGTGGAACCATAATCGTAATCATTCATTACATAACAATTGAAGAAAGATTACAACCAATGTTCTGACGTCGTGGTCTCCTTCGGATGGGTCTCCAGTCGTTCACGTCTCGCAAAGCTCGCCAGGGAAAGGGAAAACCTCTCCTGAGTCTCTCGACAATAGTCTCCTTACTTGAGTCGGCCTTAAGGGAAGAAAGAGGGCTCTTACAACACAAAGGCTCTTGGGAATTTGGAGATTCAAAGCTTAGGCACTTCAAGACTAGCTTGCCATGGAATTGAGCAGGCTTTTATAGATGGGGAAGGAGGGATTTGGGATCCCTATTATTGTGGGATTGGCCCTATCAACAAGGAAGGTTCCACGGGAGGTGGAAAAACCACTTCCCTTCCATAGAACTTCCGCAGCCAAACCTCCCAACTCAAGATAGGCAATGGTTCCTGAGTTGGTTGAAACACAACTTCCGCAATCTTTATTTAAAAAACACTCCTTAAATTGGCTGGCGCGACTACTGCTCTGGGACAGAGCGCTAGTTGGCATGGCCTCTTTGCAGGATTTTCCCCATTGGCACGAGTGATGAACTGTCTGCCCGCGCCAATGCAAAAAAAGATGTTTTTCATGATTTTTGCAAGGAGATGTCTTTAGGGCAAATGAAGCTCATGCTTAGAGGAAGGCATTGATGATGTTTTCAAGGCATGACAATGTTCACGGGTCACAAAATGGGTCCTCCATTGTGCGGGACGGGGAATGGTAGGGACGGTGACAAATTACTATGTAAAAGATAGTCTTCAAAAAAACCTCATAATCTATCAAACATGGAAGTCAAGGCACTTGGAGTCTAGGTTTATGAGAAAAATAGTAACACATAAAACACAGTCTATGTGCATGTGAAGGAAGTTAGAAAATCGTAAAATTAATTCTAAGTAACACATACAAATACTACTGAAAGTAGGTAATTGAAAAAGCCATGAAAAATGATACACTTAAACTCCTTGTGAATCTTGAGTAGTCAAACAAATTTATGTATTAATTTGAGAAGAACACAATGGCATATAGTAACACAGTTTCCTTGCTAATGAAAAATTCCAACCTTGATGAATTCGACCTCATGCTTCATATAAAGCATTTACAATCTTGGATTCCATGATCCATCATTAGGAGAATTCAAATTTCCATTCTTGACACCTATTCTATTCATAAAAAAAACTATTAATTACAAGCTAACAACTAAACTTTCTTTTAAGAGTCCTAATACAAATAGGAGTGAAACTCCTAAACATGTTTGAAACAACCTTATCTAAACCTTTATTTCTTTCTTGACAGCTGAAAATCCATGTTTTCAAACTTTGATGATGCCTCCAGCCTTGTTGTAAACCTGCTGATTCATGACCTAACTGTCCTAAAAACGAAAAGACAGAGTTCCTACTTTTTAGCCCTTAACCTCCATGTTTATCTTCGAGTAGCTTTGTTAACATTGATGATTGTTTCATATGTGTCACATGTGCTAATATTCCCTTGAAAATTTTAATCCTCCACCTGTGCAGATAAAATCTTCGAAAAAGTGAAAAAGGCATGAAATATGACCGCGCTACGAAAGTAGCCTGTTTTCATAGCGCAGATTTTACATTACTTGTAAAAAAATTCCTAACCATTCTTTCTACTATTTTGCAATTTGAGTCTTCACCTGTGATCTTCATATTTCCACCAGCAACATTAAATCTTGAAACCCATCAATCATTATCTCCAAAATCTATATATAAAGTGCCAAAAGATCATCTTCAGCAATTTCGTAGCGCGCTACGAAACTACTGTGCGGGCTGTTTTTTTTTTAACACAGTCTTCAAAAATTTAAAGTTTGAGGATATTAAAAGCTTCTCTAGGGTTGATATCAACATAAAAAATCAAAACAACTTAACTTTAAAGGTGTTTTTCCTCAAAATGGTCTTCTTCTTAATGACAAACTGATTTAAGATTTATCATTTACTGCCCTGTTTCAATACTCTGTTTCACTATTGTTGTAGTTTCTCTTGAGATCTTGTCAACTGAATTTCTAGGTATTTAACCTGTCTCCTTAGCTTTCTATTGGTGGCTCTCAAATGAGTATTCATTACTCTCACAAATCTGACTTCTTTTATTCCTGGTGCAGTCCAAGTGAAATATTGTGTTTCACTGCTAATTATTTCAGGTTTAGCAACCCTTTCAACTTCCCAGAGGGCTTTCATCCTCTTGAAATTTTTCTTTTCAACCACATGCTTTCTTTCTCTCTTCCTTAGCCTAGAAATTTCAATATTGGCTGATTTCAACCTTTTCTCCATCTCTGCATAACTGATTTTTTCTATTTGAGTAGGGAATACTCTTTTTTTTACCTTTTCTGGTACAAGTGATGAAAGGTTTATAATTTCTTCATGAACAGTGGAAGCTTTCTCTCCTTTCTCTAGCTCAACATGCTCTTGCATCTTTTTGGACTGTCTGGTTACAGGCTTCCTTGCCTTGAATACAAATGCTGCAAATTCATCATTGAATACCTTTTTCTTGGACGACTTCATCTTTTTCTTCTTTCCTTCATCAATTTTTATGAAATCAGCTTGAACCAAAGGGGGCTCTTCTATATCAATGGCTTGTAAGATATCATCCAAGTTTCCCTTTAAGTCTGGAGTATCACTTGCTCCTGAAATCATTGCTTTACCCTTTTCTTTTGCAATTTGACTCCTAGTCAATCTCTGTTGAACCTGTTTATTAGCTGACTGTTCCTATGCAATCTCTTTAACTTAAGTTATCCTTTGTTTTGCAGGTTGAGGAGTTTCAACAATAACCACTGATGCTTTTCCTACTGGCTCTTTCACATGTTTCCTGGGTTTTAACTTAACAAACCTTTTTGACCTTGTCACTACAGGCTTGCTGGATTCTGTAGGTGGAGTTTTTTTTCCTTTAGGGTTACTGCTTGTAGTTTTTTCTTCCACTCCAAAACCACATAAAAATAAAAATGATGACCATTCTCTATTGATATTTTAGAGTTCATGTAAGACCATCAAATTGATTAAACCATGGTGGAATAAAGAAGCTTCACACCCTTCAGAATTCATTTGAACATTGTCTACCATCTTAGCTATACTTCTATACAGAAAAAATGGCAAATCTAAATATATCATGCCAGTAAAGTGCAACATAAGTTTAAAATGATATGAATATAATTTATGATACCTTCCCTCACAGGTAAAATACCTTTGGATGTTGTATAACATATTGGCATATGAATCTTTGATGTAGCTACTGGGAATTATGTTGTTTAAATCCATTTCTGCAAACTCTGGCTTTAGAAACACTTTGCATGCCTCCATGTCAAATTTGAAACCTTTGAACCATCTCTCTTGCCCCCTAGGAATCTCTGTTACTAAGGCAATAATCTCAGGAGTAACTAAAAAGTTTAAGATTCCAATCCTTGTGTTTGAGCCAGTAAAATGTAAAGAAAACTCCTCTGTCACCTGATTGTGTCCTCCCTGTAACTTTTCACAAAATTTCAAACACCCTGCCTTCTTGAAAGCCTCCAATACTGATTTGTCTTTAGCTAGGGTTCCTATGCTTTCAAGCTTTGTCCTTAAACAATGTCCTGACCTGTGATTTTTCTTCTCCTCAGTCATTTTTGTCTTTGAATTTTTGAAAGTTTCCTATGAACTCTAATTATCAGCCTCACTTGAATTCAAAACAGTCAGCCTCGCCTGATTAGAGTAATCAGCCTCGCTTGTCAACCTCGCTTGATAATGGATAATAGAAGCTTTGGTGTGAGATTGCCACAAGCTTTACTCTTGAAAAAGGTCTGTTGGAGTGTTTTGCATGCAAACTAGAATAAGAAACCAGCCATCCCTTTCAAATTTGAACTTATATTTCATAAATGAAACCTCTACGAATGCAATGATGATTTTGAATGGCTTTTTGTCTTGGAAATGACCTCTAACTGACACCTAATGATGAAAAACTAACGGAATTTGAATGATTTGCTGATTTGACATGACCCACTATGAATCCACGCTTTCGTAGTGTGCTTAGTGTATTTTCATAGAAATGAGCTACAAAAGTAGCAGCGTTTTCGTAGCACAAAATAACTTTTTTCCATTGACTGTGCTATGAAAGTGTGGTTTCGTGGCTAATTTCAGAAAATTTTTCAAAGGGTTAAAATATGACTTCTAAACAGAATATGGGACCGTTAAACAATGGAATGAGGTTGTCAAACTTTATTTGGAAATGAAAATGACACTTTTGAGACTCTAACCCTATCACTTACCCCTTAAAACATGAAATGACTCAACACCTATCTAAGACCATGACTAGGAATAAGGTAAACTGTCAAAGTTTAGAAAAAAAACTTTTATGGTGATAACACGCCCAGTCCCCAGCACAAAACTCGCCCATGCAGAATAATGCACAGGTCAAATTTGTGCAACCTTCCCAGACATAACCGCGCCAACCATACAATCAGGAAAATCCAAGCTATCCTCCTAACGCGGCAAGGAAAAAGGGAAAAAACAAGCCAAAGGGAAATCTTGAACAGAGGGGGAAACAACCAACAATGCCCTCTGCGATCTCAATCTAGAGGCAACTCCAACCAAAATCAAAACCAAGAACCAAGAAACCCCCAAGGTCAGAACAAGAGGGTGAATCTTCAGACAAACCACTCTTGTTCTATTTGTGGTGAGTACGGTAATTACACTCACCATTGTCTCGATCTCCCTGAGCTGGAGAAACTTCAAGGTAACCGTGGACAAGGGGGATCCTCACAACAAACAGTGGTTGTGCAAGAGAATTTCCCCCATCAAGGGACAATTAGCACTCAGCAACAACAAACAACTCTCGACGATTTCAGGAAAAAAAAAAAAAAAACCATGAAATCTACATGAATAGCAAAGAGATGTTTTTTCAAACACAAAACTAGAACTATGATACTCCACCAGACACCAATTCGTTAGGGGCTAGTCCAAGTGCACCAATAGCACCTTTGAACATATCAAAGATGCCTATTGAACCTTTGCAAAAGATGGCTTAGGGACCAACTAGGCGGGCAGGAAACCATTCCAAAGTGACCCATAACTATAGCATAGTGGACGATTTAGCCCAATCTCCTGCCACCATGTCAGCTTTGGAGGTACGATAGTCGTTCCCAAAACAAAGGAAATTCATGCTTTCCACATTAGGTGCCATCGACCCTACTGATTCATGCCTAATGGATTTCAATTTAGATAAAGCCACCCCTAGGCTTCCTTCAATGGTCGCCTTCTAGATATCGGTATCAATTCAGAACATCACCATCCACCGATGTATCATTGATGAGGGTGCATCCACATGCATCATGTACAAGAACGTCTGGAATAAGTTAGGGTCTCCCAAGCTAAAGCCATCAGACATTAAGATAAGAGTATATGACGGGCGCCCTTCACCTCCCATTGGCCTCTACCTAAACTTCCCAGTCTACTTAGCCGGCAAGACGGTCCTTATAGACATTGAAGTCTTGGATGCTCAACTGGATTACAATATACTCCTTGGCCGGAGTTATATGTACACCATGTCAGCCATAGCCTCCTCTGTCTTCCGAACTATGATGTTCCCCCATGAAGATCACATCGTTACTGTCAACCAATTGATATACCACGAAAGGTGACCCCTAAAAAATATTGATATCTTCCTACCCTATGTAGACACATCTGCCAAGATGCTTTTATGGTACAGTGAATACATCCCTAGCCTATTAAAACCATCATCCATCCTTGGGTCATTCCTAGGAGACCCCCCTATGATACTAGAATTGTCATCAACTGTCACAAAATCCCTGGTGTGCATGATGTCCACATCAAGCACCGAAGCCATCCAAGAGATGTAGACGAGAAGTAACGACACCGATTCCTCAGCCATGACAGCCTCTCTAGCCTACATCATCTCCCAAACTCTTTTCCTCTATCCCCCAGCTAGTTTTGTATCCCAGCAGTTATTGGCCACCGTGGTGCAACCAAACGTATCTTTTGCAATCCCATTTTGGTACCTAGTCCCACCTACTAGAAAGTGAGCCACACACATTACCTCTATAGGGTTAATCACCCTCAGTCCTGAGGAGGCCCCACCCATTTAGGAGACTGTTGGAAACATCCCTGCGTAGGAAATTCCTACTGAAAAACTGATGAATATGACCAAGAACACCAATAAAAGAGGGAAGAAGGTTGAAAATCCCACCATGCAACGGGAGTTACAACCTTGTGCCATATGCAACATAGTAGGCCACCCTACCCACATCTGCCCAGAGATAGATGAATTGCAACCGCTCCTTCGCTCTGCGGTAGACATAATGGCAAAAATTTCCCATAAAAAGGAACCTGCCACCAAAATTCAAGGAAAGGAATTGTGTACAAATAAGGCATGCGTTATCTGCAACAACTATGGGCACTGTACCCATCATTTCCTATAAATTTTGCGATACAGGGACGCCTTACATGCCTTCGAGCTATCCTATCAAGAGGATCCCTTGACCTAGTTAGCTAGAGAAAAACCTCGCATCATTTTATACATACAAGAAGAACAAAGTCACCTGAAATACCACCATTCATCTTCCCTCGTCCTATCATACGTTGCGCACTATGCGTCGAATGTGACCACTTCATCGACGAGTGTGTAGCCCTGGAACTTATCCACAAGTGGTATCCAATAGAGTGTGTATACTATGTTGGTTTGTGAGTGGAAAAATTTACATGCCTTTTGTGTGCTGACAACCACACTTAAGAATAGTTCCATGAGATCCCTCAATTTCACTTAGCACTAGATAGTTTGTGCTCAACCATACTTCGCCTTTCCCGAGAATATGGCTCTGACTTTGAATCCATGAACAACTCCACAACCCAAGAGGATGATATGAGTAGATCCATCCTCTTCCTATTAGCTGAAAAGCGCTCAATCAGGGAACCCTTAGTCAACCCCAAACACCCTCCGCAAATAAGACCAACATGTGCATTATGTAACATGCCCAATCATGTGGTTGCCACTTGCCCTGACTTGGAAGCGCTACACTATTGGTACCTAGTCATGCCATCAAACGAGCAGGATGGTAACCCAATATCAAGGATTTTGTGCCTAGTATGTCAGGGAAATTACCATGAGCATCGTTGTACCTATATCCAACGAGTACACCCTCTAATCGACATGATACATCTATTACAGACGAAACGTCGGGACCTTATCAACCCGGAACCTAAAAACCAACATGGAAGGTAGAACGCCCCCAGGAAATCTACTCCATACCCATTGCGGCATATGGGGAAATTTAGGAAGGCACACCAACCAAGCATGACCGAGGTTCAACCTAGGATAACTTGTGGACTATGCGACATGATTGGCCATTGGGTCAATCAATGCAAAGAACTGAAGCACCTTGCAAATAGTTTTTGCATAGTCTCTTCCCTTCCACAAAGACATCTTTGTAACTGTTATCACTCATAATTTTGTGAGTTATTACTTGACATGGTTATACAATTCACTCCTAAAAAGGGTAAGTACTTCTTAAAAAAATTTCAAATTGGCATAGGAAATTTCATTTTTTCATATTTAACCTATCCTAAGTTTCAAGACCATCCTCATTTCATCTCAAAATCACCTCCATATAGATCACAACATGTCTCATCAATCATCATTTTCTGTTCATTTTAATTTCCCAATAATTTAAATCCAAAAAGGTAAATTTATCCAAGAATCCTTACTTTCATAGAAAAACTGCCCAGAAATACACTACCTATGCTACGAAAAGAGGGTTTTCTATTTCCAGAATGAAAAATTTTCTTGTTTTATACATGTTTTGAGAATGCATATTCTGGACATTTGGAGATGTTTTTCAAAAAACCAGGAGAGGTTTTTCTTAAAAACATACTTACCTACAAAAACCTCCTTCATTTTTGAAATATCTATCAAGGATAGGGAGAAAATATCTCATCTCTGAACACTATGTTTTCCTAAAAAACAGAGTTATTTTAGTGATGAATAAACTTGCTAAAGGTGAAAAGGATGTTTTTTGAAGAGGAAACACCTCAAGGATATTAAATTGAGTTTTATTATGTTTTAAGAAGTTAATTGAATGTAAAAGACAAATTTTCTACGTCTGGAGGTTACTTTTCAGAGGCAAAGTCAAAATCTGGAAATTACATAGTTTTCCACAGTTTCGTAGCGTTTCCTAGGCTTAAAGCCAGGAAAATGCTACGAAAACACCTGTCGCTGTATTTTTTCTTTTAAGACCACTTTTTGTGGATTTCAAGAAGATGAAATTCTAGTGATGATGTGTCAGGTCATGATGGACACCCTGGAACATCCAAAGAGCAAAAATTTTGAGTGCAAAAGCTATTTCTGGACGCTACAAAAGAACACTACGAAACTGCCCTGTTTTTGTAGCGAATTGTTTTTTAAGGTTTCTAAGCAAATGAAAAAGTATTTTGGAAATATGAAAGAGGTTTTCTTCAGCACAGCTCCCTCTACAAAAATGTCTCTCAATTTCTGCAAATACATCAGGGTTTGGAAATTATACACTCATCTTTGAAGCCTATTTTTCAGAATTTTCACTAACCAGATTTATGAGAAAATTGTAAAAATTCGACTTGGAGGAGGTCTAGCTCAGCATCCACGTGGCATAATGACACATCAGTAATCTATTACGCTCAGAAAATTAGTTGGCTACAGTTGATAAGGGTTATTAAATTGTTTTTTTGAACTATTAATGAAAGAAGAGTCCTTTCGTATTCAAACTTTGCAAAACAGAAATATCCCTAGGAAGTATCGAAGTGATAGAATCATGTTTGAAATAGGTCGCTGAGGTGTGAATTTGAAGCTAGCAAGGTGGAATATCATTTGTATGAGTCCTATTTCTATAAAGGAATTATTTTTAGAGTTAGAAGGGTTGGGAGATGGTTACTTGACACTACCACTATGGTAATAGTTTGATATCATAAATATACAGTTGCAGCATGTTTATTTCAGACCTGAGATTATTTTATGTATTCTTATGTAAGTTTGTTCTATCATTCCTTTACTTTCTCTCCAGTGTTATAGTTGTATAATCACTTGTAATTCATGATCACATGCTCCAAATCCATCAGGGTTTGGAAATTATACACTCATCTTTGAAGCCTATTTTTCAGAATTTTCACTAACTAGATTTATGAGAAAATTGTAAAAATTCGACTTGGAGGAGGTCCATCTCATAATCCACATGGAATAATGACACATTAGCACTCTATTACACTCAGAAAATTATTTGGTTGCAGTTGATAAGGGTTATTAAATTGTTTTGTTGAACTATTAATGAAAGAATAGTCCTTTTTGTATTCAAACTTTGCAAAACAGAAATATCCCTAGGAAGTATCCAAGTGATAGAATCATGTTTGAAATAGGTCGCTGAGGTGGGAATTTGAAGCTATCAAGGTGGAATATAATTTGTATGAGTCCTAATTCTATAAAGGGCTTAATTTTAGAGTTAGAAAGGGTTGGGAGATGGTTACTTGACACTACCACTATGGTAACAGTTTGATATCATAAATATACAGTTGCAACATGTTTATTTCAGACCTGAGATTATTTTATGTATGCTTATGTAATTTTATTCTATCATTCCTTTACTTTCTCTCCAGTGTTATAGTTGTATAATCACTTGGAATTCATGATCACATGATCCAACTTCCATTTATACACATATTTTTTTGTTTTGTCATGTTTTATTAGTTTGCTTATGTATAATCACTTGGAATTCATGGTGACATGCTCCAACTTCCTGTATGCATATAGCTTGTTGTTATATCCTTCATGTATGGTTTGATAAGAATACAGTTGCCTCAACTTCCATGAGATAGGTTTACTTGTGACCTAGTTTTCATATCGACTCCATAAGCCCAATGGTAGTAAACCTAACACATCTTTCACCTTCGTAAAAACACATTCAATCCAATTCAGAGTTAGCCATCTTCTTTCAAGTTGTTCATCGAATATCCTTTATCCTTTTGAGAGAGCCCTCTCAAACTGGAAAGGCTAATTTCTAGTTACAAGTGGTTTGAAATAGTTACTCCAAGTTGACCATTGAAGCAACCCAACAAGACTCAATTTGGTGATTACACTAACCAAGAGAAGATTACACACAGTTATTATCAGATTATCTCACACTTTCATCATACAATAAAATTTAATCACCTCGCGAAGCTTAGAGTGGTAAGAGCGACATTAAGTCTACACTCCCCAAGAGATCTAGACATACCCAAGCCAAAAACTTGAAAATGGAAGCATGGGATCCTCTCCCCTACATATGACCCCTTCCAAGCATCCACTTCTAGGACAAAGAGTAGTGTTGGTTCCCACAAAATATACTCAGTTGACACAGTGGTACCCTACACCATTTGCACCGACCATAACCACGAACCAGAGGTGTGCCCACTAATGGAAACATTTATGAACCTTTGTACCAGGCACAACTTCCATTTGTTGGAAAGTGCCCAGCCTAATGAGGAATATAGCCTTGCACCCACTCAAGCCCCCATGATGGAAATTCCTCCCCCACCAAATGCAAATGACATGCTACACCATATACAATTCATATCATCATGTATCAGAACTATGACTCGGGTTGTCTGCTCATATTTCATAGGTGTCGAGTCAGCGGTAACTACGAGAGTAATTTTACCTACTACAGTGCAAACCCAATATGTATGCACTCTGTCAACCGCGTCTAGTTCCACAATGTTGATGATGGAATCCTTCTTGTTTCTGTCAACCAGCTCCGTTTGGACCAAACCTTTTCTGCACAACCATGTACAGAACCAATCCGCCTAAGGATCCCTATTTCATTCAAATGAATACATACTAGATGCCATGATGGAGCCGGATTATCCATGGGATGAATTTCATCACTGATCACTTTTCCTCACATGAAAAGTGTTCAATCCTGACAAAAAAAAAAGAACAAGAGATTTATGCAATCAAATCAAAATATTTCCTCCCATCAGGAAAAGTCGATTGGTTCAAGAACCCCATCTCGGCACCCGATGCATTCGAGGAAGGAAACATTTCAAACATTTCACCTACCATCAAGGTGAATATATCTCAAAACCCTAGAAAGGTTGAAGAAATATCACTATGGGCAGCATGTTCACCAGAAGAAGTAACCTCTTATACCCAATTTCTACAAGAGTATAGAGATATCTTCACGTGGGACTACTCAGAGATGTTTGGGCTTAGTCCCCCTATTGTAGAGCACCATATCGGCACTTGGCCTGACGTACCTCCAATATGCCAGGAACAACATCAACTACACCCATCAAAGGTAGAAGAAATAAAACGAGAAATCGACAAGCTTCACAAAGTCGGGTTTATCTACCCCATCGCTCACACATCCTAGGCTTCCAACCCTGTTCTCGTCATGAAAAAATAGGGCACCATACATATTTTCACATGATTTTCATGATTTAAAAAAGCATGTACCAAAGAAAATTACCCTACCCCATTCATCGACCAAGTCATCGATGCTTGTGTAGGTCACAAGGCCCTCTCCTTTATGGACGAGTTCTCCGGATGACCGGTTCAAAACCACGTTCACTGCCCCCTAGGCCACATTTTCATACAAGGTAATGCCATTTGGCTTGAAAAACGCAAGAGACACCTTCTAGAGGGCCTTGAATTACATCTTTCATGACTTGGCGCACCTTATCCTCTCCTACTTGGACAATCTCACCGTCCGATCCAAGAAGCGCTCCGACCATCTCGAGGATCTGTGACTGGCATTCTGATAATGTCAGCAATACAACCTATGCTTGAACCCCATGAAGTGTGTTTTTTGTGTCACAACAGGAATATTTTTAGGTTTTATCATGTCCCAAAAAGGAATTCAAGTGGACCCCCTCAAGGTCCAAGCCATTAAAGAGGTACCTCCTCCTCGAACCCTCAGGAAACTACAAAGCTTGCAGGAAAAGGCCAATTTTCTGAGACGTTTCATCCTAGATTACACCACTTGCGCTCAAGGATTCTTGCGCCTTCTTGGCCAAGACATCCCATTCAAATGGGATGACCATGCCCAACAAGATTTCGACGCGCTGAAAGACACATTGGCTTCAGCATTGTTGATTAGTCCGCCAGACTATAAAAAATATTACATCCTGTATCTGTCAACATCTAAGATCGCTTTGGCTGGAGTATTGATCTAGGAGGGACCAAATGGGAAGGAGCAGATAATATATTACGTCAAAAAAATGTTATCAGGCCCTGCATTAAGATATGAACCTGAAGAAAAGACTGCCTTAGCGCTAACTCATGTAGTCCAAAAGCTTCGCCACCACATCATCTTAAATACCACAATGGTCATCATGGATATCAACTGCATCAAATATCTGCTCATGCGTCATCTAATGAACCACAAATAAGCTTTTTGGATAGTCATTCTATAAGAATATGACTTACAATTTCACTCCCCCAAGAGAAAAAAGGCATTAATCTTAGCTAAGTTCATTAAGGACCTCCCAAGTCATTACAAAGGATCACTAGTAAACGATTCGCTACCAGATGAGCATCTCTTCCTCGTAGGAACCGAAGACCCATGGTATGGATACATCCTCCTCTTATTTATACGAACCCTAAAGTTTAGACCCCATCTCACTCGAGACGACCGTCGACGTATTCGCCATCGAGCCCCCCGATACCTCCTTATCAGTGATGTCTTATAACGACGGGGCATTGACACCATATTATGTCGATGCCTCACCCACGATCAAGTGGAACAAGCCCTTAATGACTGTCACAACGGATCTTGTGGTGGCCACCTTTTCGGAATGCCCATCGCCCAAAAATTCTTATGAGCAGGATATTTCTGGCCCACTTTATTTCGCGACTGCATTACAATAGTCAAGAGGTGCGAGCGGTGTTAGATCTTTGCTCATAAGGCAAGATCCACTCCTACTCCCTTGCACCCTGTCATCGTCATTGGTCCCTTTTGAAAATGGGGGATCGACTTCATGACTTGCAACCCTGCAACTCTGCAACGTGGGCCTCCGCCGCCTCAACATGAGCCCGCTCAATAGCACTCTCGGCAACAGTCAAGATGTTGTCCTCCCCCGAAGGACTAGCCTCCCCACCAGGTGATCCACCCTGAGGCTGTACTGGAGCTCCTCCCTATCCCCCACCTATGCGAGGAATACTTCGAGGTCACCGAATCAACTAATGTCCCTCCAACTGGGCCACGGGATGTCCGACCTCACCAACATCTACAAGAGTAACAAAAATATGTTAGTGTCATCATAATACACATAGAAAACACAAATACTTAAATAAATGCAGAATAAAACACAAAAACACACCTGCTGGCCCCCATGCGTACCCAGTAGGATGACCCATGTCTGGGTCTCCACGGAATTCCATCCCCACATAAGGGAATGACAGAAACATATAAGGATTGGCCTCAAACCAAGCCTCCATGGCGGTGTTCCAATAACGCCCCACCCTACCTCCACCTCCGCGAGGCATCACAGGGGCCTGCATCCTCATGTGAGACTCCTGAGGCCCCCCAGAAGGCACAACTATCGTAGGTCTCAGTAGCACCACCCGCTCATACATAATGCTATACAGAATGCTAGCATATGTAACGAGCTTTGATCCATCCCAGACCTTGGAAAGCTGAGCCATAATCACGTCATAACAAAAATGGGCAAAATAAAAAAAGTGTTCAACGCTCAGTTGGCGCAAAACACCAATATGTGGACCCGATGCCAGTCGCACAATAGCACCTAGAGTACACCCTCAGCTAGGTCAGTCAGAGAAGCTATCGATATGAACCCCTCCATAAGGGGCACTCCACCACAATGGACCGTTGAAAACTGCTCAAGATCCACTCTCCTGGGGGGAAGCGAATAAGGAAGTGCCTCACCCTGAGGCATAAACCCAGTCACAAAGTAGATATCCATTTGAGGATGGATAGTAAGGTCGCACCCCTCCAACACCATGACCTTACATCACCTGTTCCAGCATCAGACCAGGTAACACAGAAGATGATCTTGCGATCGTAAGAGGTCATTCTCCATAAATTTAAGAAGACCCCAGTGCGCCAACTATTGGCATGCATGAACATCAGGGGCCAAAGTAGCCCGTATATCAGGCCAATCCCTCTCCCTCCACAACATCCTGTCATCAAACAGGCACACATCAGTGACACTAAAAGCACCAAAAAATTGACAAAATTTCCAAAAAAAAAGTTCAAAATTTTTCTTTGGCCCTCCGCACGCCTATTCCTCAGAGAGGCGTGAGAGTAGCATGTATGTTTTTCTCATTGACGTAGAAAGGGCACGCTAAAAGCCATTACATGCATGATAAGTTTGTGCAAAACAAATATGCATGCATGTGCCTTGATCACCCACGTGGTCAATGGAAAAGCTGACCTCAGATCCGTACGATCCCATCATGTACGGACCCTAGCAGCGGCACACTGAAAAAATTAAAATACCGGACATCATGGGGCCTATCTGGATCAAGAATCGCAAGTCCAGGGTACTCAGGCTGACTGCAACGGTAAGAACATCTCTGCAAAAGCCTCTGACCTCTCAAAACCTCACCCTTTTTGAAATCTTCATAGGACCATAACAAGAGCTCAAAAGGCCCAATTGCAAAGCTGAAAGAAACACTGTGATCAACACTTCATAATACCTAAGGAGGTGCCACACATTCACACCTCCAAAAAAATAAATTTTCAGTGTCGACAGATATGCCCTCTCTCATCTTCTTTTTTAGCACATGTCTTTCAATAATATTTGAGTAAAGAAGATGATTTCACTTGGGGTATTTTTTGCAGGTATTGTGCAAACCATACATCGCTCCATCCACTAAAAGTTATAGATAAGGTATCATTCTACCCTTAGCATGATAGAGTCCCACAAGAACTCTGCATATCCTGACATCATTTCTCTAAAATAAATTAACCATAGGTTCCAAGCACTCGACCATGTTTATCATCACCGCACCTTGACCCATGATAAACATCCTTGTTGTTCGAAAGAGCCTCCCCTCCATGGCGCCTCTCACTCAAAGTAGACCATATATCACAAAACTCATGACGCCATGGCCATACCACTTTAGTTCGGGAATAACCTCATGCCCATTCACTGCCATGCATTAGGCCAAGTTTTACCATATCCAAATAAAACCACTTTCCTAGACTACTAGGTTTTGCAAGCAGATCGAAAGCACCTCACCGTGCCTCACATTTGGCCTACCATACCTCCATTCGCATAGCCCATATGCGATGTTTTCCATCCGCTTCATCAACCCCGCACATAATACCAACCAATGGGGCCCCCACCCTCAGCAAAAAAACCTTCCTCGCATCATTGGTGAGCGAACACTTTCATATTTTGAGGCACCTGTCTCTGTGTTTTGTACAATCCAAAACCAATTATTTCATTCTTTTGGTAAGTGTACAAAGATTGAAAATGGTGCACTATTTTCCTCACTCATCCATCCATTTTTTCTCCCATGGCAGCAGCCCCTAGTCACCCTTGGTCAAAGTATCACACCCTTCACACATAAGCCACCATGACATTCACAGGGAAAATTTTAAGAACCCCCCTAAATTTATATATATAATAAATTGGCGAATCCCCATGATACATAGGAAAAATGGAAGGTGATTTTATTAATAATATAATATGTATATATAATTTTTTGGCGAATCTCTCATGTGTTGGTTCTAATGAAGATATGGTAGTTGAACCAGGAGTTGAAGGATGTGAACCAGGGTCAGCATAGCAATTGGTGTTTACAGTGAGGAAAGTAGTTCCCTTGTAGTTTGGAAAACGTGTTCTAGTTATGCTAAGCGTAGTGTTGTTGCTCATGCTACTACTAGCACTGATATTGAGGTTGGAGAGGAGTTTGAGGAAGCATGGAAGGTATAGTGGTGGAGAATTACAGTGAGAACCCCATGATGGGCTCCATTTTTCCCTTTGATATTTGGGCCTGCAAGATCTTATGTTCATTGAACCAACAATTAACCATTCAACTAGCAATCAAATTGATTAAGTTGATTAGGTACGAGTAAACTCAGACTAATCTTCAAAACTATGCTTTGCACTCTCCCATATTTATCACACTAATGCTACACAACCTTGTGCATTTGCACCCAACTCTCATGCATGCACACAAAATTTTCATCAACATCTATAACCTTAACCAAGTGAGAATTAATCAACAATTTGCACCAAAGTTTGTTATAGTGTTGAAAGTTCATAATAAATTTAAATTCATGGCACCTTCAATAAATTTTCAGATAACCTCCACAAATTTGACCACAATAGAGCAAACTTGTGATAAATTTTAAACCTACAAAAATTAGGATTCATGTTCCTAGGAACGATCATAAGTAGTTGACATGTAGGTCGAGTTTTCAGCCTTGAAACATTGATAATTCAATGGCTTAGGTCAAAAATCACACATTGAAAAGTCATCAATGAAGAGAAGACAAGATCATTATGAATTACACATACTCCAAACTTCCTACCGAATTCTACTTAGTTTTCCACAACTCAGATATGCATAGTATTATATTAAATACAAATTCCATAAAGCCTTCTTCACATAGCTAATAAATGGCCATTGGAAGAGCACCCCTTATATAATAGTAATAGTAGCAATCAATAGATTATTTCATATTGAACTTCATAGCCATAACACTCATATGCATTGTATGATGTATTCAACTTGCATTATCAAATATAGATAAAATCATACTTTTGATTGATACATGTAAATCATGCTTATGCACAATGTTGAATGCAATGCCAGTCAAGGAGTAAATTCGGTTTGATGTGTAATGATCTATAAAATAATGAAGAAACTTAGTAACGCATAACAACTTTCACGTTTGAAAAATTTATAAATCTTTCATGCAAATCCATTGTTGTTATAGTTCCTTCTCTTGACCATGTTCCACATAAGCATGGAAAATCAAGTAATATTAAAATTCATTTATAATACTTTGAAACAATTAATGCTTATGGTGTCTTTTAATACCGAGCTATTACTCTACCCCAGTTGTAATTTATGCAATTAGATTTTATTCAATCCTTAAAAAGTAATTGAAGAGAGGATAGTTAGAAACTAGGGCTCAATATTTTATAAGCATTCATGCCTTGACCGATGATATAGAATGCATATAAAAAAAATGAGATCTGGGTAAAGCACGAATGTCGCAATCTCGTTATACACAGTAAATGGCATTTATTTTGACATAAGATATTGTCTTTTACCAGTGTTTTATGATAGATTAGTGCAACTGAAAAGCTATAAGATGTTATAACTTTAATGTATCTAAATTTTACCTAAAGAGATAGTGAGAAATACATAGATTTTACAAACAATAATTCTACAAAGAAATCTAAATGCTGAATTAACACACAAGTATGCCTCAAATAAAAGCATCTATAAAACATTTTTCCTAAAACAAATTCATTAGTTTGAAATTTTGAATATTTATCCATGATATCTATATTGTAGGAGTATATATAGTTTATATACTATATTTCTTAAATTAAATATTATATTACCGTATGAATTATAGTGCATAGATAGAAATAGAGATGTTTTCCAACAAAAAGCACCCAAAAAGGCAGCAAAATTCAGAGGAGACGCTTATTTCGCTTCTTCGGTGTTGGTCTTTGATGACCACCATCATCATCACTTCCACATTCATCCTCCTACACCTCAAGAGCTTCAGGTACCACTCTGCCCCTGAAAATAGATCAATGAAGTGAAAATTACAATTAAAACATTTTATATTTTTACAAAGAGTTACAACGCACATTCACAAGAACGACACAAAGCATTCTCCATTAAGCATTTCCATGCTAGTGAACAATGTCTACATAGGGAATAAAACACTATTATCAGAATTCAATCCTATATACTGAGGATAAACACTGAACCCAACTAAACATTTCCATTTATTGGAACTACCCATCATCAAAAGTAAGTAAAACCAATCTACAAATTTATGATTAACTTACAAGCATTATATGTCACAGAGGAAATTTTTCTTAATAGAAGGTGCCTTGCCACTCGAAGGGTCACAAAAACTAAAGTAGAATATGAGACTAAATAATTATTTCAATAGTTTTTCATTGACAAAGATTTTATTTAACTTCCACATTATTGTCTAATAATATCTATTATTTAACAACACAGTAGTATTAATATGTAAATATCACATTTTAGAATCTATTCTACTAAAATCTAATTATGTTTCGTATTATTATGATATTGTCGAGTCTTAGAGCCAGCCAACAATTCCAACCCACATTCTTGTCTAAATTTTAGGGGATGCCAGCCTTGACAAGAAAAAAAGAGCCTTTACACACAATACTGAAATATCACTGGAACATCAGACAACAACCTTGACACTTGTGTGCATAATCAATAATGTTAAAAGAAATAAAATTTAAAATAAAAACCAATTCATAGCCCCTGCATCCCAATCTAATCTTAAAACAATTTCCACAATTTAAAAATATGTGGAGGTTCAATGCCAATTATAACACGTGTTTGACTGCAATATTATTTCCAAATCAAATTGCCCATGAGAGAACCTCTCTCTATATTCCTCTAGTTCCCATAGCTTCCTCCACTCCAGATATCCTTCACGTATCAATGTGTCAAACTATGATTTTATTGGCATAGAATTGGGGTTTTTTTGTAACTAGTCAGCACTAATTTCTACCAAAGCAATACAAGCACTCTCCCCCGCAGCATGTTCACTTCGTTGGTCAATTGAAGAAAAAAATACTTTAGTTGATAGCTTCATTTGTCCATATCTTCTAACCAATTATTTATGTTCCCAACTAGTAATGGTAATGTTTTCATCTCCAAAGTCTACCCAAACATGTTTAGAACTACACTGGAATCAATCTCATTGACCTGCAACAGATAAACAGATATTGATATCAATATCTACAAGATATTGCAAGAGATAGTTAAACAAAAATGAAGCAACAAACAACAGGGTTCTATTATTTTCTAAATTGATGTTGAAGTAAATTCAATACTTGAAAATAATCCATATCTAGAAGCATCGAACTGTAATAAAAAGTATTCAATCTAAAAAAAATATCTCAAACACTCATGAGTCATGCCAAACTAAGTAACACACATCCAAAAAATTTTGTAGCACCAAATGAAGCACTCAAAAATGCCAAAAACAATACAAGCACCCATTAGTATTACACCTAGACTTTTCGCTATGGTATGAATAATGTGACATAGTTATAAGGGAATAAAACATCAAGAGATGAGTTGTATATCACTAGGTAAAGCCACATGGTGAAGCCTGATTAAAAGGAACCCATGTCACCAATCATCTCCACTAGATCAAAAATAAACATAAATTCATAAAAAGAAACAAAATGTTTGATCTGATTGTACTTAAAAATGCAAAGATCCCAAATTATAGTCACAAGCATTCAGGCCAAACACATTACCATACATGATACACAATTGTTGACTGTAGCACCAAAATAATGCAATCAAATATGCCGAAAATAGTACAATCATGCATCATTATTGCACTAGAACCTTTCCTGTATTAAATTTATGTATTGTGCATAGTGATATGGTCAGGAGTAGCAAAAACAATAAGAGACAGGAATTTGTACCATTTCCTGGGGGGGTAGCTGTGTAGGAAAGCTTTATTTTCTGAAATCAAAATCAATATTATCTCCACCCTCCTCTCTGCATACCTTATTCAACAATGGTATATGGAGGAGCTACTTTAAACCAAGAAGGATCATCCACATGTATAGTTTTCCATAGACAAGGATCATCTTTCACTGCAACATACAGAGACTTGCAAACTTTTTCAATGGATAGAAGATCTTGTAGGCCCAAATACCAGAGGGAAAAATGGAGCCCATCATGGGATAGTGAAACAAGTTCTCATTTTGAACCAGCCTGAAATATATTTAATAGAACTCTCCCAAATTCAAAGTGGCATTCCATCATAACAAAAACTTCTAAGAAACATGATGAATTTTTTTTCACAACATTAAATGGAAAAGTAATTGAACCAGATTTTACTCCACCATTTCCTTTAAATTCATTGACATCTATTTTGTTATATTATCTTTAGATATCTAAGTATGTGGAATTCCAGCCAAACCGCCTAGTTATTTTGGAGCAGGACACTCATAACTATTTTCTAGAACAAGCAAAACTGCTCTAATTTCTTTTAGTTATTCACTGAGAGGTATGGGTTCAATGAAAAAATGTTTAGGTAATTCCTGAACAAGTTTCAAGGGACATGATATATTTGGATTGTCATCACAAAGTTGCTTCTTAACTCAGCTCTAAAAAGTCAAAATGCTCCAATCCAATTCCTTCATAGGGGATCTCAGCAGTAGAAACTATGGACTTCAGTCTTCAATTTGGTAAATATCTGTGAATGTAAATTTAGTCCTAACAAAAACAACCTCAACATATATATGAGGGAATTCAAATCAAGTATGTGCAACTCTTGTTCTTCACCTAGACCCAAAAAGTAATTCCCCATTCATCTTAACGATTTGTCTAATTGTTGCAGAAAGAATTATGGTGAATTTATTCCAGAATGATATGTATTTCGGCAACTTCTAGGTATCAAGTTGGCCCACAACTTTGCTAAAATTGGAATTGAATATATATAAAGAGAAGAAAAGGCTATCATAGAGCTAGGCCCTTCAAAATTTATTTCAATTTTTCCCAAGTCTTCCCTTCCTAGGTAAAACAAATTGCCTAGGTAAAACTATGGAAAAATGGGATGAACATGAATGAAACTAGGTAAGTGTATTACCAAATCAGAGGATACTTATGATCTAACCATGTAGCACAAGGTGAAAGTGACCAAGATGTGATTATTTGACCACCTTGATGTTGGTTCATGAAGAACATTATGCACCACTGAAGCAACCTCCACTGATAATCTAACCTTGTGAAGGCTAGAATCATCATTCCAACCAAAGCAACCACATTATTATCAAGGAGAATCACTATGTTGAACATCCAGGAATATCATCACATGAAGGACTACTATCAACCAAAAATAAGTGTGTGTCTGTAGTCCTTAATAATCCTACAAGTTGCCCCTGAAATATGCATTTACCAATCATGTCAACATTAGGGGTAACAACAACCACCAACGTGACCAAGTGGACAATGACAAGAACATGGCTGCAGGGGTTCTCGACCGACAAAGACAAAACCTTGTTCCAACCTTGAAAAATTGATGATATTTCTCTTCAAATAGGATAAATTATAGTCTCTACTGAAATATTTATTGACTGGTAGATCATATGTACCAGTTAGAGCCAACGATAAAAACCCAATTCAAATGATCGCATGACCAATATACCTCCATGACACATGTCAAGAAGGAAATCACCACTGCATAGGGAATCCCAACAGCAAGAAACTCTAAAGATGAAGGGAGGATACTTGGAATTTGAGTTACACACACCAATACCAAACAATTTCAAGAAAAAAGCTTGGATATTTAATCTGGGCTCCACAGGTATCCCAATCAACCAGTCCCATGAAAGGAGCATTGGTCAGCATACCTTGTGCTCCATGCAAGACAAAAGAAAAACCTTTACCCTTGTCTTCTGTCAATTAACTGTGCTACAGCTAATGCACACAACCACCATTAGCAGACCATTAAATGCTTGGAAAAAACTAGTTAATAATTCCAAAGGGTCAAAGATTATGAAAATACAATGCATCGATTTGAATGTAGAAATTAAGTGAAAACTATACATACAATGAAATCCAATGAATCAATTATGTAGCATCCCTTGCACCACCAAGAAGAAGTAAGAGGGTCCACAACCATCATACACACAATCACCTCGAGCAAATATCAAGGTTTGTGCCACGTGGCATACTTATTTGTTATGTGAATTACCCCTGCAAAACTTGTCATGCGATGAGAATCACAATTTATCACTCATGCCAATATGAAGGGTAAGAACAATCAAAATTGGAGTATCTTTTCATGAGAGAGAGAGACAGAGAGGTGAATGACCACTCTATCACAGATATAAGAAACAACTTCACAAGGTAATGACAAAAATCGTTTGGCACACCCCAACAATTGTAAGGGAAGTACTTTGCTTATAAGCTACGTGAAAATTAGGAGAATTAGTTGCATCTCCTAGATAACAATATATCTAATCTATTATAATTGTAAAGCAATAGAAAAGAAAAGAAAAAAAGTGAAGAGAAAGAGAAGCCAAGTATATGGTTAGTAGCTACATCAAATCAGGATGCACTTTTTGAAATGTATTCTATAGCATCCCATTATGGTGGTAGTAACATTTATTCATCATCTCTATGATATTGACCCAAAACTGGGTTTAACAATATTTGAAAAACCCACTAATTTCTTCCTTGTAAGATGAACCCTCGCATACCTCTTAATATGACACCTTTTATGCATAAATTTATCATTGGCAAGGAATTGTTCCAAGCACTCTTTGGACAAGAAAAAACAATTATTTCAAGAAATATATCAAAAACTAATTATTTCAAGCAATATATAATTTTACAAAGGAAACATACATTTGTGATTTATTTGCAGGAAAACTAATTGAAATACTTCCATGAGTAAGCTCAATTGGTTGCACCGTTGTCCAAGATATGGTTATCCAAAGTGAAGTCAATGGTCACAAATTTCCAATCCAGTCAAGCCCCTCAAGGTTACCAACCACCATTGTGTTTGGTAGTTGACGTGCAACAAACATGCCATAGGCAAGAATAACAATCAACTTGATCTAAAAATGGGAGAGAAAATATACTCCAAGGACCAAACTCATTACGGCCAAATTTGTCAAGAAATGCAAGAAATCAAGATAGATACTAAAATGAAAAAAATGTTTCAGTGCAAAGGATCCACATGGTTTGAATCCATACAAACAATGCATACAAATATTACACAAATATTGGTGAATGTGTACACAAACATGTGATTATGATAATTTCATCCACATTGACCCTGAAAAGGTTCAGGGGAGACATTATCAAGTAGGATTATATAGAAATACTTGAGGTGCTATGATAATTGCATCCATGTTGACCCTGCATGACTTAGGGAAGCCATTATCAAATAGAAACCCTACATGAGCAATGCCACCTCAAGTATTCCTAGATCAAACGGACTGCTAAGTCTATCTTGAACTATTTGTATGTTTATATGAGGTATTTCCCATTAAGAAATCCTTGGAAAGGGAGGAGTCTTGCTAGAGTTTGAGATGGGAGCTTCTAGAGTAGGGGCATGGGTTTAGTTGTCAGCCACATAAACAACCCTGACCTCCTGATGTTTACATTGTTCTAATAATTATCATGGTTTAAGACTAACAGCACAATATCTTGCAGATAACATTTTCAGCGACTAGTGCTCCTTAACTTGAGCATGCCTGATAAGTTTGAGGCATACGTAATATGTTGCAATATATCAGAGATGTTCAGTACAGTCCTTAAGAATGTCAGAAGAAATTATATTGGTGATCATGCTTCTTACTATATGTTTTCCTTTATCACACTTAGATATAGACTGGAGACACCCGGTATACTGCCTTCATGTATCATATAAAATATTTAGTCTATCTAACATTTTGGACATCTATGTGTGTCGATACCATTTCAATACCTTTTCTAAAGAAATCCTAGTAGTTGTGTCAAACAGTATAGACTACAAAATGGATTTTGGCTATTTTCAAAATCCAGAATTAAATGGTTTGCAAAACTCCAACTTTTCCCTATTTTGGTTGGCCTGTATATACTATATTAATGGTCCAATTTCTAAATTGATGACAAAGAGAATGACCAGCAACGAATTTCTACAATATCTTCATTTTTCCTATAATGCAAATCATAATATTTTCCAATTTCTCTAAATCAAATCATATCATTCGGATAATATTTTATGTACTTTCCTTGTAATATTACTTTTGTTGCTAACAGGAGCTTGAGTACATGGTAAGGTAGAGTATGTTTCACACCCCCAGCAAGGTTCAAATCCCCCATAGACACATTTCACCACTCTGGTGGAGTCTTGCCTCTGTAAACATTCCATATGAAGCAATTGAGACCTGATGCAGATCCTAGATGACTTTGCCATAATATATACCACCCACCTGTTGCTTCTTACTGGAAGGGATCTCCATTGAATGTTGTAATCCCACTATACAACATTATAATATTTCCAGATTGAGCATGAACATATTGCCACACATTCATAGCGGAAGCATCTTAAAAAATAGTACCTTTCAAACAAATTGAGTTATATAGAACCTTTCAGACATGTTTTCTATACAAAAATACACATT